>VXBX01003852.1:27153-58189 GCA_013400415.1 Scytalopus superciliaris | reverse complement strand
CCCCCCCCCCCCCCCCATGTCTTATCTCTTTGGCAGCTTTTAGAACATGGATGGTTATAAAATGAATTGTTGTTTTGCACTGAAAACAACTTGAGTTCATTTGAGCAGCACGAAGCCACCAAAACACACATGGGTAAAATGAGTCTACAACAAGTTAGGGAACAAAGGCTTAAAAGGGCTGAGACAGCACGTGATTTGCACCCAGAAGAATTAGTGTGGGGTGCTCAGGGGACGGAGGAGAGTGTTGGGGATTTCTGGTGTTTGTTTTTTCAGGTTTGGGGTTTTTTATTTTTATTTTTTTTCAACCTTACACCTATTGTCCCATTAGCAGCTGAAATCCCATTCCAGGGAACTCCAGTACCTACAAGCCCTTCTGATTAACTCTGCAGCTTCATCTAAGGGTATTAAAATACACTTAAACTCGTAACAACTTCTATGTCCACATAGTTACTAAAGCACAATACTCAGGTCAGGCAGGTTAATACTCAGGTGGCTCCAGGGCTCTGTTGGAAGGACAAATAGCAGCAATGCCTAGTCCTGAGTGAATTCCCCTCCCAAACTGATGAGGCAGCTGCCAGCTTGCACAGTATAAACCTACTCCCTGCAAGCCACGAGGTGGAGATCTCTGGCAAAGCAGGATCCAAAGGAAGTCTTTTACCCAGCCTAATGTTACTATTAACACTTGGAGCCATTGCATCAAGCCAATTTTTCTGTTTGTTTTTAAAGTTTGATAGAAATGTCACTAGTGGAAAAATTAAGTAAAGAGCACTGGTTAGCCACAGAACTGGACACACCTGGCTGCAAACCCACCAAAAGAGACTGACTTTATTAGTACGAGGGACAGCAGAGTAAAATTTATATCTGAAATATGCCTGCACCAGTAGAATTTGCTGAGGCCACAGGCTCTCTGTGTGTTTTTACAGCTGTGTCAAGTTTGGGTTTCTGACTCTTGCCGACATTCAGGAGTGCTGAAGGAGCTCAGGCTAACAGGTCCCAAAACTTTGTAGCTGAGATTTAGATCTCAGCAGTTTTAACAACCAGGTTTTGAAATAATACAAACTCCATTTGGAGCTGGAGCTGATGTAAATTAGCAATTAAAATGCTTTACATTCTATCCCTTTTGGACTCCAATGGACCAGTATATTTAAGAACAGATGGCATATTTCAAAAACCCATGGATATCAATTCAGGAATATAGTATCCATTTTCTGCATCAAGTGTTGGAATTGTTGCTAGATATGGAAATGAGCTCAAGAACTGCAGCTTTGTCTGTCAGCAAGTTAAACTAATTGCATCCAACTAGCAATTCCATACAGGTGCTGTCATTTGTACCACAATACAGGAATTGGAGTTAAATCTTGATCTTTGATAGATGGCATGAGAGAAGAAGCAGGGAATGGAATTTCCCAACCTCCCAGGATCTATGCAGATGAAAATTAGCACCCTAAAAGTATCCAGTAAAGTTTCTTTTCCTTTACTTACTTTTGAGAAAGGCTCAGATTCTGAAATTTGAAAGCATTGATGTCACCTTCCTTTTATCTACTATTCTTGATATATTTGACTACCTTCTTTTAGAGGTAGAATGTATATGTTTGCAGGACTATACTACTTGCAAATAATTAGCTGTTACACATAATCCCTCCATCAGCTCACAAACCCTCTGCCATTCCCTCAGCTTCAGTTTAAAAAGAACCATTAGGGATAAACAGATCAAGATTAATAATGTAACACTGGGGTAAGTTCCCTTTACTGGTCACTTCAAACTCCTTGCACTGGCT
The DNA here is from genome assembly GCA_013400415.1 of Scytalopus superciliaris. Lineage (NCBI taxonomy): Eukaryota > Metazoa > Chordata > Aves > Passeriformes > Rhinocryptidae > Scytalopus > Scytalopus superciliaris. The sequence continues at coordinate 56,411 of VXBX01003852.1, read as the reverse complement.
AAAGGTGAGAGGAGAGAGAGATTTCAGTCAGGGTACAGTTGTGTGAAGTGCAAGAGGGTGAGTGAAGAAGAGTGAACAAGCAAGTTAAAAACAGGACCTGGCTGTGCAGGGACAGGGGTGGAGTGGGATATGAAGGTAGGATCACTGGCACTGAGGAAGGAAAATAGAGCCATGATAAGGAGCAAGGGAACATCTGGAAACACAGATGCATAAATTATTTTCACCTAACATACAATACTACCAGAAGGGACTAAGTTAATTTGCCTTGAAAAAATCAAGGAATCTCAGAAGGTTTGGGTTGGAGGGACCTTAAAGCTCATCCTGTGCCACCCCCTGCCACAGGCAGGGACACCTCCCACTATTCCAGGTTGCTGGAATGTTCCCTGTCCAACCTGGCCTTGGGCACTCCCAGGGATGGGGCAGCCACAGCTTCTCTGCCCAACCTGTGCCAGGGCCTGCCCACCCTCCCAGGGAAGGATTCCTTCCACATATCTAACTGAAATGTCCTCTCATTCAGTTTGAAGCCATTCCCCCTTGTCCTGTCACTACAGTTTCTGGTGCACAGTCTCTCTCCAGCTTCCTTGTAGCACACTCAGATTATGGAAGGTGCTTCTTCTTCTCCTGGCTGAACACCCACAACTTTCTCAGCCTGTCTCCATAGGGGACTGACTATGAATAATGACTGAAAGATCAAGAATAATTAAAAGATTAAAGAAAAAATAAATCACTAAAGGCTAAGGAGAGCCCTATGCCTTCACCAGCACTGCAGGAAAGGGAACAGTCCTGATTTCCAAATTTACCATCTAGGAGAGTCCCCTCTGCTTTCTCACATGTCCTGGTACCTCAGAAGTTCATGTTCTCTCACAAGGAAGCTCATTAAATCAATGGGCTTCAGTGCAGCTCAGCCGTGCTCAATATACACAAAGGTGTAAGTGCTTTGGAGTTCAAGCCCTGAAACGTGCAGGTACTTCATCTGAGCATCTGCTATGGCCACATAAAGGCTGTGTTGGCACCAGGCTACAGTCAGAAATGCTTTTGAGGGACCACAGTATTGCAAACTAAGCAGGGTCAATGCTACAGACAAAGACTGAAATTTGAATTCAAGGATAAACTGACCAGATGCCCAACCTGCCCCAGGGCGGGGAATGGATGGTATTCCAGCAATTTCAGAGCTCCCTGCAGTTGCATCAGACAGCAATCACACCATTGTAATATGCATGTGTTAACATCTGATGCTCTGCCTGGATGAAAACATAAGGACACTGATGGTTCTCTTTTATACTTTGGGGTATTTTGAGAAGCAGTGGAGTAATGTAGTTTGCAGAAATGGAAACCCCGTGCTTCCCTTTACAAAGAACTGATTGCAGGCACTATCTTTTTTTCTCTCAAAGTTCACTGAACCCCTCTCAGTACAGGTGTAACTTTCACCATGCTTCATGCCTGTAAGGGCAGCAAACAGCCAGTGTTGCTTTTCTTTGCTGTCTGCTGCTTCCAACCCTGCACAGAAAACTACCACATGGCATTTGATGTTTGCTCATATAAGGCAAAATTAGGGTCAAAAGGAACAGACAAAAGAAGAGCAACCTTAAATTTACAGCCAGAACACAGATTTGAGCTGTGTGTAGTTTCTAGAGAAAGCAGAACCACCACTGTTATGACGTGGAGGGCACTGGATAAAGACAAAAATGCACAAGCTCTTTCATTCAGTTTTTCTCTCTGGTGTTACCATCTGATTTGTCTTGGCTCACTCAGACTGCCTTATCAAAAAGAGGAGATTCCCATACTGGAATTTATGTAAGCACATTGACATAGCAAGAAATTCTCAAATGTTTTAATTTATGGGTTTAAACCAAAAGAAGATTAAAAAGATGTGTTGCCTTTAAAAGCAACATGTAAAAAAGTAAAGCTACCCATTCCCAGCAACTAGGAAAAAACACTGCTGCTGATGGAATAACTGATGTTACACCAGAATCAACACTTCCTAAAACCACAAACAAAATAAAAGATCACAGAGAAACTTCTTGAATTACTAATGTATTGCATCCCAAATCCTGACTCACTAGTTACCCTGGCAGCCTCTCCAATAGGGCTGACAACTAAGGCTCGACAATATGCCCTTAGTGCTATATGGAAACTGTCACTTCTCTAACAGCCTCATTTATTTTAATCAAAGACAAACCTCTGTTGAATCACTGGACAGTTCTTTTCCCTTTCCACAACACAGGAGACCTTTCCCAGCCCTGTTCTCCCACACAAGTGCCCTCAGCTTAGGCAGCCTCACCTGTCTCAGGTCTGCTGTCACCTTCTCCCACTGCTTCTGCAGTGCCTTCTCTCAAGGCAATCACCAGCACAGGACTGGAGACACTTACAGGCTTTAAGACCAGAAATGACCATTCCAACTAAATGCCATAACCTTCCTCAGAACAGGCCAGAAAGATCCAACCCTGCTCTTCCTTCAAACTTGCAAATGAACTCTCCTTGGAGATACTCTCTCCTTAGAACATTTCTTTTGTGATAAAGACCAGGTATTCTGAGAATTCAAAATGAAAAATATACTAATGCCTACTTATAGTCATCTACAGGAACTTGACATAAAAGCCTTGTTGATTAACTTTCCTTTTACCATTTTAGATACAGAGAAAACTCCAAGCTCTGCAGGAAAGTTGTGGTTGTAGATTTGGCACCAGTCACGTTTCTCCCCACCCCAGCTGCTTATTCCCAACCCCAAATGCACCTTCCTGTTGTAGCAGAATCCATTTCTGCAATCACATGGCAAACCATGTGGAAAATTAATTCATTTCAGACAAATCAACACCTTCATCCAGGCCATGATGAAGAAACAATGTCAGTGGCTCAATACAGCAGCTGAGGGAATGAACGCTCAGGAGCGAGGGCTCCATGGACCAGCTTGAGCTAATAAAGACACAAAGGAGCAGCTGCAGGTTGACTCTGAGGCATTCTAAGATATGCAAAGCACTGAAAGATGGGAATCATCAGGATTACCCCCAGCAGAGAGGACTTACCCCCATCACCTTCCCACGCTGCTCAACATCCTCCCACATGCAGTGGACTATGTAGCGACACATGTACTTCCCTGTGCGACCCTCCTGCTTCATCCGGACCAGGCACATCCTGCAACAACACACAACCCACACTCAGAGCTANAAAAAAAAAAACATCATGGAGAGGTTTTGTTGTTTCTTTTTAAATAAACCATCACAAACTTTTCTGTTCTGGACTCAGGAGCTGCATCTGCTGGATTTTGGCCAATCCAGCCATGGAAGAGTGATAGTGGGCTCTATTCTTGTTGTCAGTACTGTAATCTAGTTAAACACTACTGTAACCTACATTCCTCAGCCTTAGAACATCTCACCCTTCGGAGCAGGAGCACATGGCTTGGCTAATCCCAGGCTCTGGGCCAGCTGCAGCTCAGCTTGGGGCACTCACTGAAGTGATCTCAGAGCCCCAACCAGCCAAGCTGGGAAAGCTTAAGCAAGTTACAGACTTCAACCAAATTCTCATTTAGCAATGTCCTAAATTATTTCACCTACAGAGATCTTTGGATACCTGTCCAACGACCTGGCAAAGCCCCCACATGCAGCACTTGTGAGATCAACTCAGAGGTTTTTAAGTGCATTGTGGGATCTTAATGAGAATATCAGGTTGAGTTGTTTTAAGTTTTTTTTGAAGCTATAGGTGGGAAACTGCTCACAGGTGACTCTTCCCATGTAAAACCAAGAGAGCAGAGCTGCTGGAGGCCACTGAGAAGCTAGTGCATCCTAACCATGGTGAATGTGCCACAAGAGCTGAGAGGGAAAAATTATGACTTTTTTTCTTTTTGATAGGTTCATTTCTTTAGTGGATGTAAGATCTACAAGGCTTTAAAAGCATTTGGTGACCTGTGAATGCCCACTCAACAGGGAGAATCATAAACACCTGAAGTGTGTTCTGTAAAAGGACAGATGCAAATCTTTGTGATGGATTGTCTTGTCTACTCTCTATTAAAGGAAAGATACTAACCTATTCACTAAAACTTATTGCCAGTGATAGTCACAGAGACAAATCAAACAGGAGGCAGCCAAAACTGCAGTAGTCCCACATTCTTCTTTCTGCTTAGAACCAGACTTGTGAGTCCCATACAAGGGCCATTGAAAGAAGAAAAGCCCCCAGACCAAAACCTAATTTCTAGATGTAGAGCTTCTCAAAATGGCACTGGCTGTACAAGAGACAGCTCAAGCTCCAACACAAGAGGGTGGAAGGAGGTCAGAGACCAGAGAGAGGGACTGAGGCACGGCAAGGAGACTGCCAAGGTGGAAGGATGAGAGATTCCAGGGAGAGGATGGGAGGAGAAGGGCAGGGGCAGTCAGCCAAGGGAACACTGGGAAGACTGTGGCAATTTGTGTCTCAGGAACCAGAGCTGTGTGAGGATTCCCAAGGTTTAGGTTATGGCAGTGACAACTCACTGTCTGTCCAGCAGCACCACTGTCCCAGCACACAAATGCCACTAAGATGGTATCAAAACCAAATCCTCACTCGCTCACAGGAAGATGACAAAGCTTTCTGCTCAGTGGTCAGAGAACAGCTGTCCAGGTGCCAGACCTTTCACAAAACAACTGCACAAAGAACTTCAAACTTTTGCTTTACTTCCACCAGTTTCAAAACCTTCGTTCCTTTTGTGCATTTACATAATTGAACTGTACCAAAAAAAGAGTGAATTAGTAAGGGTGAATCCAAAAGTTTTACGCACTCTTAGTAAGTCAAAAAGACTCAGTTTAAAGTACTAATTTTGAGCTAAAATAAGCATTTTCATACTTCTCTTGCTGAATATGCAAACTGAGGGGTGAAAAAAAGGAAAAATAAAGAAAACCCCGAGTGACTTGGCAAGGAAACCTGCTCGTGAGCAGGAACAGTGGTTCTTACCCCGTGTGCCTTTAGTGGTGGAGAAGCAGGAGGAGAGCAGTGACAGGCCAACAGCTGGTCACTGATAAGCAGGTCTGGAGTGGTGGTCAGAGGAAAACCTGCTGCTCCTGGAGCCTAAAAGGCAGCTCTGTGTCTGGATGCACAGCAGTGTCACAGAGCTGTTCTGCAGCACCACCAGTGAGATCATGGAATTTTGCAGTTTATTTGAAAGTTTGCTAGTTTGTTACTGCACCTGCTGTCTGAGGTTTAAAAGACACACTCTTTAAAGCCTATAAACCTGCTAACTAGATCACCACAGTGTGAAACATTTCATTGTTTCAGTCCAGAATCTGTGCTGCAGTTTAGTAGAATACTGACTCATCTTCGTCAAACCACAAAAACAAAGTTACTCCAACACTATCCTTAGACAGTTGTCTATCACACTGCTTGGGGGCTGGATAATTTCTGCTGTATTTAAGTTATGCAGAGAGATTGTTTTAGAAGAAAATGACTTGAAAGGATGACTGAAAAGGAAGAGGAGCATCTGTAGATGTCACAGGTTCCCACAACAGCCTCTGCTCCCGTCAGTATTCCCAGAGTGCCAGGCTGGCTGGAACACCAGAAGGGGGGGTTGGCACCACCCTCTGAGTGCTGTGAGGTGCCCTGTGCCATGCAGTGAGGTGAGATGATCCACTGAGGGCAAAACCCACTCAGAGCTGCCTGCAGAGTCCCCTGCACTCGGCCACTCATTGCTCCTTCCTCACTTGCTCCAGAGCTATGTTATAGTTGCTCAGAGAAATTCCTCTGGCTTAACAACACAAGTATCAACAGCAGTTTTGGAAGGCTTTATTCTGCTTGACTCATTCCTGGACAGCCACCAGCTTGGGGGACAGCAGGAAGCTCCTGCCCCCAGCTCTGTTGTGACATTACACTGCAGCAAAATGTGATAATGAGCAGAATTCTGAACTCACCCCAAGGAGGTTTCATGTTCTCCTGTGCCCCAGCCTGGCCTGCTGTACCTCCAGCATGGGCAGGGCCCTGCTGGGACCAGCTGAGAGAACCAAGCCTGGCTGTGCAGCCTCCTCTCTCCCCTGGGACCTTTGCTTAGCCCATTGTAGCCCATTAGCTCGTGCTAAGGAGGATCAGCTGAATACCTGAGACATTCCAAATAAACTTATTCCTAAAATCTCTCTCAAGCAAAACCATTCTGATGCAATTAAAGCCCTGTACCACGAAACAGAGTCTACTCCCTTTCCTCTGAAGCAGCACGTTTCAAAAGAGTACAGTGACCTCAGTCTTCTTTATGCAAATCAAGAGAAATCTTTTCCTGCAGGAATTGTTTTCTGCATACTTGGTGGTTCTTGTTCTCCTCTGGCATTCCTCAGGCTGATCAAAACCTACTAAAGTGCAGATTTCCTTAAGAAAAACAGTGCTTAGATGAACTTTTGCAACAGGTCTTTGATCCTTTTAGAAGAAGAATTGTAGCACCATTGTATTTTGACCCTGAATACTCCAGGGATGTTACCATCCTTGGTCTGGTGAAAGTATGAAGGGAGCTCTGGGTATCTACATGGCAACTACTGAACCAAGACATTTCTCAGCAGTCACACAAGCAATTTCTTTGGCAGTTTGGTAACAGCCCTGGACTCAGCCAACACTCCACTCACACTGCCACTGCATGGGAAAATGCAAACCCAGCAGTGGAGATGAACAGCTTGAGACTTTTTAAAGGTCTGGACTTCTAAACATAAAGCCAAGAGTCCTCCTGACATCAAGGGAATGAAACAGCTTATAAAAACATGACATTTGGGAGAGCATAATGATAGGTTGGTTTTCTAAATAATATTGACAGGTTGATTTTTTTAAAGCATGATTTTAGCACTGCCTTGGAAGGCACTAGAGTGTTTCTAAAGCAGCCTTATCTCGAAAGAAGTTTGCAAAAACAGAGGCTAAACATGAGAACCTGAATTCCTCCCTTTCTGGCTTGAGGTAAGTAGAAAAATCCTATTCACAGACAAGAAGAAATAAAAGCTGGAGATTCAAAAAAATCTGTAACATAAGAAATTAGGCCCTGACAAGCACCTTAAATCTATAAAAGATGGGATGCAAAAAGCAACATGCTGGAAATGACAACAGCAAGTAAGGAGGCAAAGTCTACCAAATTAGGAAAAATTCTCACCTTCTCTGGCTCCAGAAGACACTGAAAATCAGTTGAAACTAAAACCCTGAACAAGAGGGAAGAAGTCAGTACAACAGAGAGTGACACAGACTGCTCTGCAAGGGGGGAGTAGGAGCAGATGGTGATCAGAATCTTCGTGGCAGGTTGTTGGCCACCAGATCAGGAAGGATTTGAGCCCCTGAGGCAAATGGTCCAGCAGGAGAGATGGAGGACTGGAGCCTTTGGACAGGGGTAGGGTGTCCTGGACCTTGCCAGAGCCTGCAGAAGCAATAATGTTCTGCTCCCACTTTGCTGAGGTCAAACTGCTTACAGAGAGAGGATCCCAGAGAACATGGCAATAAAGCTGCTTGGGAAAGCAAATTATGTCATGGAGGATGCTGGGAACTGGGCTGCCCACAGGCAGAGCCTGCAGCAATTCCCAGTGCCCCAGGCAGTGGGCATGCCTGTCACAGGCTTCCCTGGGCCTGGAATAGCACATTGGAGCTCCCAGTTGTGGTCCAGAAGGACAGTGCTCCTTAGGTCAAGCTGCCAGGAACACAAGGAACCAGGCTCATACACCCTGGAAAAATTAACCTTCAGTGCTGCCCTCCACACTCAAATTTTCACTGCTGTCAGATGAGGCAGAGGGATTTGGTTCTCTCCTGTTTGTGTAGGGTACTGCTGTCAACCTGCCCACCACATCTGACACACAGGAGAACTTCAATTCTCCTCAGTAAATCTCTCCTTAACATCACCAGCTCAAACTGTGGCAACACTTGGCCTTCTTCAAAAGAAGCCCATGTACCTTTGATCTTAGAAATTTGTGCCTATCCCATGCCAGTTTCACCTCTATCACAGTCCCCTTGTTTATTGTTATTATTAATCTTGAATTTCATACTGTGTATCAGTCACAGGATATATTTTCCTGTCAATGAGAAAAAAAGCTGATGTAAAAAAAAAAGTGTTCTTTGCACATTCATCTTATCTCTTTTTGTTTTTCCCCACACACAGTTTGCTTTTTAATATTTACTGCACTAGTTTTCCAAATATCTATATGAATTATTAGCTTAATAATTATTTATGAATTATAATTTTTAAAGTCCTTCTCCCCCAGGGAACAGTAGAAAATAAACAAACTGCAAATCTCAAGGGTTTTCCTTTCTTTATTCCATTGATTTCATTAACTGATTGTAATTTCAATGGTTCTGCTAATTTATTCACTCTTCAGTGTAATGAGCTGCCCCATCTTTCAATATAGAGGAGACAAGAAATTAAAAGGAGGGAAGGGGAAAAAGAGGCAAGGAAATAAGGGCCCTTAAGTGCAGCTATTTCAGTCCAAAGTTCCTCTCAGCCTTTGGACAGCTGAACCCCAAGGCTGTGGACTTCAGCTCCCTGAAAGGTCTGGCACTTACAGAAATCACTGTACTCCCTTGTGCATCCCTTGACCTTTACAAGGATGTAATGCTAGATGAAAACCTGGGGTTTTTGGCTACTATTTTCACAAATGAAAAAGGGAAAAAACCCCTTCATGTTTAAGGTGTTAAATATTTTTACATGCAGCCAGGCTGGCATTCACCCCCCTGCATGTGCCTTTCAGAGGTGCAAGAATAAATGCCAGTGCTGTAATTTGTTAAATGCTTCTCATCACCACAAAATCTCCTGATTTAAATGGCTTTTACATAACTTTAAACTTTTCCTAAAACACCCAAGTAAGATTTTTCCACACAGCCTGAGAAAGGCTTTTAGAAAACTCATGGCAAAGATCATTCCATTAGTGAGGAATTTTGAGATGTGTGGGACTTCTTGTTCTTCAGCAGAAAGGTGCTGTAGTTCAGTCATCAGTAAAATGAATACAACCTCTATTATCAACAACCACAGAGCCTACCTTTTTCTCACATTAAGGTACATATCACTCTATTTCTTGAAAATACTTATATTACTATTTTGCTTTTCACTTACCAGACATGAAGCTGGGCTACTAGAAACCATGAATTCAAAGTATCAGGCATTTGGCACCCTTGATGAGAGGGGGGAAAAACACAAAGCCAAAACTTAACATTAATATGAACTTCATCACATTTTGTCCCTAACAGAAATTCACTACACAAAAATCTGAATGCACTTTGGCAACTTATTTTCAGTAACAATTTTCAGTAGTAGCAGTAGTAGTACTACTACTATTAATAACAATAACAATGATAATAGTAAGTAGTAATCATAATAATTTATTTTCAGTAATTCATTTTCAGTAATAACATATTAGAAGAGACATCAGTTACTGTCATGTTTGTGCTCAAACTCTAAAACATGCAGTCACAGGACACTGGAGGTTCTGAGAGATTTCAGGTGTTTGGGGATCACTTGGGTAACGTTTACAGGAGGAACAATTGAAAAATGGAGAAGGCTGGCAAGTCCCAAAGCAGCAGTGAGTAAGAGGGAGGCATCAGTGGGTGCTTTGCTCTGTTCCTGCACTCTCCCCTCACATGTGCTGCTGTCTCCTGCCAGGGGCAGAATTCTGTGTCTCTGCTCCCATCCCCCTGTCACAGTAACTGTGTAAGTGAGCCAATCTGCCCTGAGTGACTCCCAGCCCACAGCACTCTGGGTGTACCTGTCAGGCTACATTTGGATTAAAACCACCGACCAACCACAGAAACAACCTCCAAGAGCCACTGTTTTTCCCTGAGCCGTGTTCTCCGTGTGCCCATGGCACAGAAACCACATTCCTCTTCCTCGTGCTTGACAACAACGGGCCTATGGGTTCAGTGCACCCTAAGTCCTTCAGTTGTGTCAGCCCTAAACCTTCCTCCCAGGCACTCACCTCTACATCTGCTTCCTGGAGAAGTTTTCAAGGGAAGTGCCTAATGAGAGGGATCTGACACAGTCTCCTTGGCCTACCCAGCACTTGGCCTTGTCTTGGGGCTGCTCAAACCCAGCTGGCAGAAGGCCAGAGAGCAGTCAGAAACAGACTCTTCACTCAGATGGGCCCCGAGGAAGCCAACCTTATCTTCCCTGTGTTTAACAGATTCCTTCCTGACTCCTGTGCTTCCTGGCTCTCAAGTATTACCAGGGAGATTCACCTGGATCATGAAGCAATACTTTCACAGCCTCTTTCTTTTTATTTGCCAACTCTGGTCAGGCAACCACCAGAAGAACCAAACAAATCATGACTATTCCTCCCTCCCCAGAGAGATGACTCCATCAGTCCTAGGAGGTGCCAAGCTTCAGCATCAGTGCCCATACATCACCTCTAACACAGTACAAAGACACTAACAGTCTGTGTTTGCAGATTAAACACAAGTCTCCCTCACCCTTCTCCCCTCCTGGCTCTCTCATTCCTATTAGAAATAGTTCCTGTGCCTAGAAATGACTCCTCTGACCAAAAGCCACGCCAAGGCACCTCTAACTAGGGCAGGAGCACACAATGCCTGCATTAACCAAACCATTCCAGTAAATGGAAGCTCCACAGGCAAGAGTCAAACACCCAGTTCAGACAGAGGCTTCTCAAGGAGGAGTTCCCATGGATCAGTCCCCCACCACAGAAATCACTCTGCAGTGGAAAGCAAAGCTCACACCTCTACTCCTGGAAACATGGAAAGTTTTTAAAGGCCTATTCAGTACTCAGGAGGGAAGAATTTTTTCTCTAACTTTCCAAGTGTTGCAATTCTATTTTTATAAATCATTTTTTAACTTCTATATTAGGACTGTCTGCATGGTAAATCTGAAGGAGGGGTGACTCCTTTAAAGCAACAAGCTTGCCCTCAGCTATCAGCTTTGTAAAAAGAATGAAATTCTAAAATTTAGGGGGTTGGAACACCTTACTCTGGGAAAGTAACTGGGGAGAAAGCACCATCCTGTAACAAAACAGACAATTATTCCCCTCAGAATACAACTAGATATAGAAAAAATGTCTGCTGGTAAAGCTACCTATGAAATTACTGTGGTAACAGCTGGGGAGTAAACTTGTTCTGTGCACAGAACACAACCTGGTCATGTATCTGGTACTATAAGAGACATGAATGCTCAGGGTTAGGAGGACATATGTTTGCCTGCAGTCATGTCCTGCACTTAAAATGCATCAGGTAAGGAATGCAAAACTTGACCATGGACTTTTTCATCTTTGCCACTCCCACAATTTTAGGAAGGACACACTGGGATAATATCCCCACGTTCTGCAAAAGAACAAGTGCACTGTGTCAGTGTTTCCCAGAGTGTGACAGGCAGCAGCAAGTGCCTGGAAGGCACCTGACAGGCTATGGGAGACACAAGAATCCAGAGTCCCCTCATCTCCAGCCCTCCGGAGCTGCTTTGAGCCTCACTAGGAGCCATCAAAAGGCTGTCTTGATAGGGCCAGCCCTCTACTGCTGCAGCTGCCTGACAGGAGAGCAATTAACAGTGTCAATAGCTGAAGATGCATTCAAGGTAACCCTACAGTCCATGTTCATCAGTCAAACTCCAGCTCAGCTCAGCACCTGCCTGATTCTAACAGTTCTTTTGACCTTCCAAGTCTGAGGTCAGGCATGAAGCTCTGTCCTCACAGGCTGCCTCCTCTGCTCCACTAAAACTCCCCAAGCTCTGTGCCAAGCCTGGCATCAGGAACTTTGCTATTCCCTCTACTGCTTCTCTCTTCTCCTTTAAACAAGAAACAGCTGAAGTCCTAAAATAGCTCCACTTTCCACATAAGCAGCACAGTATAGACATTTGGGACACAGGCTCTAAAGCTGAGTTCCCAAAGTTTTATCTGTGAATGACCCAAACCCAAGAGACAACAAAATGGCAGGTATAATAAAATTAAGTGTAGTATAATAGTGAAGAGTCTCAACTAAAACACCCCCTTTATATTCTACAGCAGCCTTATGACTTTTATATCCATAGTCTGTATTCTGGGAACTGCTGTTCTAAGGCACATACAGAGACAGGCAGTTCACAGGACTCCCACTGTGCCACAGAAAGTCTAGGAAACTCCACTGGGCATCAGGAGAAACACAGTGAGATAGGAAGAGATCCCATAAGACACTGACCTAGTCCTCACACTATCCACTCTTCACACTCTGTCAAATTCTGACAAACTCCACACAGCAGTCCAAGGTCACAGAGCAGCTGCTATTCCTGCCACAACACAACCACACCACAAAAGCATGTCCAGGAACTCTGAAGAAGGCTCTGTGAGGAGCTGGTTCTGCTCACTCAGGGTTAACGAGCCCACGAGTGGTTTCACACATGGATGGCTGCAGGTTTCCAAGGGCAGCTCAGCAGGTTAACAGCACTCACACACGGCAGAGAAAGAGCTAATAAGCTCTCCAGAGAGCAGAGCTGACTCTGTGCAGTTCACTTGGATATCAACACCCTGCAACTAGAGCCAGAGAGCATAAACACTGCACAGGAGGTGGCTCAGGCAGCACCATCCTGCCCTCGGGGCTCTCCAGCCAAGCATGGCATCAGGAGGGGGTGCAGCACCCACACCACAGGCTTGGGCACACCTGGGCAGAGTTCAGGGTTAGCTGCTTCTGTCCCTACTCATCCCCCAGGCTGCTCCTTCAGAAGGGAGTAACAGGCTTAAGCAATGTCCATCTTTTGCTGAAAAAGTTAAAAACCAGCTCCTGACGGACCCAGTTTGATGAAGGCATGGTGAACTCACTGAAAGCTGGATATCTTGCTCCATGCCATGTTCCCCTCCCAGTGATGGGCTCCTCAGTACTTGCTTCACACCACAGCTGCCCTCCACCAGCCCCTTCCATGTGCCACATTAATTCACTAGCACAGCAAACCAGCATGTCAGTGAACTGGGTGACCTGAATAGTTCACCAAGGACGTAATTGTTCAGTCCAGGACACAGGCACAGAAAGATGGAGAACTGAGCCTTTTCCCTCCTTCAACTCAGCTGCCCATGGAACCACAGCCTAAAGCTTCTCCATCACTTTCAGAGTTTCCACCTCACACAGCCTGTGTTTTCAGGAAACTACTTTTTAAACATTGATCACAAGCCTGTTGAAATTTTAGAGCTAATCCCCCAAACAGATGCAGTTCTAAGCAAGCAGAAGTAAAAGAAACCTCTTATATCTGTTTTGATATGAAAACAACGATTTCTGACCCCAGCACAACGGGTGTTCTTACACCACCAATGGGTGCATCTTGCATTCCATCAGTCCCAGCAAACTGTCTTGATCCTCAGGCAGCAACTGTCTCAAGTCAACGCAAATATATGCTACCCTTTAAAAGACATTTCTTTTTAGGACAGCAAGACAACATAAAAAACACAACTGAAGTTATTTTACTCTGTACTGACCCTGAAAATCTGTGCCAGTATCTTTATCACAGACGTGCTTTGATAGTCCTTTAAATTTTAATCTAGGGCAACATTTATATATCTTTGTGCAATTAAACAGAGTTAGTTAAACACCAGTTTAAGACAGCAAAGCCCCTGTCTGAGAGGTAAATACCACAAACAGAAGGGAACTTATCTGAGCAAGCCTGGGAGGGCACACAGCTGGGGAGAGGGGTGTGCACAGGGAAAAAGGAGGTTCTCAGTTTTTGATCACTAGTGGTGAATCCTACTGCTCACAGAGTCCTCTCACTCCTGTAACCACTGAAACCACATCACAGCCTTGGAAAACCTTCTGGAAACCACTGGAAAATCTTGCAGTAGCAACACCATGTAACAAACCACCCTCATAGGCTCTGAACTAGATGAAGATGTCCCTTCAGCTGATCTCTCAAGAGGCAGCAGCCCAACCTGTGCTGGGAGAAAGCACTTGGTAGCTCAGGAATCCATGTGACAGGCCAGATCCAGGTAATGGGTTTACTACCAACTAAATCACACTGACACAGGAAACAAAGCACATAAGAAAAAACATTACTGAAGCTTATGCAAGTCTCAAAAACACATCTTCCCCCTTCACCAGCCAGATTTGATAGAACTCAAAGCAGCAACAGATTTCTAGCTAATAGTTAAAAGACTCTGTATAGCAGAGAAAAGCCATTTCAATGCAATATTATATCTATATACTTACAAGGAGGGACTTGTGCCTCTGTTCTAGTCATACTCTCTACCCAGGCAAGAGATGTGTCTTGGTCATGGTCAGTATAAAAGTAGAAAGTCTCTAAATTGTAGCCAAACCTGCCCCGGCCATGAGAGAGAGAGAGGCAGGCAGGACCCTGTGATCTAACTGACCTTGTACCATAAAAATGTGCTGCATCAGTGGATGGGGATGGTTCTCACACCTGCAGCCCAATTATACTGGGGATGGACACAGAGACCATCTGCCCAGTGTAAAAAGGGATAGTTGGATTCTTATTTTATGCCACACCTGGTAATAAAAAAAGCAATATCCTTCAAAGCCCAGGATACTCTGAGTTTTACCTCCCTCCCCTGTTCCTGTTCCCCACTGCAGCAGGTAAACTGTAACAGTCCCAGGCTCCACAGTCTGCCCCCGGCCCTGCAGAGTTAAGGGAATGCCACAGCACAGTGAGCTCCCAGCTGGCCACGTGCTGGTAGGGCCTTTTTGTTGTCACATTTACTGGTCTCAATGTATGTGGTAACCCCATCCTCAGGTGCCTCACCGGGGCAGCTGGTCCAAGTGCCACGAGTGCATTACTTACTGTTAAAGAACTCCTCGTAGTCGGTTTTCTCCACGCAGCAGGTGTACATGCGCAGCGCCGCCACCTTGACCTTCTGCAGCACAAGGAAAGCAACACTTGCAGAGCCCATGCATTCAATTCCTCAGAGCTACCTGGAACACTGCTGGGTTTGTTGCATGCACTGCCATTTGCTGAACACGCTGCTTTTGATAATCACAAGCACTACTGGATCTGCCAGTTAATGGCAGAAGTATAATTAATACCGTCTCGAGGGAAAGGAGTTATTAAATGGCTGCTTGAATGTTCTTCCAAATCTAATTGGATGCAATACTTGATATAGTAACAGAAAAATAAGTCAGGTGGCTTTCCTTACAGAGACTCCAAAGATAATTCACAATTTCTGGTTTCCTTCAGTGACTCTAACTGATGTGCACCACTGAGAGGGTTTTGTGTAATTTAAGTTTTAAATATTAAAGAGGTCATGTATCAGACATGTCCTAAAACCAGCTTTTATTCCCTAGAAAAATGAAACTTGACTGACTAAGCCTCACAAGTGAGAGAGGAGTTCCAAATGATGAATGACATGAGGTATTCCCAGGTGCTTTGGCACCTCATTTTGTTTCTGGCCTGCCACTGCACCCAAAACATGTCCAGTGCACCATCTACAACACAGACCCCTGCTGAAACTTCAAAGATCATAACAACTAATAACAAAGCTCTTAAAGAGCTGTCAGCCATTCCTGTTTGCTAACACCAGGGGAAGAAAAATTTAAAAAACAATGAAAAGTTCAGAGCCCACTCCCCTTCCTTAGCCAGGAAGTGGTGTTTGGTTTGAGTTGCTTTGGTTTGGTTTCTTTCTTTTTTATTTTTAGTGACATGTACTAGAGATCCTCTCAGTGCTCACTGCATTACAGGGATGAGTGCCCTGCCTGTTAAATGGCAGTTCAAATCGCCAAAGGAATTATTTGTGCCTCCTCCAGTCAAAAGGAAAATAAAGAAGTTGCAACTGATTGCTGAGGAAACACAGGAGCCCATTATTTTTCTTACTCAGTAATCTCAGGCTTCTGTCAAAAATCAAACTTACTTCTAAACTTCTTGAAGTGAAATAATTTACACTGCTTACAGGAGTTCTGAAGGTTTCCCTCTAAAAGGAAACACTGCCTGGCCTGGGAGCAGAGATGTCCCTGGTGAGAGCCACTGCCCCAGAGCAGGCATTACTAGACATTAAAAACATATTGCAAAGAACATTCCCCACAATCCAGCCCTTAAATAAGGCAGGTAACAAAGGAGAAACTGATGAAATTTAATCATGGAAGTTTTAGGGTGTAGAAGAGGTGTGGGGGAAGGGAGAGGAAAACAGAAAAAAAGCAGAGAAATATGAAGAAACTTCCCAAAGATCTCCTAGAGAGCACTGGCAAGGCCAAAAATGAACTCAGGTCTCTTGGGCCCTAACCACAAAATAACTCTCTCCCAACCCAAGCTCCCCAGCCAAAAGCAGGCAGTAAAGAGCAGCAATTAAGGAGAACTCAGAATCAACACTTAGAGCTAATAAGCATCTTTATTACAACAGTATGTACACAAGCACATGGGAGAGAAACTACACTCTCATGAGGTTTAGCATCACCTGATTAAAGCAAGTGATTTTAACCAAAATAGCTAAGCCTCTTACGGGTCAGTTATCTGCACTTCACACTTTCTGAGGAGAGAGATGCAATCAGCAACAGTTTCAGACCAGTCTCAGAGGAGCTGCACTCTGCCTTGCAGATATTCACAGCACCTTAACGTTTTTATTAGTTTTAATTTTTTTTTTTTATTCAAAGAACTGGTTTTCATTCCAATACAACGGGGCTCAGCCCTCCCTTCAAGCTGCCTTTTCCTCTCACTCTTCTCTACTCTCTCTCAGTTCAGAGAAAAGAAATTACCCATTTCATCTTCTTTCTACACAAGGAACTGAAGGTGTCTCTTACAGAACTGCTCTTATTTAGTCAGTGTGAACAACTGTTTTATTAAAGGGCTATTTAAAAAGAAAAGGATAAAGAGAAGGACCCATCTGTGACTCTGCCTTAGCTACCAGAAACAGTGCAACACACCACAGCTTATCACTGACTGCCTGGGAGACCCTCCTGCCTCAGAAACACAGAACCCTGAGAGGGGCTCAGAGAAAGGCAACAAAATCCAAAACATGAAAGAGCCTCAATAAAAGAAACAAGTCAAACAGCCTTCTCACTGCAAAGAAAGACTAAGATGTTACATAACATACAGGTACACAAAATTGTCAGTGGAAGGCAGAATGTGAATAAAAACTCTGAGGAAAGAATAATCACCTTTTTTTTATTTTTAACTATAAAATTAAAAGTCACCAGCTGAAAGCAACTGTACTTTTTCCCCCAGTGGTGCCTCAGGCTATGATACTTAATGCTATGGGTGCTGCAAATAAAGAGTTCCAAGTGCAACTGGACAAATTTACAGAAGACAAATCCATCAATAAACAGTACACAAAAATGTCTGTTTTCACTCAGGAAGTGCTGGAACAGACAGCTGGTGGAGGCTGGAGGAGCACATGAGACAAGTATGACAATGTGCTTTACCTGTAATTGAATTCTCCCTAGGTAACTGCAAGTGGTCACTATTAGGGACAAGATGATGGACTGTGTGGGTGTTTGACTTGCACAGCAAGGCTGTTACTGTGGGTTTTGGTGCACAAGTGAAGTGAAAAAAATCAGATACCTGAAGAAATGCAGGAAGGCTTTAGACCATACAAATCAAATTATTGTGTATGTCAGTGATGGCAATGCACAGAGCAAGGGAGGTTCAAGCTATGGATTATTATTCCTTACACCAGAAAACAGGTATTTACATGGGTGATAGTTAAAAATTTTCCATTAAGTACCGTTTCTATTGTAAGAAAAAAATGTGGGGTTTTTGGTCTGCTTTTTAGACCTATCAAGTAACCAAAGGAATTATTAAATTACTGCTTTACCCATCTGCTGTACTTGAGTGGTCCTGTGAACCCCATTGCTTCTATTATCCTTGTGAAAGCACCCACTTTCTCTTCAGATGGCTGCAAGGAATCTTTTGCAGAGAGATGCTGTAAAATAGAAATAGCACATATTTCAGTCTCAGCAATTACATCTGACAAGTCATTTCAGTTAGAAAAGCTACAAATTTCATAGACAATTTTAGGGTTTTTGTCTACTCTCTTTGTTCAACAAAACAAACACATATTTAGGTCTTCCATGAAAATATTATCCTGGTTTTCCCATGTGACATTCTTCTGTTTATGAATGAAAACACTGCATGACCATTGGGATGAAAACATCCCACCGGAAGCTCAGATTCAAACAGTTTGTAGAGAAACCTGTTTTCCAAAATATGGCCCCTATCCTAGACTCCCACATTCTTCCTAGGGCTGTGGCTTTGTTTGGGTTTAAGTTTTTTGCAGATAAAACAAGCAAACAAATCACAGAAACAGAGTAAATAAAGCTAACCTTTCACATTCTCTCCCTTCCTCTCAGAGATATTTCATATCCTAGAGTAATTATACATTAGAGAAACCAATCAGCTCCATTTAAAAACGAATGAAGCTGCATGAACCCTCAATTGTTATTCCCCTTAGAGTTAATCTATGTGGTAATTGCAAAAAACCTAGATCAGGAAAGCATTTAGTCCCCAGTGATTTGCAGTGTCTGCAAACTTGCAGATAAATGCTCCTTTCCAGAACAACCACATGCCTTAAACACCAGTGGGCTGATGCTGTGGCTGAACCCAAGGGGGCAGCTGGGGATGGGGAAGAGAATGGGAGGGTAAAAGTGTGAAAACTTGTGAGTTGAGATTAAGGCAGTTTAATTAGGAAATCAAAACTCTGCACACGTGCAGAGCAGAACACGGAATTCATTCCCCCTTCCCGTGGGAAGGTTCAGCCATGCCAGGACAGCTGGGCTCCAACATGGTAATGGTGACTCAGGAAGGCAAACACCATCCCTCCAAACATCTCCCCTTCCTCCTTCTTCCCACAGCTTTGTGTGTGAGAATGATGCCATATAGTCTGGAATGTCCCTGGGATCAGCTTGGATCAGTGTCCCCCCACTCCTTGTGCACCCCCAGCTCCTCCCTTGGTGGGGTGAGGAGCAGAAAAGGCCTCGACTCTGTGCCAGCTCCGCTCAACAGGAACTAAAACATCCCTGTGTTATCAGGACTGTTTCCAGCACAAATCCAAACCCCAGCCCACACAAGCTACTGGGATTAAAATCAACTCTACCCCAACCCAAACCAGCACAACTGGTAAGCAAACTTCCTGGCATTCTGCCTCTGAGCATCCTGGCAGCAGCAATCAGCCATCAGGAATTACCAGCAAATGATTTCCATGAGTTAACTCTGCAGTGTAGGCCTTTTGCTATCAACAAATTACTCTGCTTCTAATCCACCTGTTGCACACGAGTTCTCCTGCTTGAGGAAATACAGCTGAGAGCCATTACAATCTGAGAAAGTTCCCTGACCAAAGGAATGTTAAACTGCCTCAAATAGCTGGCATTTGACCCTAAATCTTTCCTCCTAACACATAAACATACTAAGAAAAGGGTTTTTTTAGCAGGGAAGCAGTTTAGCAATGCCAAGAACAATGAGACCAGGATGCCAAGTCCAGTAAGGACCAGGAGCAGATCCTTGGGGAAGACAGGAAAGCACAGAAGCACAGCACACACTCCCCCAGCTTCCTGGGGTGTACCTGTCCAGATCCTGACAGACATTCCTGCACTGTTTGTATCCAGTCATTTTTGGCAGCTCCAGCTGGATGCATCTTCAGAACCCCAGCGTTTGAACCCATGTAACCTCCATAACACAAAGCTGTGGTTCACTGAGTTTCATGGTTTAATAATGTCAAAAAAAAATCCCTTGTGCCTTTTTTAAATCCAGCCTTGTCATTTAGACTAATGACCTTTAGAGGTTCCTTCCAACTCAAACTATTCTATGGCTGATTTCACTGGATTCTCCCAATTTCCCTGTAAGAACCTTCAAACAAACATTTCCCATTCCACTTCTCAGTCTTTGGAATGTTATAGGCCAGTATCATACATATGCCCATTCCTCTAGTTTAGAAGGGTCCTAAAATTGCCTATTCTCATACAGAAAGCCTTTCCCATTTCTGATCATTCTCTACAGCCTTCCTAGCACTAGTATTGTGATTTTTGAAATAGCATGAATAATACATAAATGCATATTAAAATACAGACCCCTACCCTGCACAAGTTGCTGCACTTAATTAAAAACTAACTGTAAAGGTGACAAACACTGTAGCTTTGAGACATAACCCATTCCTGAGTATATCTTTACACAGGTCTGAGCATTTGGGATGAAACACTTTGCACTGGTGTACTGTCCATGGGTGGCTGTTAATGGCTCCAACCCTGCTGTGCCCAGTGCCCAGGGAAAAACACACTCAGCACCATTTTAGCATCTGTCAGTGACCCAGTAAGACACTGTCACACTGCCCAGGACCTCCTGTGATACTCAGAGCCTTCTTTCATTGTTAAAACTGTTCACCATGTCCCCTCTCACCACCCAGAACAAAACTGGCTGCACCCTCTGCCACATGTGATGGACGCAGTGAGTCTACTGCCAGGTGTGTGAATATTTACACTGATTTTTAGTACCTCCTCTTCAAGAATATCCCTTGCAACACTGTCCTCTACACTACAAATGGCTCCTAACCTTCCACTGTAACTCCATAAACCCTCTCCAGTCAGGCAATGATGGGAATTGCTCAATGCAGCACCAGTGTCCAATAACTGCTGCCACACCAAACTCACTGAATCAACCTGCATCTCCTCCACAGGAATTACACCCACACTGAACCCCTAGACCTTCACCACAGGCCTCTTATGCACAAGCACATCATGAAACTTCCCTCAACACAGAGAAAGTTAAAAACCAAAATTACCTCAATTCAATGGCTGTTAGCTTGTCACCAAAACAGTGACTGGCCAGTAAGCAGGGTTTTTTTAAGCAGGACTATGATTTTTGCTTCATTCCTCTGCAAGCTGGCCTGGACTAGCTCAGGAGACAGAGAGGGGATCTGAGCAGGGAGTGCTTGGTTCAGCTGATGGACAGAGGTCTGCAGCTCATCCTGCCAGTGCCAGGACTGCAGCCAAGTGCAACTAAACAGTCCTACAATGTCTGTAAAACCAGAACTAGGAATCAGGGGGATGAAGTGTGGGAACCAAGCGAGTGGTTCTCTGGTGCTCAGTTGCCAGCTGGGCTTAAACCATAACACAGAGAGAAAACTTCAAAAATATGTTTTATAACTCACTCAAACAAGCCCATCAAGACACAGCAAGGGATGTAAGCCCACCTCAGGCTGCCTTTCCTGCTGAATGCAGTGCTTAAAGGAAATAATTTTGACACCAAACATAAATTGAAACATCTTGGGCTCACTGTTAATTCCAAACCACTTTCCCACCAGGAGTGCATAGTCAAGTTCACATTTCAAAGATGAGTAAGTACTTCTCTATTCTAAATCATGCAGGCCAAAAGCCCATCCCAAACCAACTCTTTTAAACTGCTTCCTCTTCTGATCATAAATCCTGCCTGGCTTCTTACACTGAGGTTATTTCTACCAGGAAGTTTCCCAATTCATCTTTCAACCCTTGTACACCTCCCATAGCCCTTTCCAATGCAACAAAAGCAAGTCCTGAGTCCTGCCCTGAAGTTTCTCATGCCCCTTTTGGTTTGTTGCATCTGCTGTCTTGTCAGACCTGCTCTACAAATGCTGCTTGTGCAGGTATCAGAGAGCAGTGCAGGCAGGAGCATGGACTAGGGGGATGCAGCATGTCTGGGGGCCTGGATTACATCTTTGGCTCTGGCCAGGATAAGCTGTGAAACCCCTTTTTACATGCTACAATCTCCCTGTCTGCAAAATGTTTGGCTTATCTCACCAGCTGGAAAACACTGAAAAATTGACTGAAAACCAGAAAACCTCTAGTTAAGAACTAAATGCAAAGAGCAGCCAGGGGTTCTTTCCTTCATTTTTTCTATCCATGTCAAAATAAGCAATTTAAAATCTCTCTTAGTATGTACCTCTAACTCTACACCAGCAAAATACACTCTATACAACGAAGTACACAAAAAAAGGTACACTCTGTACTATTAGGTAGACAGCAAACTGGGATTGCTGCTGTCATGGAAGGTTTAGCCATCAATCCCTAACTTTCTTCTCCCTTCTGTCCTCTCATTCCTCATGCAAGCACTCCATTTTGCCATTGTCTTCACACTAGGTTAACAAAAGCCAAATCAGGGTATTTATTAGTTGAGGGATTCTGACACCCTTAATTTGTGTGGTAAACTAATCTCATGGAGCTGATTTATGCTCCAGAAAACTTCTATTCCAAGACAAAATACAACACACGAGACACAGCCCACAGGTTAACAAAACAGTACAGGTGAGCAGTAAGTAAATTATTACACAATAATCAGCTGTTATTAGTAGATGGCATAGCAGTTTTCAGTGTTTAGCAGACAGCAAAACTGTCATCATGTGTTATCCCCAAGCTAAAGAATCAGGAAACACCCTGTCATTTCTAAGATGTATGGAAGGAACATCTGCCCTCCACACCAATAACTAGTCCCCTTGATTTAGTTTGTTTCCTCACTGGAAGGAAGCCCTTGGGATTGTCACTGATGACCCAACTGTAACTGCACCTTCCTATGGCAGCTCTTCATCTTCTCAGTTCCTTCAGTTTCTTCATTCCTTCTCAAATTACTGGACTCATTGCTCACACCATCCTAAAATATCTTAGAGGAAGGTTGAGCCCTCTCCTGCATGTTCTGAGAGGTGCTTTGCCTCCTGTCTCTGTACAATCCCTAGCACATGTGCCCTCCAACAATAAAAACACCCAACTCCTCTCACCTTATTTGTATTGTAGAAGGATCTGTTTTGCTGTGTGGTGGCTCCATTGGCTTGAATCAATCCTCCACAGAATTTAGACAGCTGGAAGGGGCCAGCCTTGTGTCTCTAGCAAAAATGATAAAAGAAAAAATTTAATTAAGACACCACTGACTTAACTTTACATCAATTATCCTTAGTTTGCTTCCAAGGCAGTTAGTTTTAGCTAATCCTGAAAAACTTCATATCACAAAACCCATAAATTGATTATCATAACTGTTACAAACAAACTAGCTGTCCATGCTTGATGCTCCACATCACACATTTTCCAGTGCTCCACAGATTTACTAATGGGATGGACTGGCAGAACACTCCCCTCAAAAACCACAGGCTGTCTGCTTTGACTTTCTCACACTACTTTTAGTTATGGTTTTGTCTTTTAAAAAAGGAATATTTTTTTTTCCTGATCTGGCAGACAAACAGACTTCATGTTATTTTTATCTACAACTTTATAGTCCATTTAATTGTCTGTGTAGACAGGACTTGAGGAAACACAAATTACAGGGTAAAAGCTACCACTACGACCACTGTAACCTCACAGCACATGATTTGTATTACAGAGCTACTGCACAACAAAGAAAACTCTCAAGCAGGAGTGAGTGGGCTCCCCAGGAAAGAAGCTGCACCCTGAACAGAACACCCCTCACAACCTCCCAGCACACTCATCTTAGCAGCACCTTATTTATAAACTAAATCAAAATAAATATGTCATCCCCAGAGAGGTACTGACTGTACTGGGGGCTCAGAGTGAGCCCAACTTCATCAATAACTTCACAACTGCTCATTTCCCTCTCTACTCCAAACATCATATGCTACTTGGTGTGGACTGTGCTTTAATAGCAGGGTTGTGTCATAAAATCACCAGCAATTTTTCCAGGACTGGAAGGTCTTACCTGAGGAAAGACACTCAAGCCAAAGAGCTTACAGGGAAATTTCTAATTCTGAACATCATGACACAAGCTGTGATATACAGGAGGACAAAGAGGAGGCTTAACTCCTTGTGTTTCATTGAATGCAGGAATAAAACACCACGAGACAGCCTAATTCTGTTCTGAGAGTTGGTATCTACTCCCATTTTCTACAGGTTTTTCACCCCTTTATCATTAACTGCTACTACATGATGCTCCAGTTGATTTACTTTGGACAGACACACCCTGGCACTGTGCCTGCTGTCACACAACTGGAAGCCAAACTGCAAAGCTTCCACTGCAACAACACTGAGCAAGGTAAACATCCATCAGCACCAGGAAGTCCAAGGCCACTGTCCAGTGGAGACGTTCTGTAACACAAAGTGTTCTGTAAAATGAAGTGCTGGAAATTACATGCAATTGTGATGGGATTGTAATTAATAGCTGCTTTGGAAAAGTGACACCTACATTTGAACTTCTGCACTTAATCTTCTCATGACAGATCATCTGGATCTATTAAAAGACACAGCTGGAATGAAGACATGTAGCAAAGTGTGGGAGCTCACTCTTTTTGCAGCAGAGACTTCTAGAGTTGTCTTGATATTACAGCAACACAGCAAAGACATCGCTTTTGGTAGACTCTTTATTTAAAAAACCCTGATTTTTTTTCTTAGCAATTTAAGCCCATTCCATTTTTTTAAAGCCCTTTAGCATGCTCTGATATCCTACCTGGAGAATACTGCAGAGCATCCTTCTGCACTGGGCCGGGACTGCGGCGGTCTGGAGCAATCCACTGCATCCTGCTAGCCACTGAGCTACTCCAGTCTGGCAGCTCTGCAACAGCACAGGAGCCATGAGGGAAAGCACCCAAACATGCAGGCACAGTTTTAAACCTGCTCCCAAAGGATTGATTCATTCACACAGCAAGAACAACATGGAGCTCAGTCGGGGTGGGGGGTTAGGTTGGATGTCAGGAGAAGGTCCTTCCCCCAGAGGGTGGTGGGCACTGCCCAGGCTCCCCAGGGCAGTGGGCACAGCCCCGAGGCTGCCAGAGCTGCAGGAGGGGTTGGGTGATCCTCTCAGGGTGGGATTGCTGGGGTGTCTGTGCAGGGCCAGGGGTTGGACTGGCTGGTCCATGTGTGTCCCTTCCAGCTCAGCATGTTCTGGGATCTCAAGCAGTCGGGGTGGGGGGTTAGGTTGGATGTCAGGAGAAGGTCCTTCCCCCAGAGGGTGGTGGGCACTGCCCAGGCTCCCCAGGGCAGTGGGCACAGCCCCAAGGCTGCCAGAGCTCCAGGAGGGGTTGGACAACACTCTCAAGGACAGGGTGGGATTGTTGGGGTGTCTGTGAAGGGCCAGGAGCTGGATCAGTGATCCCTGAGGGTCCCTTCCAACTCAGGATATTCTAACAATCCTCAGATTCAAATCCCAACTTGTGCTTGACAGGAGTATAAATTTTGATTATAAAAATATTTTGCCTTCCAGTACAAGTATCCAACCCGAGTTTGATGGCAGAAACAGATGAGTGTAAGGAAATGGTGGGCTGCCTACATCGCAAAACCACACCACAATTTTTCTGTCTATACGATAAATTCAAATGCTTAAGAAGCATTCTTCAGTTGACAGAGTGAGCTCCAAAAAGCCCTCATCCAACTCATAGCTCTTATGCATCCTTGCCTTACTTCACTCAGGAATGGCTAAGAATTTTAGTATTTCAAAAGCACATATTGTCCCAATAAATTTCAGTGAAGATAATTATTTTCTCTTATGAAAATGTCAGTAATATGGAAAAGAGATGGAGTTTTCTCTGCCTGCACTTTCTTTGCTTCTTTCACTTTCTGCAATACTCAAGTCAGTACAATATTTGCCTCCTTCATACACGCACTACATTTATACTGGAAATTATGTATTATTAGAACGGATATGCCTTTTTCTAATAAAAACAGTTTAATTTTCAAATGGCCACAAAGATGATTAGGAGACTGAAGCATCCAACATGAGGAGAAGGTCAGCTTTGAGGCAAGAAGACTTCAGGGAAATCTTACCCATTTGTCTCAGTACCTGGTGGTGTGGGCAGTCAGACTCTCCTCAGCGTTGCCCAGTGAAAGGACAACCATGAGACCAGCAGACGTGCCCGGAGATTTGGAGGAACAGCCCCAAACCCACCCGAGTTCCTGTTCCCTGCACCCTCACTGCTGTCCCTCAGGTGCAGCAACCACCTCCCAGGCTGCCCCTCCACACCCCCCAGAGCTGCACTGCGAATCCACACAGCGAACTGAGGTGGGTTTTTAAAAACCACCAGGGCAGGGGTGCTCTACCATAACAAAAGTCATTATAGTGTTCACTGCCACTACACCTTCCCACTTCTACCGGAGAGAGATGACTCAGCTTCTGCTCTTTCAACTTAACATCCTTGCCCAGCCAGTGAAATTACGCAAATGATACATTTCTATCCAAAAAACCATTTGAGTACCACAAAGTACTTCCTGAGGTAACCCCGTGCTCTGACATAAACAGTTTACCAAACACTTCAGTGAGAAAGAAGTCACCAAAGTCACCATTTTTTATAAACAATTATTACAAGATTCCAAGGATACAACAGAACCTTTCTGAGGCTTTTTCTTTGAAAAAATAAGGAAAACGTGTCCAGGTTGAAATATGGCTTAGAGCTTGAACATACTGGAGTTTATACCTGTTGAAAAGCACAACTGCAACAAAACTGGACAGAGACATACAAAAACATAAAATAAGCAAACACACACTCAAAAGCTGAGATGTAATAAACAATCCAGTAATAAAGAAAGCAGAGACCAGCAGAAAGCAGGGAACACGAGGAACTAAGGAATTTTCTCTAAGCCAGCATCACTGTTTGCAGAACACTACCCTCTTTTCAATTTAGAAGTGATACTTTTGCTTGGCTGAGAGAAAAAGTACCAAGCCTAACCTGAACAGGATTACTCAGGAACAGTCTGCAGACAGCTGCCTTGTCATGACAGAGATGGAAGAATATCACTGTGGTCTTCTAAATCTTCTTAGCAACGATTAGGAAAGTCTTAGGTAGCAGACAAACTATTTATCAAGATCTCTTGGGTAAAAACCGGTTTTATCCTAATGGCAGTATTAACAAGCACAGTTGAAATGTCTGGATGATCATCAGGACTCTTATCATACACCAGGAGCTCCAAAGAAGGCTTGAAGACAGGCAACAAAATAAATTTCCTTATTTTCAGTACAAAGAAAAGTCATGGAAAGTTTGAAGCTTTACTTTCATACAAGTAAGCAACCACTGAATTCTAATGCAGCGACAGGTGCTGGGAAATGCCAGGCATGAGCAGTGCACGGTGCACTTCAGATCACAAAATGACAGCTAAATACATCTCCTCCCCTTGAAGAAGAAATCTGTCTGCTCAGGCTGAAACATTGATTCAGCTTACTTTGCCACACCAATGCCAGCAGCAGCTGGGCAAGAAGCTTCTCAGGGATGGGTAAGCCCAGGAGGCAAGTCCTCCCCCTTCAGAAGCAGGTTTTCAGTGCAAACCCTGACCTCGGGGAGCAGCTCCACTGACAGCTGAACCCGTCTGGTGTCTCGCTGCTCCCCCACTGATCTCCCTGCTCCCCTCCTGCCTGGCTTCCCCCTCCCTGTCTGCTGGCCATTGCTTCTTTAATGCTTTAAAACTCCACTAAACTATTTTTATGTTGCCACTGTTCTGTTACTCCAGAATTTAGATCATAGGGACCAGAAAAACGCTGGAGGAGGCAATTGCAGGCAACAGGGCAAGGACAGGAGCATGGAGAAAGGGCAGGAATGGGAGGAGGAAGCAGGAATTCAGGCTCACTCCAGCTGCTCTCGGGCAGGTTTGTGCTTGGCTGCTTTCACCTTGAGAACAGAAAGGACAGTGCTCACCGTGCTGGTGAAAACCACACCCTGAGCCATTGGCTCCCAGAATTTGGTGGATTAATCTCATAAGTGGATATTGCCCTTTGGTCAAAGGCCTTTCCTGCTCCTGGGAAATCTGTCCCCACTTGGCAGTGCTGGCCATCCCTGTATTTGTGTCGTGGCAAAAGATCAGAGCCAGGTGCAAAATTCCCTTTTCTAGACTATATGCTAAAAAGAAGAACTCTGCTGCAGAGACTTTAAAGACCAAGAGAAAGAAAAATGCACATAAATGCACGGGAAAGGAAAAAAAAGCATGGAGTGATTAGAAATCCACTCATTCACAGAAATCCAAACTGAGAATTCTAACTTCAATCACTAGGGCTGGAAAAGCCCTCTAAGGTCGTTGGGTCCAACCATTAACCCAGCACAGCCGGGTCTGCCACCAACCCATATCCACATGTGCCACATCTGTCTGGCTTTTGAACACTTCCAGGGGTGGTGACTCCACCACTGCCNAAGCAGGAATTCAGGCTCACTCCAGCTGCTCTCGGGCAGGTTTGTGCTTGGCTGCTTTCACCTTGAGAACAGAAAGGACAGTGCTCACCGTGCTGGTGAAAACCACACCCTGAGCCATTGGCTCCCAGAATTTGGTGGATTAATCTCATAAGTGGATATTGCCCTTTGGTCAAAGGCCTTTCCTGCTCCTGGGAAATCTGTCCCCACTTGGCAGTGCTGGCCATCCCTGTATTTGTGTCGTGGCAAAAGATCAGAGCCAGGTGCAAAATTCCCTTTTCTAGACTATATGCTAAAAAGAAGAACTCTGCTGCAGAGACTTTAAAGACCAAGAGAAAGAAAAATGCACATAAATGCACGGGAAAGGAAAAAAAAGCATGGAGTGATTAGAAATCCACTCATTCACAGAAATCCAAACTGAGAATTCTAACTTCAATCACTAGGGCTGGAAAAGCCCTCTAAGGTCGTTGGGTCCAACCATTAACCCAGCACAGCCGGGTCTGCCACCAACCCATATCCACATGTGCCACATCTGTCTGGCTTTTGAACACTTCCAGGGGTGGTGACTCCACCACTGCCCTGGGCAGCTGTGCCAGCGCCTGACCAGTAACACAGGAACGGGAATCTTTACACTATCCTCGGTATCAAACACCTCTGAAATGAGAAGGGAAACTCGAACAAGGGCAGCACCGTCCCCACAGGAGCCCCGCACTGACAGACACCTGTCTCCAGACCCAGCCAGGAGCCCAAACCCCCACACAACAGAACCACGGAACGAATTAGGTTGGAAAAGGCCTCTGAGGTGATCGAGTCCAACCTGTGACCCAACACCGTCATGTCAACCAGGAGTGCCATGTCCTGTCTTTCCCTGAACACCTCCAGGGACAGCGACCCCACCACCTCCCGGGCAGCCCATCCCAATGTCCAATCACCCTTTCTGTGAGGAAATCCCTCCTGCTGTCCCACCTGCCCCTCCCCTGGTGCAGTTTGGGTCCATTCCCTCCCCTCCTGTCCCTGTTCCCGGGAGCAGAGCCCGACCCGGCCCCCCCTTCTGTCAGGGGGTTCTGTGGGATGGGAAGGGCCCCCTGAGCCTCCTTCTCTCCAGGCTGAGCGCCCCAGCTCCCTCAGCCCCTTCCCTAGCTCCGTCCCCTTCCCTGGACACGCTCCAGCCCCTCAGCAACAAGCACAAACTCTGAGGGGAAAGCTCGACCCGCTGCTTCGTCAGACACCCCCGCGGGCTGAGGGGCCGCGGGGGGGCAGCGGGAGCCGCCCCCGGCTGGGGTGAGGGGGAACAGCCCCGGCCCCACACGGCGCTCGGCCCCAGCGCTCCCTCCTTCCCACACACCCTCCCTCCTTCCCTCCTTCCTTCCCTCACTCCCTCACTCACTCACCAGG
>VXBX01003852.1:13484-26440 GCA_013400415.1 Scytalopus superciliaris | reverse complement strand
GTAAGGGGGAATGGCGGTGTAAGGGGGAATGGCGGTGTGAGGGGGGAATGGCGGTGTGAGGGTCAATGGTGGTGTGAGGGGCACTTTGCTCCCCGCTGATGCCACTCTTGAGAGGATAATGATGTAAGTGTGCCTCCACGGCCTTTCCCCAGTGCTTTATAGCTTTATGGTGCGGGTTACAGGCCGGCCATGGGAGGCAGGTGTTAGGGAAGCTTCCCATCCTGGCCGCTCTCAGCCTCGCCCGCTGTCACGCTCCCAAGGCCAGGGGCTCAGGGCTGGCACTGCAGCCTGGCAGGTCTCGCTCAGCCCCACACACACAGACCAGGTTTCCCATGGCAGAGCCTCAGATGTCTTGTTCCCTAAAGCAATTTATTCACACTAACAGCTCGAGCTGCTGCCTCCAAGGAGCATCTCCAACCAAGGAACCCCATGGCTTTTATACCCTCACAGTCTACCTGTGCGAGTCTTGCTCTTCCCCACAGGTGTTTGGCTCCTGCTGCCCCTGTGTGTCCATCCACCTCACTGTCCTCACTGCCCTTCACCTGCTTTGTTATCCAAAAGGACAACAATTCCCAGCTCCTGCTGTGTCTCTCGGTTCACAGCGTCTTGTTTTGGGCTCCCCACCCCGATTTCAGTCTGCATCTCAATATGCAGCTGAGCCACCAGGACCAAATGTATTCCTCAACATTAAAGGCCAGCAACAGCTTTCTGACTGTGGCATTTTGTGTAGGAGAATCCCTGGACATACTCAGTTTTGGAGCTTGACTCCAGACTGCAGAGCTTGGGTCCAGAAAGTGAAACAAAGCACCTTTCCTTGGGAAGGGGAACATTTATTCCTCCTGTTGGTGCTGCCAATGATCATCTGCCCCATGGGGGTAAAGTCCAGGAAGACCTCTCTGTCCTGGCACCTTTTGTGTGTGAGTAATCAGTATTGGAGGTGGTATCATAAATTTTGGTGGTGGGGCCCTGAATGGGAATGACAGTGCTTTTCCATGGGAAGGACAGCATCTAGCCCCAGTGTCTCAGGTGCAGGTGATGGGCTGCCCAAGGGGAGGTAAAGGCCAGCAAGACCTTTCTCTCTTGCAACCTTTTGTTTTGTAGCAATCCCTGGGTGTATTCAGTATTGGAGCTTGGCTCCTGATGCAGAAACTGGGGGCCTGAATGTGACTGACACTACGTTTCCTTGAGAAAGGAAGCACCTAGTCCTATTCTTGGAGCCCAGTGGATCGTCTGCCCAGTGGAAGTAAAGGTCAGTAAGTTTATTTATTTCAGGGTTGCACAAGCCTGGGTGCTGGGTAGTAATTCCACAGGTCCAGCATGCCCCACCAGACTTTGCACAGCATTATGTATACACAGAAATTCAGAGTTAGTAACTTCCCCAGTACAGTCCCTCTATTAAGACTGGTTAGTTATTTCCATACAAGTTACATAACCCAGAGGTCTTTTTGACCTGCAGGTGTAATTTTTAGTATTATAATGAACATAGTTCAGCTACAGCCTATATGGACCTTGAGTACTGTCACAGAATCACAGAATATGCTGACTTGGAAGGGACCCATCAGGATCATCAAGTCCAGCTCGTGGCCCTGCACAGAACCATCCCCAACAATCCCACCCTGTCCCTCAGAGCATCATCCAAACCCTCCTGGAGTTCTGCCAGCCTTGGGACCGTGCCCACTGCCCTGGGGAGCCTGGGCAGTGCCCACCACCCTCTCGGGGAAGGACATTTCCCTGAGATCCAACCTAACCCTTCCCTGACACAGCTCCAGGCCATTCCCTGGGTGTGTCCCTGGTCCCCACAGAGCAGAGATCAGTGCCTGCCCCTCCTCTGCCCCTCCCCAGGGAGTTGGACCCACAATGGGGTCTCCCTCAGTCTCCTCCAGCTGAACCCCCCAAGGGCCCTCAGTGCCCTCACACGCTGCCCCTCCAGGCCCTGACCCATCTCTGTGCCCTCCTTTGGACACTCCCCAATCACTTCGGACCTCCCTTATATTGCAGTGCCCCAAACTACCCCACTATTGCAGGTGAGGCTGCCCCAGTGCAGAGCAGAGGGACAATCCAATTGCTCAGCCACTACAGGGTGTGTTTATCCATCTGTTGCCCAGAAGGATCCTGGGAGAGACAATATTGAAAGCTTTACTGAAGTCCAAAAAGATCACATGAACTGGTTTCCCTTGGTCAACCAACCAGGTGGGTCACCTTGTCATAGAAATTAGAAACGTATTCATAGACAGACATCAATATCTTGGTTAACTACATCCCTAGAGCTTGTTAGTTCCAGGTTGTCCATGACTAGGGGATGCTCCTGCTGCCTGTTCCACTGATCAGGTTTCTTTTCTTCCTCATTAGTTATGAAAATATACAAAGACATTACAAAGAACATCCTGACTTAAGACAATCTTGGCATATTCCACATTTTGCAACACCATGGGAGGCTCTGGGCCATGCTGGGGCTCAGTTCAGAAGGGGTGAAGGAGGCAGGTCTGTGCCCGCCTGCTGCTGTGAGCCCTGTCTGTGGGGAATGGCAGCTCTGCCCGTGCTGAGGGGCAGCAGAGGCAGTGTGGAAGCAGCTGCAGTTCCTCTGGCTGAGGTTGGTCAGGCCATCCTGGCTGCCCCAAGCATCAGTGTGAGCCTGCACAGGTGCCAGTGCTGGATTAGTACCAGGAGAACATGGCAGGGCCCCTCAGCCAGAGCCCCTCAGAGCCAGCAGGAGCTTCCAGGAGCCATCCCTGCTGTCCCTGCTGCATGCTCCCTGCTCCTGGCTCCTGCTGGCACCGGCTTTCACGGGGCCACAGAGTGAGCCTGAGCAGCAACCTGATGGGGTGAACTGAGGTGGCTTGTTTTGCCAGGTTAGACTGAATCTGGATCACATCCACATCACCTCACAAATACCAGTGCTGGTGCAGATGTGAGTGGCAGCAGCTGGGGCAGGGAGTGAGGCTGTGCTCCCGGCAGCAGTGCTGGCTTAGAGGGCTTGGGGAACTATAATATTCTCCTCCTCTCTTTCCCAGCACATTAACTGGGATGTCAGCTTCTCAAGAGGGCAGTAGCAGCAGCTTTAATGGCCCTGAAACTCCACAGTAGTCCTTAGAAATCTTTCATATGTTCTTAAATGTCAGCCCTCAGGGGCCCAATGGAATCACCTGCCTGGGCTTCCTTTCCACAGGCATCCCAGATCCCTGTGCCTGCAGCCAGTCTTTCCCAAGATGTTCTGACTCACCACAGTTATCTGCTGAAAGGGCTTTGACTGTGTCTGACAACACGTTTCATGAACAAGTTGTTCTGACGTGGGGCTGGATGTTGAACAATGCAGGGAACTGTGGATCTCTGTCAGGAAAATGCTACATTTCATTTCATTCTTGTGCCTGTGGTGAATTCCAGGCAGGAAGGTTGAAGCTGGTTCTGCTGCGTCCTATTTGCTAAGCTGTCCTTCTTGTGTTAGACTCAAAGCAGTATTAAATACTGTTGTTAACAGCAAATTTTTTGTGAGAAGGTGATGTGGGAGGATGATTACAATTTTCTGAATGCTCTTTGCCATTAATGAGTTACAGTCACTAAAGGTGACGAAGATCAAGAAGCCCTACAGCAGTTGTGCAGAGAAAAGGCTCTTGCCACCAGCAGAGTCTCTCAGTGGTGTGGTGTCGTCTGTCCGTCACAGCAGGCACTTTCTAACTCAGAGCTGTGTGATAAATACTGACACTCACCTGGGTTTTCAGTCCTACCTAATGATGCACAGGAGGATTCTGACACATTTCAGTTGGAGAAAGTTACTGTCCTTCCAAAGATTCCTCTGCCTGTCAGTGTTCCATCATTCTCCATGTAGCACCAAGCCCTCTCCCTTGTCAGTGTGGCTGGACACAGGACAGCACAGCACACTGCCTCAGATGGGACATGGAGCCTGAAGAGTTGTCTGTGCACCTGAATTTCAACTCCAAAGAGATTCCCTCAGTTGGAGCTCTGACAATTTATTGTCCTTCATGTACACTTTTGCTGTCCTGAAGTTCCTCCACTCGGCTCTGCTTAGTGGGCAGCCCCATGACTGCGTGGGCCTTGCCTCAGAGACAATGAATCTTCTGTGTGGAAGTGCTCCTGGGAGAGCATCTTAACCAGCAACAAGCAGTCCCAAAGTTCCTGTCTCACTGCTGGTGTCCTCTCATCTGCAGCCACTAAAGTGGCCCAGAAACTTGCTCTCACATATGTGTGGAAACATGTTGGGCAACTTCAACAGTGGCCTCAGGTGTGTTGGCAACCAGGTGGCTGAACAGGAAAGAATCAGAAAGGCTATGGTGATATTTAATGTATATAATGAATTATAAAACAAGTTTCTAATTATTTGTAATAATAATTAATTTATTAATACATTATATATAATGGGCCTCCTGATTTGACCTCAATCCTCTCTCCTCCTGCAGGCCTGGCTTTGAGTTTACCAGTCCAAGGGGCTGAAGGGAGCAGCTGTTTCAGGGAGGAGATAAGGGGCCACAAATAAAGGGCTGAGATGAAGCAATCTAGGGGAGCTTAAGGGAAGAAGAAATGGAAAACAAAGGGGGACAGAGGAACATCTCCTGAAAGTGCTAAACCATGCCAGAGAACAGCAGTGGTGGGGCTGGGTGGAGACAGCAACAAGCAGGGTCTGGGACTTTGGGAGAGGGCAGAGGCACAGAAGGGAGAGAGTGGGGAGTTCCAGAATCCCACTGGTAGCATAAACATCCAAGCTGGAAGCTGCAGGTTACATCTTTCCTGAATTTTCCATTTTTCAGACACAGGCACCTTTATGACCTGCCCTGGTATTTTTTACTTGCCACAATTGCTCCTCTGCTGCAGGATGTTCTGTGCAGATCACTCTGCAGTCAGAGCCTCTGTGTCTAACTCACCAGGGAACTGATTTTCTGTGTGTTTTCTTCATTTGTGTATTTCTGTCCACTTTCACAAGCCTTGCCATACACTGCACAGAGCTCCCTATGGTCCTGAGATTATGGATTTAAGCTCTCCCAGACTGATTCAGTGGTCATTAACTTTTAAACAAAGGTGTTTAGATATTTGATCTTCCAGTCCTCCTAATCAGAACCTAATTTTCTTTCAAATGTTATCATAGCACATGCTTTTCCTGTTTTCACATGGAAAAGCAGACATCATTTTTATGTAGGCCTGTGCTTTTATATTTTAAAATATAACTATGCAGGTTAATCGACCATCTTGAAATATTCTAAATATATAAAGTCTCATAACAGCCTCCTGTATCTTTCTCTTCTCAGTCACATAAAGAATGAAAATCTACTTGGTAAGGCAATTGTTAGCCCAGCATTTGCTGGGGTGAGCTCCCTCCTTCTGAAAAACAAACATGGCTTTGGACCAGGGCAAAAGTACAAATCCTTCAACTTCGATCTTTTCTCTGCTCAGTCTCGAATTCCTAAGTGCAGATTTAAAATTATATTCATTCTCCTTTTTAACCACCTGCTCCTGCTTCTGCAGAAGGAAAGTCAAAGGAGTCCCATGATCATATGGGGAAAGAGGATCTGTCCATGTTACCTGGGACAGGCAGGGCTGGAGCATTCCAGCTAACAAGGGGGAAAACAATCTGTACGGATATTCCAGGGCGTTCTGGAGATCACGATAAAGAGAAATCCAATTGAAAAAACTCAGTTCAGGTCCAGCAGGTCTTATTAACTCTGGTCCTGTGCCAATAGAAGAGCAGTGCCAGCTGGCCCGCTCAGCTCTGTGAGTGTCTTTCCCGGTGCTCCACGTTCTGAAAGGGCCCTGTATGTACCCCCGGAGCCAGCGCGGGTCTGGCACTGCAGCCTGTCTCATGCACTCCATTAGGCCTTGAAGGGTAGATCAGTGATAACATATACCTTGGAGCCCTGGTGTATGTGGATTGACTTCTTCCAGAGCTTTCTTGGATGTCTGTGCACTGCTCTTAGCAGAACTCCGAGTTCCAGCAGTGTGCTGAGGGGCCACCTGACCGCACGGGGAAACCCGGGTCTGCTGGATTCCTACCTCTGGCTGGAGCTGAAGGAAAAGGGCATTTCTAAGGTTGAACCTGTAGTTCATAACAAATTTGACATACTTTGATATTGCAAAATCTTTCTCCTTTTCACACAGAGTAAATCTGGACACTTTGAGACTGAGTCCACCCTTTGGAAGACATTTCAAGCTGAAAAAAGGACTTTTTATGGAAGTTAATTATATTTTAGCAACATAAAGATGCTTAGTCCTTCCCATAAGACTCAGTTTGAGGTATCAATGTGCATACATTTTTCTATTGCCATTTCCTAGGAAAAATGCTATTGAAAAACATGAAATTAAGTTATATTTTTCAATAAAAGTACAATCCTTACAATGCATTACGGACCTTGAAAGGTTTGGCAAGTATGGAGATCAATTCCCTGCTCTGGAATTCCTTGGCTGGGGGTGCAAAGCGGTCCTTGCTCTGGTCTCCAGCAGGGAGTTACCCCTCTCTTGCACCAGCGCTGCAGGAGGAAAAGCAGACACGAAGCAGAGCAGGCTGCTCAGTGCTGCACCTCGCTGAGTCTGGTGGAGCCCGGCAAGCACAACCTGAACTCCGTGGCTGAACTGCTCAGGGGGTGCAGAAACAGAACCTGGTTACTTTTTCCAGGCTTCTATGTCCTAGTGGCTGGTGCTACTGTTCGATATGATAAACTCCTGTTTGTTCACGTTAGCTGGCCATCAATACTCCCTGTTTGCCGGGGCAAGCCCAGGACGTTCCCCTCCCCACCTGTCAAACCTGGAGTGTGCTTTGGCACCCTGCCACCAGAGCCTCAACGACTTGAGCAGACTGCTTCAGAAACAAGACATCCCAGTACTTAGGCTGCCTCTGTTTCATTAGCTTTTCTTCCCATCTGTCTGCTTTCTGAAGAAGAAAGTGTTTGCTGGTCGGAGAGGTTTTCCACTTGCGCCTCCTTCAGCTTTCCATTACCGCTCCGAGGTTATATGGGGTGCAGGGCTATACACTGTGCTGTACTATATGCAGAGGTGTTCAGACTTAATTTATTCCCTTCTCCTGGATAAGGATTATTGCAGCTGTGTGTTTTGGAAAACTATCAATGAAGGGAGTTCAGCTCATACAACACACTTTCAATAGGGTACTGTACTCTATATTTCCAGGTTCTGTTTTAATTACACTTGCATATTACCTTGGAGGAAGCTGAAATCTGGAAAATGTTTTCTCATATACCATGTCTTAAACCTTCCTGACCTTCTGTTTTATACCAAGTACTTTTATGTTTGTGATGAAAACCATATAATAACGGGGCAAGGTCTGGCTATCTGGGATCATCTACCAGGGACATGCTGTCACACCGCCCCCCCAGCAAAGACTGAGCAATTCTCACTGAGAAATGTCCCCATCATCCCTCATCCCACCACCTTCCAGCAGTCAATCCCTTCTCCCTCCCTTCACATGGCTCCCAACAAGAGCCACCAAAGGTGCTGTGAATAAGGAATGTGGTGGCCCTGTCCCGTGGCAGTGAGACTCCTCTTGCTCCAAAGAACCTTGAGGGCCTGAGCGACAGCATGGCTCAGGCAGTGCCAGGTACTGCCCATATCCTGATAAAACAAGGCAAAGGACCGGAGGCTGGTGAGCTGGAGCAGCCCCAGAGCACTTGGGGTGCCTGCAGGGTCCTGCCAGGCCAGGGGAACAAGCACTGCTTTGGAGTGTCTGGTCTGGCTGCACTGGGCACCACTGGGGAAAAAAAACAGCCCAGTGTCCAGAATTACAACCCCCTCAAGACAGCTGGCATGGTGCAGGGAGAGCAGGGAACTTCAGCATGGCATGTGCCTTCTGGCCAGGAACAAGCAGCTACAAGCAGGTTGCAAGCAGGTTACAAGCAGGTTACAGAGGTGCCCCATGGACTCACAGCTAGAGGTGCAAACCTCTGTCAGCAATCCAAGAGGGGCTGACAGCAGAACAGAATCTGTAGGAGTCAGGCATCTGGTCCAGAGCAGTTTCCAAATAGCTTCTAAATCCATGCCAAAGAGAGCACATCTTGATCTTCACATCCTCAGGATGTCTGGGGAATGTCCTGGTACAAAAGGCCTTAGTGAATATGTGTGAGCAGCAGAGGGTCTGTCAGTCCCTGCCCAGCTCTTGAAGGCCAGCACTTCAGCAGTCCAGAAGCACAGACTGCTGCCAGTGTCCTTCTCCTGTGACTTCTTGAGGAGCTCACCCCTCTGGAGGCAGGGGATGGTGGAGAGCCCTTCAGCCTGGGACACGGGGCTCTGCTCTGGAGCCTGACACTGGCAAGGCTCATGAGGTTCCACCTCTGCTTGTCTCAATGCCTCATCCTAAAAAGCAAAGTAACTTTTACTTCATGAGTAACCGGAATTACACAAATCTGGTCAAACAGGGACTTTCTAGTGGCACCAAATCGCTTTTTAACTCAGCTGTAAACGAGGATTTTCAACTATGAGGCAAGAGCTTATACAATGGAAAGTTTTTCATTAAAGAGCAGTGATTATGGAAAAGCAGGGATGGCCCTCATGGAAGGCTGAGTCTGAACTCCTAACATGATGCTGGAGCTGAGAGGGAAAGCTCATCCCTGGACTATAAAGGTCAAAATCATGTAAAAGTAGAAAGTAGTGCCTCTGTGGCATTGATGAGACTGTAACTGCAACACTGAGTGAGTCCTGGTGTTTACATACTAAAAGTATTCTGAGCAGTGAGAGACTAAAGAAAAAACCCCAAGGATAATAAAACCTGGCAAGGAAGGTGCAAAGCAAAAGTAGAAACAAGTTGAACAACCTCTTCCACAGAAAATAAGAGAAAAAAATTCATCACAGTCTGCACAGGTAGAACAATGCCCATGGGGGTAAGTTTTTTCATGCAGCAGACAAAGAAGCCAATTCAGTAATTCAAAGTGGAAACTGGACAGTAGGTAGAAATAGCTGCTTATTAATAAATGAAGTGCTAATATTCCCCAAATTAGCTTAGAGCTGAATGTGGTGAGCTTTTTAAAACTTTTGGTCTTTAAATCACTCCCGGATCTCTCTTTCCAAATACATAATACCCAGCTATTACATAGCGTCATTTAATTCCAAGGAACTTTAAAAATAGACTTTTAAAACTTTAAAAAAAAATTAAAAATAGATGGGAAAACAGAGACCACATTAGACAGCCCTGCTCTTCTAACAGGGCAGTGGCCAACCCCAGGGAAGTCCTACTGGTTTGAGCCAGGAGTTCCCCTTGTATTACTTCACTCCAGGTTCTGGGCTTCATACAGAACATGAGAATGGTTTTGCCAAGCCAGACCATGGATCCTATGGATCCCATCTCCTACAGGGAACAGCAGATCCCTACAAGGAAAATAAGGAGAGGACAGATTTCAGCAAGGTTTTCTTGGCACAGCTTCTAAGCTTCCAGCTACCACAGGCTCAGAAAGTCCCACTGACCTCATGGTCAGCAGCTTTTGATGGATTTTTCTTCCATTTTTTAAAGCATACATGTATTTTAGCCTCCCAACCAGGGTGTGCTCGGGAATTCTGCAGCTGGGCTACCCTGGGGGGAATCAGTGTCTTTCTGCTTGCTTGAAACCCGTCCTGAACCACCATCACTGTGGTCCTTGTTCGGGAGAAAACTTCCTCCCAGTTCACATTCTTACCCCTCATTGCTTTTCCTTCTTGCCCTAATTGCCTGTCAGTGAAGAGTTCCAGTCTAATTCCTGCTCTCACAGAAGCTGTTTCGTATTTCCAGTCCTTCTTACCGTCCTTCTCCAGCTCTGCTGTGTCCCACACTGTTTGAGTTGTGTCAGTCCCTGCACTGCCTGCATATTGTTTTCTCATTTGTTCTCTGTTTCTCTCCCAGTCATTCCTGAAGTTGTGTTTGCTTCCTTGACTGCAGTAAAAGCTGAGCTGACACTTCAGGGGCTCAGATTTTTTTACCTGGGGTAAGAAGGGCTCATCAGGCCAAACGATTCTCCTTTTTCTTCCTGCCCTTACTGCCTGTGAATTCAACTGCCATCCAGCAACCACGCTGGGAGATTCAGTCAGTATCAACAGACCCATAATTTGCTTATAATTGCCAGGTCAGCACAGTCACCCTTTATAGTACAGAATTAAATTCCTTTTCTCCTGAGTCTCCCAAACCTCTGGAATTTCCCCAGAATTCCAAGATTTATTAAAAATCGGTAGGCTTATTGGTGCAGGTTAAATGTTTGAAAACTCTGACAACACCAGCACATGCTCCTCATCACTTTCTTCTCTTACTGGCATGGGGAATATTTCATTACTGTTGCAAGAAGTGAATTATTTCTTATGGCTTTTTCTCTTACCAAAAACATTATAATGTTTTGGGAGACAGATAGCTCCACTGTGTTTTGAGATAAAGAGCAGGCCATTTTTCTGGAGTTCCAAAGAATCAATTTGTGTTTAAAATTTTTATACCACACGAAGATTCCATCTTATATTTCCTGGAGCTTACTGATCAAATGTTATTGTGCTGCTGCCAGTCACTCAAGCCCTTTCTCTCCCCTCTCCCTCCCCACACTCGGTGTTTCTTGCCTGCAGGACTCATCCCGCAGCTGTTCTCACAGCAGCTCCTACAGTACCAGGCTGTAACCCAGCTCTTTCCATAAGGACCCAGCAGTGAAAGGAGCCAGTTAAAGATATTAAGCTCTTAGAGGGTGTCCAAAGGAGGGCAATGAGGATGGGGAAGGGCCTGGAGGGGCAGCGTGTGAGGGCACTGAGGGCACTTGGGGGGTTCAGCTGGAGAGGAGGAGACTGAGGGGAGACCCCATTGTGGGTCCAACTCCCTGGGGAGGGGCAGAGGAGGGGCAGGCACTGATCTCTGCTCTGTGGGGAGCGGGGACAGAGCCAGGGAATGGCCTGGAGTTGTGTCAGGGCAGGCTCAGGTTGGATGTCAGGGAAAGGCTCTTCCCCCAGAGGGGGGTGGGCACTGCCCAGGCTCCCCAGGGCAGTGGGCACAGCCCCGAGGCTGCCAGAGCTGCAGGAGGGGTTGGAGGATCCTCTGAGGGACAGGGTGTGACTCTTGGGGATGGTTCTGTGCAGGGCCAGGAGCTGGACTTCATGATCCTTGTGGGTCCCTTCGAACTCAGCACATTCTGTAATTCTGTGATTCTGTGAAACGTGGAAGCATTCAGTACAAGTCCTTCCTCGAGGTCAGATCAGCTACTCCCCAAAGGGTGTGCAGGGTAGGTGTCTGTCTCAGCCCTCCTTTGCAAGCTTCCAGCTTGTAGGGTGCAGGCGGGAATGTGACCTTTCCAGTAGCAGTGGGAAACACGAGGTGTTCCCCTTCTTGGTGCCTCCAGCCAGGTACAAGCATAGCAGGGAGAAGGAACTGGGCCCAGCTCTCATCACCTTGGCAATTAAAAAAACCCCAACAAAACCAGGGGCTATTGTGTTTAACAGGAGCCTCCCCTCTCCTTTTTTTCCCTGGAAAGTAAGACCCTGTCCTGCCTGCAGCTGAATCCCAGCAGGACAGAGGCACCAGCTGCTGGTCCCTGTCCCCAGAGAGGGGGTTCAGTGGGGCACTGTGCCTGGTGTCACTCACCAGCTCCTGCCCAGCACAGAGGCTTCACTTCTCTCTCCAGGGCTGGTCTTCCCTCTCACTGTTGAGGAAGCTGCTGATTTTAGTGCTTGGAATCAGCTGCTGAAGCCAAAGGCTATTGTGAAAAACATCAAAATGCCAAAATTAAGCATTTTGTAAAGTCCTGAGCTACACAGTCAGTCATCTTAACCCCAGGCTGCTTATGGCTTGGAGAAAACAGACTGCTTGTGTCTATGTGATCCACCTGGAAGTCTTGTAAGTGAAAGTCCCTCATCATCCAGACTCAGGTTTTCCCAGCTCTGTTGCTCTGGACTTGCCACAACAGCACAAATGGCCACAGTCAGTGCTGTGCTGAAGCTACTGCTGGTTCTGGCTGTTCAATGCCACTGCCAGAAGTGGTTTGGCTGTGCTGAGCTTCAAAACATTGTACAAGCAAAGGTGTGTTGAACGGGAGCAGGGCAGGGACCATCCCCTGTGCTGGCACTGCTGAGGTACCTGAATCCTGGGGGCACTTCTGGGCCCCCCCCAAAAGAGACACTGAGGGGCTGGAGGTGTCCAGGGCAGGGGCTGGAGCAGCAGGAGGCGCTGAGGGAGCTGGGGGGGCTCAGCCTGGAGAAAAGGAGGCTCAAGGGGAACCTTTTCACTCTCTGCAACTCCCTGCAGGAGGGGATTGGGCTCTGCTTCCAGGGAACAAGTGACAAGGATGAGAGGAAACAGCCCCAAGCTGTACCAAGGCAGGCTTAGTTTGGGCATCAGGGAAAATTTCTTCCCTGAAAGGATGGTCTGGCACTGACACAGCCTGCCCAGGGCAGCAGTGGAGTCACCATCCCTGGGGGTGTTCAAAAAATGTGTGGATGTGGCACCTGGGGACATGGTTTAGTGGTGAACCTGGCAGTGCTGACTCGATCATCTTGGAGGTATTTTCCAACCTTAACAGTTCTGTGATCCCATAATTCAGCAGCCTGCTCTTGCTCTAAGCCTTTGACAGCATCTGGGCCAGAGGTCTGAGTAAAGCCCTGAAAGACCAAGAAGGACAGACAAGGGGAAAGAAAGAATTACTTGCACCAAGCCCTGAGAAAAAGTTGGGTTTTTTCCTGGTAGGCATGTAGACAGAGTCACAGAATCATTTCAATTGGAAAAGACCTCTGGGATCACCGAGCCCACCCTGTGCCCAAAGCCCACCTTGTCACCCAACCCAGAGCACCGAGTGCCACATCCAGTGTGTTCCTTGGACCCCTCCAGGGGTGGGTGGGTGAGCAGCCCCTTCCAAAGCCTGACAACCCTTTCCATGTGAAGAAATTCCCCCTCATGTCCAACCTGAACCTCCCCTGGCACAGCTCGAGTCTGTCCTCTCATCCTGGGCCATGTCTGCTCCCCCCAGCAGGGCTGCCACCCACCCCCCTCTGTTCCAGCTGGCTGTACATCCCCCTCAGGT
>VXBX01003852.1:0-13414 GCA_013400415.1 Scytalopus superciliaris | reverse complement strand
CAGCCCCTGCTGCCCCCCCTGCTGCCCCCCTGCCTGCTCACCCCGAGAGCTGCCTGTGCCCAGGCTGTGTCTGCCCAGCCACATCCCCTCCTCCTGCTGCCTCTGCTTCTCCCCTCGCTGCCCTCAGCCCTTTATCCTCCCTGCTGGGTTCCTGTAACCTGAGCACCAGCCCCAGGGCTTAATGACTTCTTTGCCATCTGAAGTTTATGAGTCTTATTGCACCTTTGCAGAAAAGAGAGCTCTGGGGAAGATATCCATCCCCTTCTCTCAGCATGGGGAGGACCCAGGTTGTGTTTCTCTTTCAAAATTTCTGGAGGAGGATTAGTGTTTTGAAGGCATTTGCATGAACAAACTGAAAAGTGTCTGGTTTTATCGAGTAAAGGTTTATTTCTCACTTTATGCCACGATCAAAGGTGTCATGTCAAAACAGGCAGACAGAAACAGGATGTGCAGAAGGGATACCTTCATTTCAATTCAATTTCTTTAATTTGATGGCGTTTTTCTGGCAGCATGATGGGCAGAGGCTGCTCAGCCTGGATTCCTGGATGGCAAAGCATGGCTCAAGGTACTGTAGCAAGGAGATTCCTAGAGGAAAATGTGAAAATAGCATTTTCTGTCCCCCAGCAGAGGGTCAGCCAATTAATCACTGTTATTGTTAATGGAGTAATTTTTTCTTGACAGCTGTGCCCTTCAAAATGACATCAGGGAAAACTGAATCCATTTGCATGACTTCAGCTGGCCAAATCACTGCAGAAAGTTGAAACTGGTTCTGAAAACTAACAGCCAGGGAAACAGGGACATCAGTGAACTCAGAATGACAGAATAAACAGGCTATTCTGAGCACTCAGCAAAGTGCATTTACTGCTCTGTATTTACTGTTTTTTTAAAAAAAAAAGTTAAGAATATTGTTTATTAAATTTGTTGAGAAGCAATGAAGTCTCCTGCAATTTTATTTTAAAATATCATTTTACTACCCAACAGCAACAGTAAATCCATAAAATAACACATGATTGACCAGGACTATGGAGTTGAAAAAAATATTGTTTGCTTTGTACATTCTTATTAGTCTTGGCTAAGATGTTATAAAAGCAGTATCTTTTAACACCTTTTATTATACAAGGGTCAAGGGGTTTTTATGTTTCTTAAAGAAAGCTTCAAATAGCCCACATAGCGGGTTCCTGCATCTTTCATATGGCTGCTGTATAAACAAGCCCATTTTACACAGGAAATGACATAACCATGTAAAAGTGTACATGGAGTTTAGGCACATATTCAAACACTAATGGGAATGCATTGTTTTCAATGGCATACTTTTATGTTTACCTATTGAGCTTAGTGCCCATATTTTAGCCAAATACAACAAAAATTATCCACACATACCTGTCTTATAGTGTACTGTTTATTTGAAATTTGGACCTTCACAAAGACTCTCGTGGGACAGATAATGACCCTAGAAAGTAAATACAAATGAGGCATTCTCAGTGAGAGAGTGAAACCTGCCATCATAAAGGTGGAAAGCTGAACTTTTAACCTGTATTGCTTTACAGCTCAGGTTTCTCTGCCTTTCTGCCATCCAGCTGCTCACACCAACTTCCCCATGGGAAGAAAGCAGTAACAATGATTTAGGGTGTCTATCTTTGCACATTATATAATGACCAGGCTGGAGAAAAGTAGTGCCAGACTCCTGCAGAATCGCAGAAAAGGCTGGAAAAGCCCTCCAGGATCATCAGGTCTGAGTTCCACCATGTCCACTGAACCACACTGCCAACAGTCACGTCTGTTTGTGCTCTGGACACCTCCAGGGGTGGTGCCTCCACCAGTTCCTTGAGCAGTGCCAAGGTCCTCTGTTCCTGTCCCCTTTCTGTGCTGTGTGTCAGTCCCAGGCTGGGCCCTGTCCCTAAACCTCAGGGTCTGGGGGGGAAGGAGGGCTGAGTGAAGCCCATTTGGGCTGGGCTGTTGTGCTCATTCAGGATCTTGAGAAGTTTTGATAACGTGTTTTGGTTCTCCTGCCAGAGACCTGAAACTCCAGATTTCCTTGTAATGTCTTGACAAGACTGGCAACGATTTGTGAGGAGATACTGAATGAATATGGGGGATTCTGAAAAAAAACCCAACAGCTCACTGTGGCAGCATCTTTTTGTTAGGAGAATTAAAAACAACAAACTGCTCTGAAAAGAGCAGTGAAAGAGGCCACTTCCTTCAACATTGTAGATTTAAGTGATCATAATCACTCAGTAAATATCTTACCATGAATTACAGAGACAGAAGTCTCTGTCAGGTGATCCCAAAGCCTCCAACAAGTATCAATAAAGCACTTATAGGCAAATACACATTTACACCATGGGGAAAGTCAGAATAAAATAGTGTTGAGCCGGAATTCTCAAAGTTATCAAATAATTTCATAACACAAATGCAAAATGATACTCTGGACATC
Organism: Scytalopus superciliaris; assembly: GCA_013400415.1. NCBI lineage: Eukaryota > Metazoa > Chordata > Aves > Passeriformes > Rhinocryptidae > Scytalopus > Scytalopus superciliaris. Next base: position 10,980 of record VXBX01003852.1, on the reverse strand, counting down.
ACAGCACTGGTTTATAACTATTGGTATAAACCAAGAATACTCAATTTAAAAGTGAAAAAACTACCCTATTCCTGTGCCCACCGTTACAAACTCCTCACCATGAGCTGACCCAAACCTGAGCAGTGCCAGGGCTGTCCCTCCTGGGTGTCACCACATTTGAGCTCCAGCCAAGCCACGTGGATGTCACGTTGCCTCCTGCCCTGAATGCTCAGGCTGAAATTGCTTCTGTTTTGGCCAAACCCCATTCTGAAGTGGTAATAATCCACCATAATTCCAGCATTTTAATGTAGTTTCAAATTTGTTTAAACTGATATTAAAGACCTGCTAGTGGTTTGGTTTTTTGTTTTCCCTTCAACTACCACCGAGCAGAATTTGGGGTTTTGAACCATTACCAAGACTTTAGTTTTCTTTTAGTTTTTCCTCAGATAATTTTTCCTGTTTGCCTTGGGATAATTGCAAATTCTTAGCATATTTTTCCATTTAGATGCTGGTACATACTTGATTTAAATACCATTTACCTGAACCTTTATCTTGCTTTATTCATGCACTGGGACATTCCTACAAGGACAGGAAGGAAGGACCCCAGAGATGTTTATACCCACTGGGTATCACAACCTTTCTATCACGACCAGCCTCCCCAGGACCCTCAGGCTGGTCACCAGCTCTGCAGTGTGAGCTGAATAGGAAATTTCCTCCTCAGGTTTCCAAACTACCATGCCTTGTGTGTGTAACACCCATGTTACCATCCCCCAGAGCTGGTGCAGCATCTGACGGATCCAGCTGGGGCTGAAGCAAAATGCAGGCAGTTCTAATCCCAGGAGTTCACTTGTCTGTTAAGGCGACTTAGATTTGCTCCAAGTGTGTTTAAACAGGGAGAATTGGCTGTTTTAAACTGGTCACCCCGAGCCATCGAGGAATGTGCCTGTGTGGCTGGTACGTGGCATGGCACAGCTGTCTGTCTTACATCAGGGCAGAGACTTCCCAGGGAATGTGCAAACATCATTGCTGGAGAGTGCACGGGCAGTGCCACCCTCACAGGAGGAAGAAAGGAGACAACCCTTTGCCATGCCCATCCAGCCAACCTCTCCAGGAGGCAGCTGGAGCCAGTGAGAGGGGAGGATCTTTGCAAGCTGCAAGGCAGTCACCTGAAAACAGCCAAGAGCAGAAAAAGAACTGCTTGAACAGACTGGGCAGGAAAAGCCTGAGCTGCCCTCTTGGCAGTGGACTTGGCAGGGGAATGTTTGCTTTCCTACTGTAGCAATGGCAAATCATAACTAAATGAGCTTTTAGTAAAGCTTGGACTTGTTGTTTTGAAAGTCTTTTGAGAGTGGCTGGTGATAAGCAGTTAGTGCAGGGGTCAGAAACTGCTGGGCCCGGCCTAAGACTCCATTGGGATGGGCAAGGACTTGGGAAGTGCACACTGAGAGTCCAGGAGGGAGACAGAGGATCCCTGGGGACAGCCCTGACCCACAAAGCAGAGCCATGAGCTGCCAGGATTTCTCATGCACATGTTACAAGAGTGCCCCTCGCTCCAGGCACGTGGGGGACTCGCCCTCCTGGCCATCTCGGCGTGCACCGGGCAGTGCCAGCCCCTGCAGGCTGGAGCCACATGGGGCTGAGCTGGCACAGAGACACCACAGCGACCCAACCAGCCCTGCAGAGCTGCTGCTGCCTGGCCAAGCTGCAGGGGCTGCCCCACAGGATCCCTGCCCAGGGGACGCCCAGGCATTGGGCAGCAGGGCTGCCTGCACAGGTATTTATTTGAAGCTGGTTAAAGACTCAGCTGGCCAGAGAGTGCAGGAGGAAGGGCAGACCTTTCCAGCACTGCTTATGGCAGGAATTGCCTGAGCTGCAGGTGAGCAGGAGTTCAGGGTGGTTTGCTGCTGGGGTGAGCCAGAGCACGTCCAGCCTGGGGTACTGAGCAGGGGGATGTCAGGGGCCCCACTCAGCTCCCTGCCACTACCCACACCAGTGATGCTGGGCAGAGCAGAGGGCAGAGCCAGCAAATCTTACAACTTGATGGTCCAAGCATTTATATGTTACACTATTGATGGACTCCTTCCATCCATATGACCTTCCTGATCCACCTGCAGCTGAAGGTTTGGTACCTGGGTTTGTGGGTGGAAACATACAGGAGCAGTCCCACAATAAGTTTATAATCCATGTCTGGAATAAAGAGGATATGCAAACACACAGCCCTTGGAGGGAAGAATAAAAGGATACCAGAGCTCCTTTGCAACCATCTGAATCACTCATTTTTGCCCTGGATACATCAAATGATGGTGTTATTCCCCACCAGATCAAACCACACCATCCTTTCAGATCTTTCTTCCAAAGTTTCCACAGTTTCTCCCTGTGGCAGTAAAATACACCAACAGGATTTGCATACCCCTGGTATTCTGCTGCACTGAAAAGTCCCTTTCACTTGTATTTATTGTACAAAAACATAAAAACAACTTCTTAATAGCATTATAATTATGCAGAGTTGGACACCTAGACACAATGCAGCACTGTGTCAATAATTTATTACATCTTATGCCATAATTGAACACTTTTACTATGAGCATTTGAGAACAACTTGGACCTTATACAGAATAATATATCTTGCTACATAATAATGATGGAAAAGTTGATACTTAAGAAAGACATGTAGCTTGGAGGAAAACATACATGGAAGCAAATACCTCCTGCCTCACCTATCTTCATGTAAAACTTAAAACTAAGCCAACATATTATATTTAATAACTCCTTTTTTTTTTTTTATAAATGCATAGTTTCAAGAGCTAATCAGAAACAAATCACATTACAGTGCAACTATTTACACCAGGATGGGGGCACACCAGGACACAACCTTCTCTTCCAGACATCAGAACTCCTCTTATATTTATGAATGGACAGAGCACATGGGAATCAGACATAAACTCAGTCTCAAGAGCAATGTTCAAAGGATCAAACAGGTCATATGCACAGCTCACTGATACCATCTTTACCCACTGCCTGGAGGCTAAAAGCAGGTTGTCCACAGGTGTGGAGGTACCATCTTCTCTGCCACGGACTCCAGTCAGAGCCAGTCTCGTGTGGCCGCCACAAGGCCTTATATCCAGCTGCATGCCAGCATCCAAGTGCTCCTGAAATATGCCCATGGAGAGACACACAGCAGCGCTTGCAGACATACCCACCCTAGAGGTAAAGCAATCTCGTTAACCTTGCTTGGGGAGAGCTTATGTCCAACGTGTCGTGTTCCCTTTTTCACCATGTACTTGCTGCCCTGCTACCTGCAGCCACACGACTCCACCACCATGTCCTCGTACTGCTTGTAGACCACGTTGTTTGCAGAGTCAATGAAGAGGATGCTGATGGGGCTCAGGCGGGTGGGCACGCAGCAGGTCGGGGGGGTGGATTCCGGGTCCATGGAGTTCATCAGCGTCTGGATAACGGCGTGGTTGGTGGGCTCCAGGTGGGACCGGAGCGGGAACTCGCAGAGCCCTTCGCAGTGATAGGCTTCGTACTCCAGAGGGGCTATGATCCAGTCATCCCAGCCCATGTCCTTAAAGTTCACGTGGAGAGCTTTCCTGCTACACCTCGCCTTCAGGTTCTTAGTGGGCCTCTTCCCTTGCCGTGTTGCCAGAGGAGCTCTCCTCTTCCGCCTCTGGTTGAACAAATACTCATAGACAGTCTTGTCATCTTGGCCGGACCGAGCTTTGATCTCATTGAAGAATAAGTCTCTTTTTTTCGTCCTCCCAAACACCAAGAACAGAGCCTTTTCATTGACCTGTCTTCCTGTTCTGTTAAATCCCACACTCCTGAGATCAACAGCTCTCCCCCTGTCAAACGTTTCCAGCTCAAAGCACAAGTTAACCAAGTTTTTGAAGTTCCTGAAAAGTTTCCAGATGTCAAACACTTCCCACTTTGGTGTATCGGTGATACTGACAGTCCGAGAGTCCAGCAGTGTCGCTGCTTGTCTGTTTGTAGAGCAACTAAATAACTTCACTTGGGAAGTTTTTCCAGGAGAATGAGACTTCCATGTATCAGAAGGCTTCTTCCTCAATATTCGAAGCTCTGCTCCCAGCAAACCATCTTTTTCTAATGCACTGATGTCAAAAATGTATTTTTGTTTTCTTACAGTTGGTGCTCGCTCATCTGAAAAAAGCACACACATTTTTAAATGTATATCAAAGCACAATCAAGTATCACTTAGCCAGTTCTTAGAGGTTTTCCTAGAAGTTGCCTTAATTAGCCCACAGAACAAAAAGAGCAATTTTTATCTAAGGGATCAGCTCTGTGTGGAGACACAGAAGAACTCAGTGACTCACCAGGGAAATGAGTTTCTAAGTTTGCCTTGGAGAAATCTCATTTCTTTCACCAGTGGGCATTTTCTCCCTTCAAACCTGTGATAAGCCAATTGAAAAGTAGTCCTCTTTCAGGGCTGAGAACTCACAGGACCTATTCACCACTTACATCCTACACAGATTACTGAAACAGAACTTCAGTGGTGGCCAGGCCTCATGCTGGCTCCAAACATGAGCAAATTTACCCTTAGATGATACAATAGTGAATCAGTCCTTTAAACCCAGCATCCCCAGGAACTGCCAGACTCGAGGATAATTGCCTTGTTAACTTAACCCCGCATGATTCACAACTTTTTCAAACTGGACAGAAAAACATTGCTCCCTTTAACCTGACCCCACGTTTGCTTGCTTCAGCTGGTGAGGGCTATGGGACCGTGGCTGAGCCAAGGTTTCAGTGACGTGACACTGACAGTGCCTTCCAGTGGGGAGCTGAGAACCTGAATGCAGTGCTTGTGAGCAGTGGATCATCCCTTCCCAGCAGCCAAGCTATTAATAATTAAATGGCAAACAAATCCAGTGCTGCTGAGTCTTCCATCCCCATTACTTCACCAGCTGTAGCCTGTGTTGCTTCCTTAAGTACGTGACAAAACTCTCACCAACGTCACTGGAAGCAACACGGGGCTCCCCAGCCAGAGGGGTGAGGTGAACATCATTCTCTGGGAGCTGGGCTGTTTCTCCTGTGAAAGCAAACACTGGCCCAAATTTCCAAAAATGTTGGGAACCAACCACAATGCTGAACTGCAGGTTCTGGAGTGCCAGAAGTCATTCATTACTCCTGGTAGTCTGTGCTTAGCTGTGGGCTCCTTGGTGCTACCTGAGAGCTTTGAGCCAGCAAGGACACCCCCACCTACCTGTAATGCCTCCTGGGTCTGCAGTGTGGGTCCTCACAATTCCACCTTGAACAAACCCTTTGATACCAAAACCTGGGGAGTGTTTCACAGAATAGCCCCATTCTCAGCATATTGTATGTTTTTAGACATTACACTACAATCTAACATTGGCAGTTTTCAGGAGCTGGTTCCCAGCTCACTAGAAAGAAAATAAGACCATAATGCAGAAGGTTTTTAAACACCTAACCATGCAAAGACTGCTTGATTTTCAACAATATGCATCTAAAACACATTCTAAGTGTTTTCTTTGGCTGCTACACAACCATCTCGTTCTGCCTCTAAATGAATTTTCCAAGATGAGGCAGGAGGACAAAATCTGCAGCAAAGTCGTGTGATTCCATTTACATTAAAAAGAGCTATTTGACTTGACAGAAGTATAATTATTTTCTAGCACTCTCTCCAAGTATAAACACACTCAGACATCTCTCTCTGTCCACACTCACTCACACACGAGCTCCCTTCTTACCTTGTCCTTTGTCTATAAAGCTGGTTATTGTATTGGCAAGTCCAGCCTCCAGTTTTACACTTCCATTAACACCTTTTCTTTCTGCATCTGAGAGAGTCCTGTACAAAGAGAGCATGTATTCATGTGGCGTTATCGGGGGATGTCGGAAAGGTTCCTTAGCTTCCCTCTGGGTTACAGGCTCTTTAGTCTTTTTGGTTTTGAAAGAATCAGTGTCAGTACTGCTTGTGCCAGTTTTTTTCAAAGCCACCTTGCTGCTAAGATTTTGAACCTTTGGAGTCACTGTCCTTACTCCAGAAGGTCTGCTGGGGAGATGTCCTACCTTGCCCTCCGTGGCTGCTGTTCTTGAGGGAACCTTCTTTGACTCATCGTTCTTGGCCAGCAGAGCTCCAGCCTGAACAGCACTGCTTTTAGTCCTAGCCTTTGAGGTCCCAGCACTATATCCATGGCTTGCAGTCCTCAGTGTACCTGCCCGTGCAGAGGGATTCCTCTCCTTTCCTTCTGCTTTTAAAAACCCTAGTTTAGATCCTGGATTACCCTGGCCTGCTTCAGAATTACTCAGCGCTCCAGGAACTAGATCCAGAGACAGCCAAGTCAAATGCCAAAGCAGTAAAGTGAGAAAATGCAGGATTTTCATCCTCTGGTCTTCCTCTGAATGCCACTAAAGAAAAATTCAGAAAAGGTTCCTCCAGTTTGGCAGAAGAAAACATGAAAGAAATTAAAAACCAAAGTCAGCAAAAATGGTTTTTGTTTGAGGTTAAAACATTTCAAATCTCGTTGTTCAATCCTTGTATCCAGTCCCATAGTGGAAATGCTCATGTACTCAGATAGGATCTCCCCTGACTTCAGTGAGCAGCTATAAAGAACTTGTTCTTGAAAAGAGAAAGTTTACCACCTCGTTTTCTTCTGTAAAACTGACTGAAAACTTGAAGGAGTCCTGTTTAAATCCAAGGGGTTTTTTTTTTTTTTCCAAGAAGGAAGAATGGCGTAATGCTGCCTCTGTGTTAAAAGGTTTTTTTAAAGTTTTGAATCCTTTCCAGTGAAAATATTTCACACACAGAGACCTGCAGGTGCTCAGAAATCTTTTACAAACCTGAACTCAGGAATTGGAAACGGAATTCCAACAAACCTATTTAATTACTCTCTGATGTCATGCTGTCTAAACTAATTTAACTGCGATATATTTCTTTAAAAAAATCTTCTTTACCCTTTTCATTAGCATGAGTCATACTCTGCCTCATGTGAAACAGCTCCACAGGCTCAAAACTCCAGAGGATGCCTTTTCAAGTGGCAGCACGACCTCTGCCTCAGCCCTCGGTGAACTTCACCTTTGGACAGCACAGACTGCCAGGTCAACAACCGAGAGCTGTCACACAGTCCGCTGGACACACAGATTAAAGAATGGGAGGATAATTCGGTTAGCTCTTTACCCTGCAGCAGCGCCTCCGCTTTGTCCCCCGCTGACTGAAGGGGCTGCGCTCTAACGCGGGCGCTTAACGAGGGCAGCGTTTAATTTGACACAAACACAACAGGGCCGTGCCTGAGGGACGGCGTATTTGGGGTTATTTATCGCTGTGCTGAAACCCTCTCGGTGCGAGCCCGGCCGGAGAAGCCGCTCCGGGCGGCGGGGATGCCCCGCGGGGCGGGCGCGGTGCGGCGGGGCAGCAGTGCACCCTGCAGGCAGCATCCTCATCCTCCCCCTCCTCCTCCGCCTCCTCCTCCTCCTCCTCCTCATCCTCCTCCCTCTGTCCGCAGGCTCTGGGGAGCTGCAGACAGGCCGAACCCCCCAGCTTTCCTCCGGACACTGCTGAACACCAGCCTTTGTTTTAATATTTGGTGCCAATGTCCCACGAACCCAAGGAGGCAGGGGGAAACCAGGGGTGTCACAGCTGTCCTGGAGCTTTCAGCCCCCCGGGACAGAGCGTGGACCGGGAGAGTCTTTCACAAGCTGCAAAACACGAACTGCTGTTCTAAAGGAGCCTTCGGGGAACGGGGCACTGGGCTGGCTCAGACAGGGATTACTGGCCCCGTGTCTCATCTTGCACTGACGCTAAGCCCAGTCCTCCTCCCACAACTGCTTTTTTCATTCTGAGGCAAGAAGCGAGAAGGTACAGCCCAGCTTAGCTCGGTCTGTGCGTGCTGCAGCATTCCCCACCCACCCTGACTGCTGTCAGAAACGATGAATGGCTTCTATAAATAACAACCTGCATGGCATGAGGAACACTGAACCCTTCACCGTGTTTTATTGGAGAAACTGAAGGACAGAAGAGCTCAGTGACTTCACAGATGTCACAATTAAGGTAGACCCAAACCCTCCTGATTTTTGATCTAATGGCCCTTCCTCTGATGCCAGTTGTACTTTTGAAACCGTGTGTCAAAATAAAGCAGCTTCTCCCTGAGTTGTCTCTAGTGACACCATTCCCCAGCAGTGACTTCACAGCATCCCACAGCCCTCCCAGCCGTGCCATGCTTTTATCCTTCCCATATCACCCACCTTTCTGCTGGGCAGGAGGCCATGTGCCATCTCTGGTTCCATGCCACGGGGGATCATATTGCCAGTAAGCACAGCAGCAGTTGAATGTTGAGTTCCCACTATTAATCCATCCAGCTTCCAGTTTTCACAATACTTGTAAGGATTTAATGTTTTCAAGTGGCCCTATCAAACCTGGATGAGATTTGTGAACAGATTTACAAATTATTTAAGAGATGGACATGAAAGAGCAGGAGGTAAAACAATGTGGTTACATGGGCCGTGTCACAGTAACTCAGATTACAAACATGATCATTCATATGTTCCAACAATATTTACGTGTCTGAGATTAAAACATTTTAGTGGGCTGGACAGAGCTAGATGGAAAGAAAAAGGAAAAGCAAGCAAAACAAGCTGTGCAAAGGAATCTTTAAAAGAGGCTTTCTTGAAGCAAACTCCATCTAAGTGCCTGGAACCCCAGGAGCAGGGATGCTGCTCCTGCACTGCCGGCTCTGAGGGTTTGTCAGTGGGATGCAGAGCTGCTGCTGAACTCCAGCCAGCTGCAGTCCCACCCCGTGCTGGGGGAGGCACCAGCAGGGCCCTTCAGTCAGCACACACTGGGGGATAAAGCAGGGATCTACCAGGAACATCACTGTTCTTTCCAGGGTGAACTAATTTCCAGACAGGACTTAAAGGATTGAGTTGAGTAAACTCACATATTAGGCCGTTTGCTGCCACACTGCTTTGGCTTATTGAAACTAGTGGACATTCTGTTTCTGTGAGAATTTATCCCTCTGCATCATGGCTTTTGGGGGACTGTTTTTTAAAAGTGTGAAATTATAACTTTAGGAAGGAACTTAACAGCTCTGTGTTTTTCAAAAGGAAGGAATTACAGAAAACTCACAGATGTTGTAATTAAAACTTGCTCGTTTTTGGCCGGAGCAAAACCAAAGATAATAAAGTTCCCACTACCATGGGAAAGTGTGGCATAATTTTAAAACACTGTGCTATAACTTCGTAGTGATAAATAAAAGATTGGAAGGCCAAAGAAATAATTGTGTCATTGGTTACCAAGAGATTTGGCTGTACCTGTGAACAGTTGTGAGCTATGAATCACAGAATCATAGAATGATAGAATCACAGAATATCCTGAGCTGGGAGGGACCCACAAGGACTGAGTCCAACTCTTAGCCCTGCAGAGGACCAGTCCCAAGAGTCGCATCCTGTCCCTGTCCCATCACCCAACCCCTCCTGGAGCTCTGGCAGCCTCGGGGCCGTGCCCACTGCCCTGGGGAGCCTGGGCAGTGCCCACCACCCTCTGGGGGAAGGACCTTCTCCTGAGATCCAACCTCAGCCTGCCTTGACACAGCTCCAGGCCATTCCCTGGGTGCTGTCCCTGGTTACAGGGAGCATAAACTGGAACTGCCCCTCCTCTGTGCTGCAAGAGGAAGCTGCAGCCCCTGAGGAGTCTCCCCTCAGCCTGCTCCGGGCTGAATAGACCAAGTGACCTCAGGTGCTCCTTGTATGACCTTTTTAGACTCTTCACTTATGCTGTGGTGGCCAGAAGTGCCCCCACACTGGCGGTGAGGCTGCCCCAGCACAGACCAGTCCCACCCACAGCACAGAGCACTGGCACCAAGCTGAGGCCACGGCGTTTGGCTGGCAGGGCTGGAGGACTCATTTCCATTGCAGATCCAAGGGCAGAGGAGGCTCCGAGTGCTCCGACCTGTCCCCAGCACGTCCCACCCTGCAGGCCTGGGGGCTGTGAGAGCCCACAGCTGGAGCCATCCAGTTGTTAGAGCCCACAGCTGGAGCCCACAGCTGGAGCCATCCAGTTGTTAGAGCTCACAGCTGGGGCCATCCAGCTGTTGGAGCCATTCAGCTGTTGGAGCCCACAGCTAGAGCCATCCAGTTGTTGGAACCATCCAGTTGTTGGAGCCATCTAGTTGTTGGAGCCATCCAGCTGTTGGAGCTCACAGCTGGAGCCATCCAGTTGTTGGAGCCATCCAGTTGTTGGAGCCATCCAGCTGTTGGAGCCATCCAGCTGTTGGAGCCCACAGCTGGGGCTCAGGCCCGGGCAGAGCTGCTTTTCCAAATCAAGAATTAACTTTTGCGTTATTTTTGTTTCTTGGTTGCACAGATTCACCTGATTCTCCCATCTCTGAATTAAGTGGAAATGCTTTTTTCCCCCCTCCTCTATTTCATTATCAATCAGAGAAACGCCAGGTTCACAAACCAAGCCTTTTAGAGCCTGTTTACTCACGGAGTCCCTTTACTCGGCTCACAGCGTTAATTAAGCCTGCATTGCCTTCTACAGGTGCCGTTCCTCTCTGCAACACGAGTTTAATCGATTGAAGGTGTGAGGCAGAGAGACCCAGCCATCCCAAATTTACCCCGCCGGCCCAAACCCATCCCGGTGCCGATTCATTCGCTCTGCCCCCCCTGCAGACCCGGCCGAGCCTTCGCGGCCGCAGGGACAGGGGCAGGGATCGCAAACAAACCGGGGTCATTCAGCGAGCTTCACCCTCGGTGAAATGTGGCCGATTCGTTATCACTGTGTGGGGGGGTGGGTGTATTTCTAATTAGTTAATTTTCCCGCCAGCGCAGCGCTGTCCCTCAGGGGAGGGGACGGGCCGCGGGAGGCGCGGACAGGCCTCAGGCCCAGCCCGCTCGGCCTCTGAGGGACCCCGGGGTGGGAGAGACCCCCGGGCTGGGCTCAGGGACCCTCAGGGCGGGCTGGGAGACCCCCGGGGTGGGGAGGGGACCCTCAGGGAGAGGGAAGGCCCCTCGGGAAGGGGGAGGGCCGGG
>VXBX01003850.1:0-12670 GCA_013400415.1 Scytalopus superciliaris | reverse complement strand
AGGACTTGTGCTCCAGTCCCTTCTTGTGCTATCCCTATTTCCTTGGCTTCAAACAACCCCAGGGATTTCTGCCTGGCAGACCACGAGGGTGTGTTTGGGTGACCTGCTGCGTGCTGAGGGCAACCCATGGCTCTGTGTGTCCTCTGGGCCACGGGAATTGGATCAGCTCCTTCCCTGGTACGTGGCTGGGCTCTCCCACCTGCCCTCCCCCTGCTAATCCCTCTCCTCCAGCACTCCCGTTCCACTGCAAAGCCCTCAGCAGCTTGCAGGTGGAGGCTCTGTAAGATCCTAAATCTGGCAGCACAATTCCTTCTCCCCCTCCCCCAGGGAGAGGCACCCAGGTGAGAGCAGAATCCCGAAAAGAGCGGGATTGATGTTGTTCAGGGCTGCACTCCTCAGGCACAAGGGCTGTGCACACTCCAGTAATTTGCAATTTGCCACGGAGAGAGACTCTGGCATTGCTCCCGGGGGAGCCTGGAGATCCCAGAGGCCTGGGCAGAGCCTGGAGCAGCACGTGCAGCCTCTGCCCCTCCTCAGGGGTGTGATTTATGGGGCCAGGCAAGTCCCTGATTTACAGATCCACAGCCTGCAGTTCAGGGCTGGCTCAACTCCCACTGCCTGTATGTGGGATTTGTTAGGCTGGGCTCAGCTGGCTCTTGTGTGGAGACACAGGGTCCTGAAATCACATTCCAACATAGGGGATGGAGGGATGGATGGAAGGAAGGAATGATGGAGGGATGGATGGAGGGATGGATGGATGGATGGATGGATGGATGGATGGATGGATGGATGGAGGGATGGATGGATGGAGGGACAGATGGATGGAGGGATGGATGGATGGATGGATGGAGGGACAGATGGATGGATGGATGGAGGGATGGATGGATGGATGGATAGATGGATGGATGGAAGGATGCATGGATGCATGGATGGAAGGAAGGAAGGAGGGACAGATGGATGGATGGATGGACACATTCACTATTCCCTCACAGCCTCCCCTGGCTTTTGTGGTTATCCCAAACTCACTCCTGTAAGAGCAATGCTATAAAATGTCAGACAGTGTCTGCATGTGGATATAATTAAAATCCAAGCACAAACACACCATTCCTTGGAAGTTGTTCCTTCCAGCTTTCCAAGCCCCCCGAGGCCAGGCTGTGGGTCTGGGTGTAAATGCTGATTCACTGTATCCTGAGTTCTTGGCAGGTTATTATTAATTTTAATGACTTCTGTTTTCCTAGAGGAAGCCTGAGTTGGTTTCGGCAGCTGTGATCGCTGCCTGCAGCAGCCTGGAGGATGGAAATGCAGGGACAGGTGACCAAAAACAAGCAGAAGAACAAGCAGTGCTGGATCATTTGCTGCTTCAAGTGTTTGTTCTTCCCTGAACTCTCAGTCAGGGCAGTTGGAAGAGCCAGGAGCAGATCCAAACCTCAGAAGGTCAGGTCTGAACGAGCCCACTCCAGGCAGAGCTAATCCACGTTATCCCAACCTTTGCAGGCTCCCTCTGGGATCACCACTGTAGGGAAGCACTTCAGGGCTCAGAGCCAGCAGATCCCTGCAGGAAGGTGGCCCAGAGGGAGCTGAGCTCAAGGATTAAAACTAAAACTCAGTGCACAAACCCTCAGGATCGGGTGATTTTCACTCAAACCCAAAATTCCCTTTTCCAGAGCCAGGCAATGCCACGGGCTGGAGTGGAAAGGGAAGTGTCCATGAGGAATGTAAGTGTGACAACACAATGGGACCCTGAGTTATCCACCCTAATGGTCCCAACTCCAGGGCAAGCAATCCAAGGATCCCATTAAAAGCAGAGCCTCAGGACCAAATCCTGGATTGCTGGATCCTGGATTACAAAAAAGCAATTTCTCACATCTTCCCAGGCATTTTCATGTCTTGCTGGTGGGAATGAAGGGATTCACTGAGGGTTTTGGGATGCTGTGGGACAAGGCACAGCCAGGTTTTCCCTCCTGGCTGGGCAACTGAGAGCATGGACAAGCCATGGGCAGGGACACCTCCCACCAGCCCAGGGTGCTCCAAGCCCCGTCCAACCTGCCCTTGGACACTGCCAGGGATCCAGGGGCAGCCACAGCTTCTCTGCCCAACCTGGGCCAGGGCCTGCCCACCCTCCCAGCCAGGAATTTCTGAGGAGAACACACCGAGATGCCAGACAGAAGGATGCAGGCTGGACTCTCCTGCTCCAAGAGGATGGTGTCCCTCTGGGTTTGGTTTGGAGATGGGCGTGCAGGAGTCACTGGGACAGCTCAGATCAGCCCCCAGAGTGGCCCAGCCTGGCATGGCAGAGACAAGGAGAGATGCAAAGCTTGGGTTTTATCTCCTGCCTTTTGTTCGGCCACAGAGGAGTCTTTCTAGTGCAAGAAGGTCCATCCAGACCCAAAATCCAGGGTTGGGCTGGCTGGGAAATGGAAAATTTTTTCACTGAGTTTTCATTCCAAACTAGAAACAACTTCCCCCTCCCAGCAGAGCTGGGGAAGAGGCTGGAGAAGCAGGAGGGGCTGAGGGAGCTGGGGGGGCTCAGCCTGGAGAAAAGGAGCCTCAGGGGGGACCTTCTGGCTCTGCAACTCCCTGAGAGGAGGGGGGAGCTGGGGGGGTCGGGCTCTGCTCCCAGGGAACAGGGACAGGAGGGGAGGGAACAATCCCAAGTTGTACCAGGGGATGTTTAAATTGGATATTGGGAAAATTCCTTCCTGGAATGGGTTGTTAAACATTGGAAGGGGCTGCCCAGGGAGGTTTGGAGTGCCCAGCCCTGGCCGTGGCACTCAGAGCTCTGGGCTGGGAGGCAAAGTGGGCATCAGGCACGGGGTGGGCTCAGTGATCTTGGAGCTCTTTTCCACCCTAAATGACTCTGGGACTGTGGTTCTGTGACTCCTCTCCCTTGGCAAACCACAAGCCTGTGCCCTGTCAGACACACCTGAGCACTGCCCCCGCGTTGCATTTGTTTATCCCACCGCCAGTGCAGAAGCTGCTGGTGTGTTGTTCTTGTTTCCCCTTCTTTGTTTCCTTTGTTTTTCCCTTTTAACCTTGGATTTTGCAAGCATTAAGAGACTTCACACTGGTTGAATGACTCGCAATTGGATTTTGAATCCCTGCAAAGCTCCTGCAGAGGTGTGACCCCAGCACAGATGATTTCAGCCTCCAACTACTCCAGCAAAGAGAGCTCGGTGCCCCCCCCAGCTGCAGCAGGTCACTCTGCACTAATCCTTTAAGGGGTTTGGGTACATTTCTAAGGGTACATTTCCCTCATTCCTAAGTGAATGCAGGAGGAACTGAGGCTGAAATAAACACGCTGTGTGTTTTGAACACCTTCGGGTCAGCTGTGTAAGGTGGGCTGTGAGAATCTGTGCCACGGCTGTGTTGGGAAGATAAATCCAGTGCACTGCCAGGACCTCAGCAAGAGTCACAAATACTCTTTGCTTCTCACTGCACCTTCACCTTTCAGTTCCTCCCCCTGCAGTGCTTCGTTCCGGCAGGGCTGTGCTTTGGAAATGAGGCTGAAATATGAAAAAAAGAAAAGAAAAAAAAGCAATGGGTGTAGAAGATTTGGGGCAGATGAACTGCAACCCACAGTGTNGGTGTCCCTGCCCATGGCAGGGGGTGGATTGAGACAATCTTTAATGTCCCTTCCAAGCCAAACCATTCCATGATTCTGGGATTATAACCTTTTTTTCCTGCCTTATCCAGCACCAATATCAGGACATTCCTCTCCCAGCTGCCTGTGCCTGTGAGTGTGCACTTCCCTCCTCCCTGGCTGCACTGAGGCTGTCACCCAGCACACAGAAATGCATAAGTTAGAGGTGTATTTATTCAGCACAGCATCTGTTTAGGCTGCAGATGATCTGAGACAGTCATCAAGTTAGTGAAGCTCGTTCTATCCTGTGCTGACAAGCTGAATTACACAGTGGGAGCGTTTGGGCAGAATCCTAAAGAGTTTGTGCATTTCCATCCCACTTTACTCCAGCCACGGGCTCAGCCATCCTGATGGGATTCCCTAGAGCTGTGCTGGAGGATAAAAATCTTCACGGGGAGGAGAGAATATAATTTTTTCCCCATAAAAATGAAGATAAAAAGGGGATTGAGTCCTCAGGGGTTTTCCACATGCTGCAGGAGCTTTGGGGAGCAAACACACATTATTTCAAGCCTGCCCTTTGCAGTTGGCATCACTCAGGGTGCACAGAGAGACCAAGCACAAAGAGAGGGAGAAGCCTCTGTATGTCACAGCTCTGCTGGGCAGTTCATTTCGTGCTCTGCCGAGTCCAGAGTTGTTAAAGGACATTCTGACAGAGAGAGATGGGGAAGGAGCTCAGAGCAAACCTCTGCAAACCCCCAGAGAGCTCAGGGGTGTGTCCACAGAGGCACAGAACGGTTTGGCTTGGCAGGGACCTCAAAGCCCACCCAGTGCCACCCCCTGCCATGGGCAGGGACACCTCCCACCAGCCCAGGGTGCTCCAAGCCCCGTCCAGCCTGCCCTTGGACACTGCCAGGGATGGAGGAGCCCTGTAATTTTCAAAGAGGGGCTCCAGAACCTGAGCAAGGGCCTCCTGTAGGGAAAGCAAACCAGTGATGGTTTTAACCCTTCCTGGAGGGAAGGATCCCATGGGCCAGGGTGGAGCTGTGGTTCCTTCTCACCACACACTCCACTTAAAGCTCCTCCCCCAGGCTTGGGACTCTCCAGTTTGGTCAGAAATGCCATTTCTCCGGCAGTTTTCATGCAGCTGGAGCCTCCTGCCACAGAGGTGCTCCCAGAGATCCTGGCACAACTCCTGGGATTCCTGTTGCAGGCATGAGGCATCACTGAGGCCCTTCCAGAAGGGAGAGGATCCTTTGCCCTGGCCAGAGCCCACCTGCAGTGCCGTGTCCAGCTCGGGAATCCCCAACACCAGAAGGATGTGGAGCTGCTGGAGCTGGTCCAGAAGAGGCCACAGAGATGTCCTTCAGTCCAGTGCAGCCTTTCTTGTGTTCCTGGCAGTAAACCACACCAAAGTTACACCAAATTCCCAGATTTTAAGGCACGGAGTGACACAACCACCACTGCACCTCCCACCTCCTGTAGGAAGCTTCATGTCCGTACAAGCCAGGAGGGAAATTCCTTTCCTGAGGAGTTTCCAGCCCCCAACACCATGACAGAGGATTCCTTTGTGCGTCTGGTGCTGCGGGGGACAGCAAAGGAGAGGGAGAGCAGGAATCCAGCACAGCTCTGCAGAGCCAAAGGAAGGATGGGCTGCAATCAAATCCAGGAACACGAATATTTGCTACTCCCCCCGCCCAGCAGCGGCCACGGGAGGTAAAACAGCAGCCAGGATATACTTTTATCCCCGGCTTTGCACCTTTATTGTGTATTTGCTGCCTCCTGGTGCCGGCAGAGCAAGGAGCTGGAGAGCAAGGCACGAGGGATGGAAACATCAGCTCACGACCCAACACACATCCCAGCTTTAAAGATTTTGTGTTGTTTCCCAGCAAATTTGTTGGTGCCCTCGGAAAGCAGGACCTTGCCCACCTCTGCACATCCAGGGGCACCTGTGGGGAAAGGGGTTTTTTTTATAAATGCAGAGAATGGGAGGTGAAAACTCTCCTGGGCCAGAGCATTTCTTAGAGGAGCAAAGTTTTCTCAGGTGTGTAAATATTTCTGAGTGTTATTTAAGTTAATAACAACGTGATATATTTAATCACGGGATATCCTGAGCTGGAAGGGACCTACAAGGATCCGAGTCCTGCACAGACACCCCAACAATCCCAGCCTGTGCCCGAGAGGATCATCCCAAGGCTCCCGGAGCTCTGGCAGCCTTGGGGCCGTGCCCACTGCCCTGGGGAGCCTGGGCAGTGCCCACCACCCTCTGGGGGAAGAGCCTTTCCCTGAGATGCCCCCTGAGCCTGCCCTGGCACAGCTCCAGCCCTTCCCCGGAGAGTGTTAATTCCAGAAGCCTTTTGTGGACCATCTAGGGAGAAAATAGACCCAGTGAGGGTTTTGCAACGGGCACTCGAGTCTCACCCTGCTGACTTGTCATCTGCCCTTTCCTGTGCTTTGGCTGGATCTTCTTTGGGTCATAAACGTGGTCAAGAAATGACCGGTCACCAGCTCTAAAACTCCTGATATTTGAAAGGTGCATCCCCCAGCAGTGTGGGGTTTGTGACTGATGTTTGTGCCAGTTCTTGGGCATCATTTTCCCTTCCTTTTTGTTTCGTCTTGTTTTTTATTTATTTATTTTTTTTTTAATCCGATGAGAGTTTTCTAACTGCTGTTGAATGCCGGGGAGGAACTGGGTGATGCTCTTCGTGGAAGGTTTACATCGCAATTCCAACACTATCACCACGCCCTTGGCTCGTTTTAACTCATCTGCATCAAGATCTTCAAAAAGGCTCCTGTGTCTTCTTTGCATTTTATGATGGGATAAGTGAGGTGTGAGGATTCCATAGCTTGTTCCCTGGAATGAGATTTTGGGAGTGCAATCCCATCCCTTCCACCCCACTCGTCTGCCTGAGCTCTCTTAGCAGTGAAATCTTCCAAGGTGAAATTTAAAAAGGTCGCATCTAAGGAAGAATATTTTTTATTGTCAGAGTGGGCAGGCCCTGGCCCAGGTTGGGCAGAGAAGCTGTGGCTGCCCCTGGATCCCTGGCAGTGTCCAAGGGCAGGTTGGACGGGGCTTGGAGCACCCTGGGCTGGTGGAATGACATGTTCTTTAATGTCCCTTCCAACCCAAGCCATCCTGTGATTCTATGACTCTGGGGTCTGATTATAAAAACACGGTTTTTTGACCAAAATAAATAAAAAAATTAAATAGGCTATTTCCTGTATTTCGTTTCCAAGGTTTCCCATGGCTTGCCCTCAGAGCAGCTGAGCGCCGGGAGCGCCTTCGCAAATGAGGTGAGCGCTTCGTTCTCCTTTAATGGGCCGCCCCGGGCCGTGGTGTAAAACCCCAAGCCCTTTGTTTGTGCCGTAAATTGCCATTTAACTGGCCAACCCCGCTCCCATTGTTCCCCCTTTAAAGGCCGGGCAAGGTGGAGAGAGATGAGGAGCTCGGGATAACGCGGACAAGGTCAGAGACGGGAGATTCCCCACGCCCTCCTCTTGACAATGGGGCGATTTATTTCCGTGCTCTCGGCGGAGGACACTTTTATATCCTATTTTTAGCTTCCTTTTGGCCAGTAAACAGTGAAATCTGCGCTGGCTGAGGAGGAATCGCATTCACACAAACCCCGCTTGCAGGTGCTGTCGGTCCCGTGTCCAATCCTTTCCTCCTCACGTTATGATTTTGCAGCGAGGAAAACCATCACATTTCGCACCCCCAGACCTCAGACTCGTTTAATTCTGTTGCCATCACAGCGCGGAGGACCCGAAAAAAAAACCAAACCCACAGAACATCCACACGAAGGGCTTTCCAAAGGCGCTTTGCGGGCGGCAATTTGGCCCTTTTCCCGACTCTGGGGGTCAAGAATGGATCCTTTCTAATTATCCTGCGATTGCAGCTTAAGCATCCCCTTTTGAAGACATCGTACTTCCCTGATTTTATTTATTTATTTATTTATTTATTTTTAATATAGGAAAAAAAAGCGTCTCCTTTGTCTGCCGGGGAACAAAGAAAGGCGAACGCACACCGTTTAAACAGCCCGTCCCCCAGGGGAAAGGCGCTGCCTTTAATGGGGTTTACACGCAGCAGAAATTTGGCCGGGAGTGTGTAATCACCGCCTGAATTAGTGGGAAAAGGGGATCTTTGGAGTCGGCTGAATAGCCCAGCTGCACCAATTATCTCGTCACTCATCGGAATGACGACGAAATTCGTTCCAGATATAAAACCGGACGGCGGAGGCGAGACACCCTTCGGGGGTTTATTTGCCAGAGAATGGCACTCTGGGGGGTGCCTTTCGGTGCCCAGAGGGGTCCCTGCAGCCTGTGCCCCACAACGAGAGGGGAGAAAGGGGACCTGGACATCAGTTTGTGTGAATTCCTTCCTTTTTCAGGGGTCTGCCAAGGTTCTGTCGCAAATCACCGCCCATCGTTGTGCTCTTTGCCGGGGATGGATATGGGGAGCTGTGTCCTCACAATTCCCCATCCAACAGGGACCTGCGTCTCTCTCGGGGCTTCCCGGTGGCATCACGAGGCTGGTGAAGGTGAAAATGGGCGATTAGTTTCTTGGGAAAGCCAAACACTAGGCTTTCCCTGCTGGACACGCCCCAGCCGTGTGTGCTGGTACCCAGAACCCTCCCCATGCCCTGGGCTGACCCCACAGCATGGGCAGCAGGGCAGGGGGGCTTGTGCCCCTGTGCCCCCTCAGGGGAGCCCCCCCTGCAGAGCTGCCCCAGCCCTGGGCAACAACAGCACAAGGACGTGGAGCTGCTGGAGCGAGTCCAGAGGAGGCCCCGGAGATGCTGCAGGGCTGGAGCCCCTCTGGGATGGAGCCAGGCTGGGAGAGCTGGGGGGGCTCCCCTGGANAAAAGAATTGCACAGAAATAAACCAAAGCTGGTGGAGCCACAAGTGACTTTCAGCTTTTACAGATTTACAGCTCCAGAACAACTGGAAAAAAAATCTGTGCCCAACCAAGAAACATCAGCCTCTGTTTTCCTGCTAAACTGGGACTAAAAGATCTGTAAATTGACTAAGAAGTTCAAATTTTCACGCCTTTCATTACTCCTCTGCCACTGTGGTATTGGATGGGTTCGATATTGGGAAGGAATTGCTGGGTGTGAGGGTGGGCAGGCCCTGACACACCATCTAATTCCAACCCTCTGCCATGGGCAGGGACACCTTCCACTATCCCAGGTTGCTCCAAGCCCCATCCATCCTGGCCTTGGACACACTTCCAAGGATGGGGCAGCCACATCTTCTCAGATGCTTTGACACCACAAATCTCCCTGACATGCACAGGCAGCTCCAAGCCTAAAATAACTAATAAATGCTGTATTCCCTGTGTTGGGGAACTTTAGAAGGTGGACACACAGTGGCAACTTGCAGATGAGATACAGCTGCATTGGGTGGTGGTGGGGGGAGGAGAGATTGGTACATTACTTTTGTGTTTTCATTTTAAACACCAGCAGGAATGAATGTTTCTGTGCGAGGAAGGATTAGAGCAGCCTCAGCTGACTCACTGCACTCTGTAAGACGCCGGGAAGAAAAGCATGTGATTTATTCAAAGAGGGTGTTTTTTCCCCCCTCTCCTCCTGATTCTCGGGGCGGGGGCACTCGGAGCCTTCGCTGAGATGGGAGCTGGGATTGCATTTGTGCATCGTAATTCCAGTACAATGGAAATACTGTCTTTGGGGGCTGAACACAAAAGCACAGCACCGTGGCACCGATTCCCAGCCTTCCCTCAGCCTTTTTTTCCCAGCTGGCCGAGCTCCGGGAATCTCTCCGTGCCTGCGCACCGAGGGTTTTAATCGCTGCCGCTGTATGAGTATTATTACTGCTTAATGGTAATCAATAAATTAAGGGCTATGGGCTTCCCCGCTGAGATCTCGCTCTCTCGCGTCGAGCTCTTTACACCCCCCCGCTGGGAAAGCCATTCCTGCTGGAATTGCTGCCGTGCCGGCTGGGACAGCCCCCAGGGGAGATGGGGAGCTGTAAATCAGAGTCTTGTAGGGGCTGGTGCCGGTTTAGTGCGAAGGATAAAGAGCCCACAAAGGGGTTTTGTGCTGCGGGTTGCGGTGGCGCAATCCCGGGGAGAAGAAATCGGGGATGCTGTCCTCATCGGAATGGGATTTGGAGCTTTGAACTCGGCCCGTGTGACAGCACGGTGAGGTTGGCAAAGGTGTTAGAGCCCAAAATCTTCCTGGGGACAAGAGACAGGACAAGAGGGAACGGCCTCAGGCTGGGACAGGGGAGGGACAGGTTGGATATTGGGAATATTTCTTCCTGGAAAGGGCTGTCCATCCCTGGCACAGCTGCCCAGGGCAGGGGGGGTGTGCCCATCCCTGCAGGGATTCAAAGCCCTGTGGATGTGGCACTTGGGGTCGTGGGGCAGTGGTGACCATGGTGGTGGTGATGGGTTGGAGGTTGGACTTGGTGATCTTAGAAGTCTTTTTCCCACCTTAATGACTCTGTGACTCCATGAAATCATCCCCTTCCCACGTGCTTCCCGCTGGTCCCACAGCACAGACCTGTGGCTCTCCCTGCAGGAATTTGGGGAGAAACCCCACGGGAGCTGCTGGGAGGGGCTGGGCTGGTGCAAGACCATCAGTGTCCTGAGTCATGAAGAAGCAGCTCCACCAAAACCCAACCCCTGCAACGCTCAGAGAGCAGCCAAAAAGCAGATTCGGGGCTATGATTTCCTGGGATGTGGGGCCAAAGCAGAGCTCCCGGGAGCCTCAGCAGTTTTCCACTCACAACACCCCTGCTCTTCACAGCAAGGTCTTACCTCCAGATGCTCCCCTAAAGCCTCTTTAGCTCGTGGAACCCCACAAAGGCTGCCTGTTGGTGTTGGGATGGAATTCCCTGGGAGCCTCCCTGCCAGCTCTGCTTTCAGGTGATGATTTCCCTGGCGTGTTAAGCAACAGGCTGCAGCATTTCCCTTCCCAGCTGCCCTGGGTAGGGAGAGTTTATTAGCAACCCAAGATTTACAGCTGGTTGTGCCCCTTTGCTCTCCCAAACTGCATATTGCCCAAGAATAACTGGGAAGGGGGGGGAGTTCTCCAAAGCTTTCCTTCCCAAGGCTGAGTTTTAGGCTCAGCTTATTGTTTCATTAAATGAGGGCTGCTGTTTTCCTTGTCTGCAGCCGCAAAAACACCGTGTGCCCAAGGGTGGGGATTTCACCAAACACCACCATTTCCCCAGTTTTCCCTCCCAAATCTCCACATTCCTGTGTTTGATTTGCAAAGGATCCAGTTGCAGGATTTTCCCCAGTTTTCCCTTCCAAATCTCCATATTCCTGTGTTTGATTTGCAAAGGATCCCGTTGCAGGATTTTCCCTCCCAAATCTCCACATTCCTGTGTTTGATTTGCAAAGGATCCCGTTGCAGGATTTTCCCAATATTCCCTCCCAAATCTCCACATTCCTGTGTTTGATTTGCAAAGGATCCCGTTGCAGGATTTTCCCTCCCAAATCTCCATATTCCTGTGTTTAATTTGCGAAGGATCCTTTTGCAGCAACCCTAAAGCTGACCTGCTTGGGGCAAGCCATAAAATGAGCTGTGTGCCTCTAATTTGGCTTGGTTATGGAGGGATGTGGCAGCTCCAGAGCCTGGAATGCTGCCAGGCAGAGGTGCCTGATGAGCACATCCCAGTTTGCCTCCAGCAGAGCATCAAATCCATGAGGAAATGGCTCAGGGGGGGCACAGTGTGTTTGTCCCCATCCATCACTGAACAAATCCTGGGAGCTGAGCTGTGTTTCAGCTCCTGGCTTTGTCCCAGCTCTGCTCCTGCCCATTCCCACAGCCCCTCCGCCAAAGTGGGAGCTCAGCCTGTTGCCTGCAATTCCTAGGATCACGGAATTCTACAAATTCATGATTCTACTTAATTTCCCTATCTAGAAAATACGTCCTATGCCTAATTAGCCCACCCCCCTGCTATCTCAAACCACCCAGCTGGAAACACCCCCTTAGAATGGAGTAGGTGGTCCTGAGACCACTCCTTCCTCCCCACACCCTTGTCTTCATCACATTATGTCTTCTATTTGGAGTTCCTCCAGTCCCCTCTAACCCCATCTCTGTACTATGACTAAACAATATTATATTTTGACTATAACATGTTCTAATAGCTCTCTGAACACAGCCTAATATCTCCCCCTTAGCACAGAGACAGGCTTCAGGAATGTGACACAGAAGTTAAAATCCAGCTTAGGTATTTGGTACAGGGGTTATAAACTGCTTTTTAAATGCAAAAGGCTATAAAACTATATAAAACTACGTTAAAATCTACAAGTATATTAAGGCTTATGGCAACAAGCCTCCCTGCAACAAGCAGGATGGAAAAGGAGGCTGGAGCGCTGCTGGTTGTAATTTACCATCCCCTTGTTTACATGGATGAGTGCAAAGGAGTCTGATTTCGGTTTCCACAGAGGGTGAAGGCTGCTCGGGGTTTGCCAGACTCCCGGATTTCCTCTGGGCAAGTGCAATGTGAATCAATCCCAGCTTTCCAAGTGATCTCATTGTTGTTTCCTGCCCCCCCTGGAGCCAACAAGCAGCGGTCAGTGAGGTAGCACTCCATGGGATATCCGGGAAATGCTGCAGGGAACCTGCCCCCTTCTGCCAGGGAAGGACATGGCAGGGCAGTGGGGGCTCTGCAGGATGGGAATCAGTGACGGAATCCAAGGATATGGGGAAAACCAGAGAGCAAGGGGTTCAGAGGGCTTAAATCCCTGTTCCCGCTGCGTGGCTTGGAGGTTCCCTCCTTGGGGTTGAACATGGAGGTGGGTGGGAGGCTGTAAAAGGTGCACCAGCAGCATCAAAATCTGACTTAAATGAAAGGCTGGTGAAGGGAGATGAAAAGCTGAGGTGGATTTTCCCTTGCTGACATCTGAGCTCACAGCATTTCTGAGCCAACAACCACTGTAAGCTGGAAACACGGAGGGCAGGAGTGGGAAACTCCTGGCAAGGAGAAATTCTGGGAAAAGTGATGGGTGAAAGATGGAAGGGAACGGTCTCAGAGAGAGAATCACCTTCTGGGGGTGTGATGAAGAGAGGAAAACCAAGAGGAGATGCACCAGCACAGCATGGATCGTTCATGGATAATGT
>VXBX01003848.1:12526-23470 GCA_013400415.1 Scytalopus superciliaris | reverse complement strand
ATTTTGCCAAGGTCAAACCCACGACAAAGTACAAAGGGGTGTTGAGGTGGGACATTTATTCCGCTACTTTTCTGCCATTCGGGTTTGTTTCTTAAAGTGAAAAACATATCACTATACGTAATTTCATCCCATTTTTGTTGTCTACAAAGGAAGAGCATAAGCTGTAAAGCTGTATTATAATTGAGACTTCCTTCTGGTGGCCATTTTTCATTACATCTAAGGTATGCAATGGCCACCAATCATGTCAGTATTTTAAAAATGTCTTTTTATTCAAGTTTCCCTCAGGAATTCCACCAAATTCTTTCCAGTGTTTCAAAATACAGCCTAGAGGTGTTTTAGCATTCATCTATTTGCTCACTGTGCTCCCCATTATTATAGGAGCTTAGTATACTTTTATACTGCCAGTGTATATTACGGTTCAAGGTTTTTAGTTTTTATTAGTTTCCCAGGGACTAATCACTAATCAATCACCCTGGGCATCACTGATATACCACCCTATAGGGGGGTCATGTGTCCACACAGGCTCCCACCTACTGAGGTCTTCAATTACCAAAGGATCATACCCCTTTCTTTCTAAGTGGTTTATAAATTTATACAAGGTTTCCCAAAATTCTTCAAGCGCTTCTTGTCGCTGAATTTCTCATTCTAATTCTAATTTTGCTATGCTACACTCAGCACCTTCTACCCAAGCTGGTCTTTTATTAATCTTTGATTCCTGCCAAAAAGTATTCTTTAATTTACATATATTCGATTGCTTTTGGGCAGAACTCTTCACTCGTTTCGCAGAAAAGCTGCATCTCATGCACACATAATCACACTGTCCATTCACTCTCAAATGTCATTCCCTGCCTTTACCACATAAGGTCACAAGATGACGCTGCAGACCATAAAATAATGTTTTACACGCTCGATTTGTGTTGCGAGTTATTCATTCAGTATTACCAGACCATTCCCTGTAAATGATTCCTGGTTTTAAACGCAAAGCAGGACAACATATAACAGGAAACAAACAGATAAGAGTACAGAGTACTATTTTACATTTCAGAAATTCCTTTTAAGAGGATTAGGAGAAAAACCAAAGAAAACTCAATGCTTCAGTTCCAAAACCTTTAAGAAAACCAAAAGGAAGCTTTTGCTCCCACAAATCTTTAAGGCAACTCAAAAGAAACTTAATAGCATAAGTTTTCCAGATCTTCAAGTCAGAACAAACAAAATTTGATCAAATACATCATACAAACCAAATACATCATGCAAACCAAATATATCATGCAAACCAAATCTGGGATGATCCAGACAGGGGTTATTACCCCTTTTGGAGGGCGTTCCCCCCTTATTCCCCACAGGCAGCGTCCTGTCCCATCTTATGGGTAAACTTCACCCACAAAAAAAATATAAATACCTTTTATGTTGAGCAGAGATCCTTCTCCACCTGTGTATGAGCCAAGGGGTAGGGGGAGCCTCATCGACTGAAAATCTTAGCCAAGGGCCCTGCGAGGGGTCTCTGTATCCCGGAATCGACACACCTGTGGAGAGTGTCTCCTGGCTGGCTCACCAATTTTGATGTCAAAATAGCACAGAAAAACCGCTCAAAGACAGAATTGTATCTTTAAGCAGCAAAGATATTTATTGGATACAACGTTGGAGAGCCCCCGATTTTCATCGGATAAAGTAGCTCTGCCATTCCAGTGAAAAGTTAGGGGGTTTATACGTTTTCCCCAAGGATTGCATCATATAACATCCATATTCATTAGGTCTCTTAATCGAATTATAATATTCATAGTAGGTGGAGTTTGGGTGGATTCTGGGACAGAGTCGTGTTTTGGGCAGATTTTTGGTGGTTGTTCCTGTTTCTTCGGCCTCAAGGGGGTTGGATTCTCTCATCTTCCTTGGTTGAACTTTTCACCTTTTCTTTGCATGTCCAGGCTTGCAGGGAAAATCTCTTGAGTCACCCTGACTTGTGACCTCCTTATCTCTCTGGATGCCCACTCTCTGTGTTATCTCTCTTGGAACACAATGGGAGGGATTCCTTTGGTCAGTTAATCCTGAGGAATCTGCTTTCTTAGTTTGAAACATCATATTCCTTAAGGCAAGGCAGTGTGTCTCTTTCTAAATTAACTTTTTGCAAAAGTTCGGGTTGGCTCTCTGCCAACAGCCAAACCTCACAAGAAAGATTCCCCCCTCCCTCTCCCGAAACGGCAAAAAGCAGCAAGAGAAAATTGAAGGAATATATATCTATATTTACATATATTAAATTTATATACTAGGCACAACAAGACAGGGACCCCCAAACCACCCCAATAAGGGACAAGGGGAAGGGAAAGGGGAGAGGGAGACAAAATAGGGAAAAATAAGACAAAACAAATATATATACAATCTAAATTCAGAAATTAACTCAGTAAATAACAAATACAATAGTAAATTCAATACTTTCCTTAGAAAAGCAGATTCTTAACCTTCGCTGCTGGCCCAGGCAAAACAACCCCCAGAGCAGGCCTCGCTGAACACAGATAAGCTGGGCCCAAACACCGAGAGCTCGTCAGCGTGCGAGCCCGAGAAGGAAAAGAAGCAAAAAAGGAGAAAGAACACCTCCTCCTTCGGTCTATATACACCTGATTACGTAAAGAGATGGGATGGAATACTTCCTAGATCTTGACCCTGGTTACCAAGGAAGGCCTACAACAAAACAACCCATCACACTTTTAAATCCTTGCCTTGTTTCAACCTGACTTCCATTGTTTGGGAGTTTGTGTCCATGTGTGGCAGGGAGTGTTGCCTCGGGATGTCACTCAGTCCCTCGTGTGCTGGCAGAGCTCTGCAGGTGCCAAGCAGGCACTCGGCAGTGTGTGCAGCTGGGTGGGCTGGTGCAGCTCCACGTGGGAGTGAGCAGGAGGGAACCGGCACCTCCCGTGAGCCTTGCCCTAAATCCAGAATCTTTGTGCTTCTCCCAGGTCTCTGAGCCAGCCCAGGACATTTTGTCTGGCCCAGAATTGTGCCCCAGTATTTCAGCACTGCAGCTCCCAGTGGGGCATGACAGGTGAGGTTTGGGGTGACCCAGGTGTTGGCAAGGTCCCTGTTCCCATGCATTTGGATGTCCAGACAGATCTCCAGCCAGCTGGAAAGGTGTTGGTGCCTGTGTGCCCAAGGACATGCAGCTCCCTGGGGCTGTCCCAGGCACCTGTCAGCTCCTGAGGCACCAATCCATGGGGTGGGAAAGGAAATGGGCCAGGGGCGCTTGTTAGCTCAGATGATTTTGTGCTCTGTGAAACCCAGGGTTAGCATTTGGTCCCATATTTTCAGTGGGGATTTGAACGTTGTTTTGTTGTTATTAAAACAGTTATTTTTTCCATTCCCCACTCTGCATCCCAGGAGACACAATGACCATCATCCAGGCTTGGATGGGGAAAAGCCCCCAAGTCCCAGGTCACTGAAGGAAGGTGACACGGTGAGGGCGCCGTGTCCCAGGGGTCTCACATAGGTGTCAGAGGGTTTCAGCTGAGGTGAGGGTGTTTCTCATCCCTCTCCCCATGGTGTAGGGTCCTGTGGCGTCACACAGAGGGTGCTGATCCCCAGCCCACCAGTGACAGGAGTGGGTAGGAGGGAACTGGCATCTCCTGTGAGCCCTGCCCTAAACCCAGAATGTTTTCTGCTTCTTCCAGGTCTTTGAGCCAACCTGAGACATTTTGACTGGCCCAGAGTTCTGCCAAGGGCTGTGGTCTGGAGTCCCAGCTAAAGCTGGGCACGTCCTGCTTTGGGAACCAAGTGTGTTGGCTGGCAAGGCTGGGCCAGGCCGGAGACACTGCTTGAGCAGAGTTTCAGTGCTGGCATGTCCTGTCTGACATGAGCTTTAACTCCAGTATTACTCTGGCACCCAGGAAGCTCCCGGTCACACAGAACTCTTCTGTGCTGGTCCACAGCCAAGAGAGGAATCTCCACACACACACTCCAAGAAGGGTTATGTTAGAAGAACCTACCCCTGTGAGAAGGGACTGGACCTTTTATAGTATAAGCTGACTGATTGACAGTCATTTGACTCCAGTGGTTGCCTCACCATCAGGAGGTTAATTTGAAGTTGAAGCCAGACTGGTTTCAACCAGGACACCCTCTCAGCCCACCACTGATACATTTGCAAATAAGGCATTGTTTGCTTGGACATTCCAGGGGATGATGTTCTGCCACAGGTCTAAAGTCAACAAATCCCCTCTTCCCAATGAATTTACAAGTCGGTCTGTGTCCTGATAGATGTTCCTCCCCTGTGTTCATCCAGGTGTCTACAGTGAACCAGGAGCATGAGGAGACCACCAGCCAGGTGTCTTCCCAATGTGTATCACCAGGAATGTGGGTCACCAGGCCTTTACTCAACACAGTCGCTACAGATCATCCAAATGGGTGATGGGGTTGGACCAGTGGATGAAGCTCTTCCCACAGTTTGGGCACTCATGGGGCTTCCCTTACTGGTGGGTCCGTTGATGTCTGGTCAAGGCAGAACTTGTGGTGAAGCTCTTCCCACACTCCCCATACTCATAGGGCCTCTCCCCGCTGTGGATGTGATGAGGGTGGAGTTGTGGTTGAATCCTTCCCGCAGTCAGTGCAGCGGAAGGGCCTCTCTCCTGTGTGTGTGTGCTCATGCCTGAGGAGAACTGAGCTCCTATGAAACCTCTTCCCCCAGTCCAGGCACTTAAAGGGCTGTTCCCCGTTGTGGCTCTTCTGGTGGAAGATCAAGTGGGAGATGCAGGTGAAGCTCTTCCCACACTCCCCATACTCATAGGGCCTCTCCCCGCTGTGGATGTGATGAGGGTGGAGGTGTGGTTGAATCCTTCCCGCAGTCAGTGCAGCGGAAGGGCCTCTCTCCTGTGTGTGTCTGCTCATGCCTGAGGAGAACTGAGCTCCTATGAAACCTCTTCCCCCAGTCCAGGCACTTAAAGGGCTGTTCCCCGTTGTGGCTCTTCTGGTGGAAGATCAAGTGGGAGATGCAGGTGAAGCTCTTCCCACATTCCAAGCACTTGTAGGGCCGTTCCCCAGTGTGGATGCACCAGTGGCAGATCAGGTGGGAGATCTGGCTGAAGCTCTTCCCCTATTCCAAGCATTTGTAGGGCCATTCTGTGAATATTCTGATGGCAGATCAAGCTGGACCTGTNTCCCCCCAAACCCGGCCCCGGCAGGACGGCGGCCCCAGCGGGGTTGTCCTGCAGCCGGGGGCGATGCTCGCCTGGCACATGCAGCACAACACAGGGGCAAAGGGACACTGACTTCCTCCTCACCTGCCTGGGGGGCCCGGGGCATCTTCCTCTTCCTCACAGCCTCCTCCTCCATCCTGACAAGCTTTGGGAAGGACAAATCCTGGTCTGGGGGAAAAACAAGATGTGAGTGTTGGCTTGGGGCTTCCTCCTGCCCAAGCCCTTCTCTAGAATTCAGTGGGCATAAAAATTTCATAAAAAGCTCAAAGGGTCTCATTCAGCACCGCTGGTTACAGGGCCCACTCAGAGGGGATTTTAGACACAGGAATCCTCCATCCTGGCTCCAATTCAGGTCAGTGACTTTCTCTGACATTTGGAGAACAAAAATAGGATTCCACTTGGGTTGTTCTTCAGGCAAGAAAAATAAGTTTTCAAGGCTGTGGGTTAAAAAAAGCAGGAGCTCCTTAGACAGCATCAGTTCCTGGAGCAGAAAGTGTTTCTTATCAGCTCAAGGGCTGTGGTCCTGAGTGGAAGGTGGGGCATGGAAAGAAAAGGACACACACACTCCGGGGAGTAAGGTAGGTGGAGAGAGGGAGAGAGGAAGAGAGAGAGATGTATTCTAACTGGTACACAGGGGCTGGGTTCTGACCCCAGGAGCACCCTGGGAAGGTTTTGGGGAACGGTCTGGGCTGGCCCCAGCCATACAAGGCAAGATCCTTCAAAACTGGGAGCACAGAGGCAGGTATATACCATGTAAGGGAATGGTACCTTGCTGCAGGGAGGGACCAATCAGGGATGGGTTACAGGCCATGGGGGATAGAAAATTCCAGCAGGGACACACAAAGTGTCACACAGCAGTGAAACAAAGAAAAAACATGTAACACTACAAAATCTTGAAACAGGATAGAACTCCCAAGCCACAGGCTGTCCCTAGGCATATTAACAGTCTATGTAACAGCAAAGTGCAACATCCATCACAGGTCTGTGTCCCTGAGGGAGCTTCTCCGTTGCTGGTAGTCATCTCTGACAAAGGGCAGCTCAGCCCAGGGGCTGTTCATCAAAGTCAAAGCCTAACGAGCATTTCTCAGATCACAGTGAGGCCTGGGGAGGGGGAGGATGCACCACCACACCTGGAAAGGTGTTGTTTCAAGGACTTGTACAACTTCCAGGTGTTTTCAGCCCCAGTCCCCACTCCAGACCCGCCAGGTCACCCCACAAGGTGCTGGATGGCCCTTCAGACCCACTTGAGCCCACCCCCCTCTCCCCATCCTGTGCAGGACAGCTCGTGGAGCCCACAGGACAGGGGATGGTCTCTCTGAACCTGCCCCCCAAGGAGCTTCTGCCACTCCTGGGGGCTGCAGAGGGGACAGGGGCACCCTCAGCTCCTCCTGCCATGAGCCACAACACCCTGAACTCCCAGGGCCTGGACAGGTCTTGCTCCCCGGGGTTCTACCAGGATGCTCCTGTGCTCCTAAAATGGGACACAGAAAACACTGATAATCCCTCCAAGCACCTCAGCAGTCACAGCTCTCCTTAGTGAAGCAAAACTGGTCCCATAGGAACAATTTGTCAAATATTTGTAAGGAAAAAAATATTAAAAAAAGAGAATAAGGATCGACTGACACAGGCTAGAAATACCTATGGATGCTGCTTCAAGTCACTGGCAACTGTAAAGTGTTTCTATACTTATTAAAACTATATAAACTCTCCACATCAATGCCCAGCAGGTGTTCTTGCCATCACCACTGTAAATAAAATGATTGCCAGCCTCTGCACCTGGTACTTCCCCAGGTAAATATTTTCCAGATGAGAATCCCCTGCCTGTGCTTCCAAACGGAAGACTCGAAAGGATGTTTTTCCTGCCCGAATGCTTGAATTTTTAATAAAGTTTAAATGACATAGCATTTGTTTACTGTCTCCAACTCCCACATTCCTCCTGCTCCAGGCTGCAGCTTGGGGTGTTTTGGGGTGAAAACCAGGTAGTAGAGGAAGAGGTGGGAAAAGGGAATGGAGGCACAGAAGTATCTCTCCCTCAAAGCTTTTCCCCTCCTTTCCTGTCTCCCAGATGTCTTGACTCCCACCCACTCACAGGCCAGTTTTGGATCAAAGCAGTTGCTTCAGGAAATTACTCTGAGTGGGGAGACAACAGCTCATAAACCCCCTCCCAAAGGCCCCTGCAGCCCCTCCACCCACCAGCCCCAAGTGCCACAGGAAGGTCACAGGGGATGGAAACCACCAGCCTTCCCCACATAGAACCATTTCCCACCCCTTGGCAGGGCCTCTGCTCCAGGGAAACGCTCCTTCTCTCTCCCAGAGCAAGAAGTTAAAGAAAACCACCCCCAAAGCAGCCCCAGTTCATGGTGCTGACCAGCAGCTGCAGCTCCAAAACTGTTTCTGGGCTCAGAAGCACAAGGGTGATGCCGATTTTTCCTGTCCCCTCTCCCCAGTGCAAAGGGGCAGGAGGGGGCAGAGCTGGGGAGGGCAGAGGTAGTGCTGGGGCCAGGAGTCTCTACCCTGCATCTGTGTGTGCTCAGGGCAGCTTTGCTCACCTGGGGCTGCATCGAGGAGTCTCAGGGCCTCCTTAGTCCTGACCCCCCAAAGACAATGCTGCAGGCGCCCTAGAAGCAGCTGTGGGACAAACCCCATGTGGGTGGTGAAGGCTCACAGCAACCCTGGCAAGGGCTGGCCCAGGGTGGGTATGTCAGAGGGTGTCAGGGGTTTTTGCTCCCTGTTCATAATGTGCTTTAAGACACCAGAGAGCAGAGCCAAGAAACGGCCTTGTNATAAAGTTTAAATGACATAGCATTTGTTTACTGTCTCCAACTCCCACATTCCTCCTGCTCCAGGCTGCAGCTTGGGGTGTTTTGGGGTGAAAACCAGGTAGTAGAGGAAGAGGTGGGAAAAGGGAATGGAGGCACAGAAGTATCTCTCCCTCAAAGCTTTTCCCCTCCTTTCCTGTCTCCCAGATGTCTTGACTCCCACCCACTCACAGGCCAGTTTTGGATCAAAGCAGTTGCTTCAGGAAATTACTCTGAGTGGGGAGACAACAGCTCATAAACCCCCTCCCAAAGGCCCCTGCAGCCCCTCCACCCACCAGCCCCAAGTGCCACAGGAAGGTCACAGGGGATGGAAACCACCAGCCTTCCCCACATAGAACCATTTCCCACCCCTTGGCAGGGCCTCTGCTCCAGGGAAACGCTCCTTCTCTCTCCCAGAGCAAGAAGTTAAAGAAAACCACCCCCAAAGCAGCCCCAGTTCATGGTGCTGACCAGCAGCTGCAGCTCCAAAACTGTTTCTGGGCTCAGAAGCACAAGGGTGATGCCGATTTTTCCTGTCCCCTCTCCCCAGTGCAAAGGGGCAGGAGGGGGCAGAGCTGGGGAGGGCAGAGGTAGTGC
This sequence comes from Scytalopus superciliaris, assembly GCA_013400415.1. NCBI lineage: Eukaryota > Metazoa > Chordata > Aves > Passeriformes > Rhinocryptidae > Scytalopus > Scytalopus superciliaris. The sequence goes on along the minus strand of VXBX01003848.1, from coordinate 14,901 downwards.
TGGGGCCAGGAGTCTCTACCCTGCATCTGTGTGTGCTCAGGGCAGCTTTGCTCACCTGGGGCTGCATCGAGGAGTCTCAGGGCCTCCTTAGTCCTGACCCCCCAAAGACAATGCTGCAGGCACCCTAGAAGCAGCTGTGGGACAAACCCCATGTGGGTGGTGAAGGCTCACAGCAACCCTGGCAAGGGCTGGCCCAGGGTGGGTATGTCAGAGGGTGTCAGGGGTTTTTGCTCCCTGTTCATAATGTGCTTTAAGACACCAGAGAGCAGAGCCAAGAAACGGCCTTGTTGATTTCTGCAAGTGGTTGTTGTACAGTGTTGGTGACACCCACTCCCACATCCCCCCGAGCTTCTGTCCCACCCCCATTTTATCCGGGCTCTGTGAGACCCTGAGCTCAGTCCCAGGCTGTCTAACCCTGTCCCTGCCTTGAGGGGACCCCGGGGGGGTGGGCAACCTGCTGAGGATCACAGGATCCTCCACAGCTCCCCGGAGATGCTGTTCAGGCTGGGACAAGCAGACTGTCCTCTCTCTGCCACCCACAAGGACACTGGAGAGGGGGATGCTGAACCCAGTCAGGGACATCAGGGATTGGGTGGGAAGGGGCACACAGCTGCCTCCACCATCTTCCTAAAAATCCTGTGGGGGCAACTCCCTGCCCAGCCCAAGGGAGAGCACCAGGGCAGCCATCAGGGCCCTGCGGATGGGACAGTGGGGACAACTGGGGGGCAGCAGGAGGGGAGGCTGGCAAGGACCCCCTGGGGCTCTGGAATGCCAGATCCTGTGTTTGAGGAAGAGGTACAGAAAAAACGGGAGGGCTAGGAGTACCTTTCACCTCCCACCACAGCAGCTGAGGCAGGTTGTCCTGGGGTAAAGCACCCTGGTGAGACCCCCCAAGTCCCTGCAGACCCCTCTGCACAGGAGCAGGAGGAGCTGGGTGTCCCCAAAAAAACCTCTCCTCCTTCTTTTGGGGTCCCAGCTTGGGGGGTGGGACAGCAGCCAAACACAGCCTCGGGAAAAGCCCCCCCAGCCGCTTCTCCCTCAGTCCGTGCCTCAGTTTGCCCACCCTGAGCAGCTCTTGGGGACCCCAGGGGTGGCATCACCCCGCCACCATCACCACCCGGCTCGAGTTCCTCTCCCCCACCAATCTGGGGGGCCCAGCAGACACGACCCCCCAGTCCCTGCACCCCGGGGGGATGGGGGGCTCCCCACAGCCCCTGCTTGCCCCGCTGGTCTCAGACCATGGAGCCGTCCTGGTCCTCCATGTCCCAGCACAGCGGGGGAGGGCACAGGGCTGGGGACATGGACCGAGGGGTGGGAACACAGAGGAGGTGACAGGAAAGCCAAAGCCCTGCTGACTCCCCTGCGCTGGCTCAGGGTGCTGTGAACTGGCAGCAGGGTCTGAGCTTTCTGCCCTGTCACAGCCCCCCAGCTGCTCAGGGGACTCGCCCTGACACCCCGGTGAGGGGCATCGAGGGGCTGGAGGGTTTGTCTCCAGAGAAAGGAAAACCAGGGGAAAGGACAGGGAGCCACAGCACGAGGTAGTGAGAGAGAAAAACCCCTTCTCACGCCCAGAAATCATGGAAATTAAAGATCAAGATTTTGATCCTGATCTCTAAGAGGCAAGAGTCAGTAAAATATAATTGAAGGAGCCATAAAATGTCAAGAATCAATCAATGAAATGCCAGATATATCTAAAAATAGAAACAAATTCAGGTCTGTGGAGCTCAGGCCCAGCCAAAGCCATGTGTGTGGGGTGCCATTAGCTCAGCAAGAAGCCCTCGGGCCTCACTTCTCCTGCCCCCCAGTTAGGAGCAATTTATAAGGCTAATAACCCACTGATTCATTATTCTCTGAGCTGCTTTGTTCCTGACAGGCACAGGTCAGCACAGGCTCTATAGGCTGCAATGATAGAGCAGGATCTCCCTGAGGCTGTACAGATGTGGTTATACAAATATATACTTTTATATATATATATACATACACAAATATACACACAGTTAGCACATGAATATGTGGTGGTAGAAAAGCAGGATGAGTTCTAGGATGGTTGTAGGAGAAAGAAATCCACAGCCCCAGTCCAGGCAGCCACACACATCAGCTTTAACATCATCTACCCCTTCCTGCAGGTTCATGTCCTTGAGACCAGGCCCTGAGCTGACCCAAAGACACGGCACTGGGTGACCCCAGGGCAGGCACTGAGGTGACCGAGAGAGTAAGTGCAAGGCAGAGGTGCAGCTGAGGCCCCACATCCCCATGCCGAAGGGAGCGGCGAAGCTGTGAGTGCTCGCTGCAGCGACAAGGACACTGATGTGAGCAGCTCTTGATTTGAACTGGTTTGAGCTTGGCCGGACACCCAAGTCCCCACACTGTGCACG
>VXBX01003846.1:0-18943 GCA_013400415.1 Scytalopus superciliaris | reverse complement strand
AAATTAAATTAAATATAACAAAGTAAAATAAAATAAAATAAAACAAAGTAAAATAAAATAAAATAAAACAAAGTAAAATAAAATAAAACAAAGTAAAATAAAATAAAATGAAACAAAATAAAACAAAACAAAAACAAAGAATCAGCCCCAAGTTCCTGAGTTTGCAATCTGTTTTTTCTGTGCACAGCAGGAAATATTTGTTTCAAATCCTGGGTATTTCCAAATATCCGACTCCTCAGAGGAGTAAAAATGCAATCAAAGTATTTCCTTTCAAAGCTGCCTCACTTGATGATTAGTCGAGGGTTTCTTGTAACACGAATTTCCTTTTCAGAAATGTTTTCTATTCCATCTGTTTGGGTTTTGTTTGTTTTGTTTCGTTGCAGCAATCCAATTAAATTCCTCTTTTATCTGGATGGAAAAATAGGTGCTGCTGATGTAAAAAAATACATCTCCTGGCACGCAGGGCTCCTGCAGCAAATGTTTAGGTATTTCCTGGGTTGGTTTAGCCCTGTCTGTGCTCAAATAGAACAGGATTTCACCAACCTTTTCAGAAGGTCCCTTTGTCCCCTTTCCTTCAAACATAAAAGGTGTCACACATGGAAGGTCACAGGTTTTATCAACCTGGAGGTGCAGTTTGGATCATTTTGGGATTTAAAGTCCTTGCCATTTAAATACCCTCCTGCTTTGCATTTTGCAGGATGGGCCTGTTGTGGGACACCTCCAAATCTGTAAGTAAAAATTACTGCTCCACTTGCACGGTTCAGAATTGTCCCAGTGTTTATGGAATGGCTTATTTGGGATCAAAGGACTGAGAGTTACTTGGATAGAATCAGAGATTAACAGGTTTGGGTTGGGAGGGACTTTAAAGGTCATCTCATTCAAACCCCTGCCATGGGCAGGGACACCTCCCACCAGCCCAGGCTGCTCCAAGCCCCGTCCAGCCTGGCCTGGGACACTCCCAGGGATCCAGGGGCAGCCACAGCTTCTCTGGGAGATCCATTCCAGTCCCTGCCCACCCTCCCAGCCAGCAATTCCTTCCCAATACCCCACCTAACCCTGCCCTCCTTCAGCCAAAGGCCATTTCCCTTTGCCCTATGACTAAATTCCCATGGAAAAGCCCCTCTCCAAGAGGGGACCAACCCAGGGCTGTGCTGGTGGGTCTGATGGTGCAAAGCCACAGGAAAACACAGCCACCAGAAAGTGTGCCTGAACCCCTCAGGTGCTCCCCCACCCTCCCCTCTTCTCCTGGCACTGCCACGCTGACCTTGGCATCTTAAATTCCAGTTCCAGAGGAAGGCTCCCCCCACACCAGGCTCCCTAAACCGGAGAATCAGAGTCATAGAATTGATTGGGTTGGAAGAGACCTCTGAGACCATCAAGCCCAACCCCTGATCCAACCCCCCTGTGATTCCCAGCCCAGGGCACTCAGTGCCACAGCCAGTCTCAGCTTAAACACCCCCAGGGATGGTGAATCCCCCCCCTCTCTGGGCAGCCCAGTCCAAGCCCTGAACACTCTCTCTGCAAAGAATTTCCTCCCAATATCCCACCCAAACCTGCCCTGGCAGAGCTCAAGCCCTGTGCCCTCCTGTCCTATTGCTGGTTGGTGGGAGAAGAGCCCAACCCCCCCCGGCTCCCCCCTCCTGTCAGGGGGTTGCAGAGAGTGATGGGGTCACCCCTGAGCCTTCTCTTCTCCAGCCCAAACCCCCCCAGCCCCCTCAGCCTCTCCCCACAGGGCTTGTGCTCCAGGCCCTTCCCCAGCCTCGTTGCCCTTCTCTGGACCCCTCAACACCCTCCCTGAGCTGAGGGGCCACAACTGGACACAACACTCCAGAGGTGGCCTCCCCAACACAGAGTACAGGGGAAGGATCACCCCCCTGGTCCTGCTGGCCACACTATTTGTGATACAGGACAGGATATCATTGGCCTTCTTGGCCACCTGGGCAAAGCCACCTTCTCCAGGAGCATCCCTCACCACCTCATCCCCACCCTCTCGTTGCTGGGGGGGCTGAGCATGTCCGTGGCTGAGGGGCTGGGAAGTCACACATGGAGATGGTCCCAAATTTCTCTGGACTGGCTCTGGCTCTTTGTGTCACTGGGAGAGAGCAGAGGGTTGAGCTGGCTGCAGGAGGAGCTGGTGCTCCTGGGAAGTTCAGCTGCTCTGGGATAGCAGAGGAAATTGCAGGAGGCAGAGGGATCTCTCAGAAACTGAGGACACTTCAGAGAAGGAAAAAACCCCATAAATCAATAAACCTTTCCCCTTGCAAACCTTGTTTTTGTTGGCAAAACACGGCGCTTGCAACATTTCGGTCGGTGCTTCTGAGAACACCTTAAAGCACAGGCTGAGTTTGGCAACAACCACGTGTTTGTAAATAAGGGAGGTTTGCTTTTGAGAAATGTTGTCCCTAACTGGAAGCAGCATCGACCAGAACCCCGAGGCCGTTTTCCTTTCCTCTCCGTACGGGAGAAAGATTCACAGCCAGCTCAATGTGCTTTTTGCTCTGTGGGTTGGGGTGTTTCTCATTAACTGCAATCGCTGTCCTGCACTGCTCATTTCCAGCAGGGATGTGGGACAAGCCGTGGCTCTGCTGCAGGAGTGCACTCTGCTTTAAAGCACAGGGAATTAAGTGCACAAAGTAGGGGCAAAATGCCATTTATCTGCTGTGTTGGTGGAAGGAGAGGGGTGTTGCCACCTCCTTGGGTGGCTTAATTGAAGAAGCAGTGGCTGCCTTTGCATTTTAATGCATGTTTTGTCTTCTGGACACTGAAATCCCAGTCTGGGAACCTCAGCCTGCTGGCAAATGCTGGCCCATCTTCCCAAGTCTTACCTAAAGGCCAAAAAATTCCCACTTGGTTGGCCAGGTTGGCAGCAGAGCCAAAAACCCCAGCTCTAAGTCCAGCCCAAGAGCTTGGGACTGAGCAGCTGGAACTTGGTGAGATAGACCCCGCTGGTTTGGAGTCTTTAAGCTGCACATCCCAAGTAAACCACAACAAAAGCTTAAAGAGGAAAGGTCAGACCTGTGAAGTGCTATTTGTTTTCACTGAAACTTCATCTCCCACTTACCCCCAGCCTGACCAGCAGCGGAATCAATTACCACTTGTCAGGCTGAAACCCGACCCCAGAAATGAAAGAAGGACATGACCTCTGGGGGGGAAGGAAACCACCAAGGAGCCACTTTCTCCTGCAGCGAAGGGTTAACAGGCCTGATCCTCCTTTTCCCCCCTCAAGGAAAGATCAATAGCTCCGTTCTCTGCACTCACTCTTCCTTTCAGCGGGGATGGCCAGTAGGACAGTGAGGTTATTGGCATTGGGTTTCATAAATTACTCCATTTAATAATTGAAGACAAAGAGGTTCCATACATTTTAATAGCATTTAGTGTAACTGCTCAGATTTGTAGGGCTCATAATAGATCAACTTCAGCTGCCACTGCCCCTGGAGGTAACGCTGCCTGCACTTACCAGGCTGCTGTTAAGCACGGGAGCAGCTTGGCAAAAAGCACTGTGTTTAAGGCAATTTAAGGCCCAGAACAGCATCCCCAAAGGGCCAGCTCGGACACACTGCTGGTTTAGAGATGTGCCAGCTGAGAATTCTGGCCTTTCAGGGTATGAAATGATATGAGAGCCTTAGTTCTGATATCCAGGACCAGCCTGGACTGTTCCTCAGCTAAAACATCAGCACGAGAGAAGGAGTCCCTTCTTATGTTGCCATTTGCAAGGAAATACAAACCATCCACAGAGCTGGAAAAAACTCACTTTTTGGGAAGGCCAAGAGGGTCCCTCTGAGTGCTGGGAGGATCTCCCAGGGTTAGAGACACTGTTTTTAACCATATACAGAAGCCTGGAAGGTGAGGGGTTGGTGTGTATGTCTCAAACACTGACACAACACTGGGAGCAAGGACAGGGTGAGGCTGGAGAGAGAAAGGGCCATTTCTGGGTCAAACATCCTTGTTGTGGCTCCTGGAGATAAGGACAACACAGAGCAGGGACAGGGGGAAGGGAACTGGGCATGGGCTGCAGGGGCATCCAGAGCCCCAGAGAACCCCAAAGCCTCTGAGCCATTTCCAGAAAGGTCTGAGAAAACAGTCTGTGCATGAGAAATAAAGAGCACAGAAAGTGAGAACCTTCCACCCTCCAGGTGGGGAAAACTCAGCTGTGGAAAGGTCCCATCAGCTGCATTGAAGCTGGAGCTTGGNGGCAAGAGGCAAGTCACAAGTTGCAGCAAGAGAATTTAGGACTTCCCTTCCCTTCCCTTCCCTTCCCTTCCTCTCTTTCTTTCTCTCTTCCTCTCTTTAGTCCATCTCTTTCTCTCTCTTCCCTTCCTCCCTGCCCCTTTATCCAAACCCACTGTGTTTATCCAGGAGCTCAGGGACTGCTTTATTCCAGTTTCCAGGCCAAGCGTGGAATTTATTAATGAAACTTTGTAAGCTTTGGGGGTCCTCTGACTTTTGTTGTCCCTTTCCACCAGCAGCACCTCTGAATTTTGGATGTTCCTTCCTCTCAATGGCCCCATCAAACCCACCTTCTCCATGGGGACATTCTGCCTTTTGGGGTTTGTATCCTCCACCCTGTGTGGGAAATGATCCAATTCCAACTCTGTTCCCTTGTCCTGGCTTTGGAGTTGCCCTCCCAGGAGATGTCCACGGACACCTTGGCTTTGCATTCATGACCTGTTGGTGTTGGGCTCAACTTTAATCCCTCTTGATTTATTTTCCTTGAGTTCTGCCATTCCTGCCACAGAGGAGTCACATTTTTTGACGAACACCTTTATTCCCTGTGTCCTTCCAAAGCTGCTCAGGTCTCTCTCACAGCACCCTCTGCTGATTTTCCCCAGGAAAATGTTCCCCCCCTGGACATCAGGAACCTCCCTCTGGCAGATCCTGCCCTTGTGGGATGTGTTGGGGTCTGGGCATGGCCTGAGGAGCAGAGAGGAGAAAAAGGGTGTCCCACAGGGGGTGCTGAACCCCCACAAACACGGGCTGGATTTTTGAGGGGCTTCTACCAAGACTCGCTGACTCCCCAAGCATCAAGAACTGCTCCACATCAGCCCTTTCTTGAGCAATTTCTCCCCCTGTGCCTCGTGATTTATTTATTGATTTTTATGTTTCTATATGTAAGCAAAGGGAACTTCAATATTTCTGCACTTTGATGTTTCATTATCTATTTTTCCCCCTCTAACAATCAGCCAATTCTGATTTTTTTCACTCTGGACATGCTGGAATTCAGCAGTTTTCCTTGCTGCCTCTGCCTCAGGAATTCTGTAATTAATTCTATAATTAATTCTATAATTAATTCTAGAATTAATTCTAGAATTAATTCTATAATTAATTCTATAATTAAAGGAGAAATTTCTTAAGGAAACTAATTGTGGAAACATCATCAACTCCAACCAAGGCAACAGAAATAATTCCCTTCTCCTATTCCCACTCCCCGCCCTCCATCCCTGCAAAGCAAACAAGGCAGGCTGGGATGGGAAGGAGGCAGGAAATGCAGGCAGGGAGGGACAAGTCAGAAAATAAGAGACACTTTATTGAGTTTCACAGGAAAAAAATGACTTCTGTGGCTCAGAGTTTGTGCTCTGGTGCCGAACTGGTGATTTAGAAAAGCCTTTGTGCGTGAAGAACCTCCCTGGCTCCTTGTTAAACCACCAGGCTGGGACAAACATCATCCAGAAAACATAGCGAGGTGGCCCACAGGGCTTGGGGCTGAAGGATATCTGGGATGTGATCCTGGATCAAGCCAGGAGGGGGAAAACCCCATGGAATGTGTGAAATGAGAGATGTGAACATCTCACCTTCTCGTGGCCTTCACGTTCCTCCTCTGAATTTGTGAGTCTCCACTGGATTTTGTGTGTCCCACCAACCTCAGCCTGGTTATGATTTCTTGAAGAGAACAGACTAATCCCAGAGCCTGGAATTCCTTATGGACTCCCAGGGAAGTGCCATATAAACTGCAATTAATCAAGCACAGGGGTTGTTTTCCACCTGAAGCCTAATTAAAATCCCGAGGGCAAAGTCACTTTTGGAGGGACTGAAAAGCTTAACGTCTCAATTTCCAAAATACATCTGCAAATGAATCAGTGAGAGCCCAAGCAATATAAAAATAAAGCTTTGGGGGGGGAAGTATTTTAAAACTTCTGAATTTTAGGAAACAGCAACTGGTTTTCAAAGGAAATGTCTGAAAATTCTGCACGAACCTGTTTTTCTAACTAGCTGAGATTTTTGGCATAAAAAGATGCAGTCAAGAGGGAAGTCTCAGACTTAACACCTCCTTGGCTGGACAGTCCATTGTGTGAAGGATGGATCCTCCAACTGGGCTCTTTAGGTCCTGAGTTTCCCTCCTCCAAGACTCCTCCTGGATCCAGGGTTGGATCCAGAGTTGGATGTGCTCTATTTTTAGGTCTCTGGATATTCAGCTCTGCTTCCTCTTGCCCTTTGCTCAAGTTTTCATGGCTAAGCCCCTCCTGGAGCTGTGTCAGCCCTTTCTTCCCTGTCAGAAGGTCAGGTCCCTCAGCTGGTGTGGGTATCCCACGTTGCCCAGGGCTTTGGATGGAGAAGGTTGTGGAGAGGGAACATCCAGGGCTCTCTGCATGTCCCCCCATTGTCACATCTGCTCTGGATCCGTGGGCAGCTCCTGCTGGTTGGATCTGGTATGTTGGGAGTGGGGGGGGGGGGTGATGTGGCTTCTCCTGGAGCCTGATCTCAGGATGTCCTTTAAAGGGAGCTTCAGAGAGAGAATTCCATCAGAATCATGGACTCATGGAACAGTTTGGGTTTGGAGGGACCTTAAAGCCCACCCAGTGCCACCCCCAGGGACACCTCCCACCAGCCCAGGTCGCTCCAAGCCCCGTCCAGCCTGGCCTGGGACACTCCCAGGGATCCAGGGGCAGCCACAGCTTCTCTGCCCAGCCTGTGCCAGGGCCTGCCCACCCTCCCAGCCACCAATTCCTTCCCAATAGCCCATCCAGCCCTGCCCTCTGGCAGTTTGAAGCCATTCCCCCTTGTCCTGCCCCTCCATCCCTTGGGAATAGTCTCTCTCCATCTTTCCTGGAGCCCCTTCAGGCCCTTCCAGGCCACCCTGAGGTCCCCCCAAAGCTTCCCTTCTCCAGGCTGAGCAATCCCAGCTCTCCCAGCCTTCCCTCCCAGCAGAGCTGCTCCAGCCTCTGCCCATCCTGGTGCCCCCTCTGGCCTCGCTCCAGCAGCTCCCTGGACTTGCTGGGCTGTTCCCCAGGGCTGGAAGTGATTCCAGGTGATTCCAGGTGACTCCAGGTGGTTCCAGGTGATGGCAGAGTTACTTCCACTCACACAGCAGCTCCTTTCCCATGGAAAGCAGGTCCAAAAGGCAAACCATCCCTTCCCATTTTCTATCCAGCTCTGATGTTGAGTTTCAGCAGAGCCTCTTCCCTCTCTTTCCCCTGCACACTCCAGATATCAGAGTTTATCACCTGCCCCAAACTGGTGCTTTGATTTATGAAATGTCTGCAAACAAGTGAAGGTTTCCCTTAAAACTATCCATTGCTTGCAGGTTTTTTGCCCAAGAATTTCTTCTTGGCTTGCAGATGGATCAAAAGCAATCTCAGGATAATCTGAGTTGGTGTTGATGATCCTTATGGATCCTTTCCAACCGAAGCTACTCCATGATTCTATTGGGACATCTACCCTAAATTAGAGCCTATTCTCACTCTCCATTGACCAAGCAAGGCTGAAATCACGGTTGTCTTGCACAGGGATGCAAAATTTGCTCCAAGAAAAGCTCCCTGCTCTTCTTTCCCTGTTTGGGACACACTTCCCTGCCTATGGAGATCCCTGGTAGGACACTGATCAGCAGTGAATCCAAAACCTGCATGAGCAGAACCAGAGGATGGACTTCCTCTTCCTGAAGGTTTCTTTGCCAGCATTTGTCCTGCTCCACTTGTGCCCTGTCACATGTCTGGGGGGTCAAGTGACTGCCCACTCATGGTTGCTACTCCTCATTTAGTTCATCTCAGGCAGAGGCACATGCAGGGATTGCAGTTTTAGGAAATCCCTAAAACACGTGGTTTTCTCTGGCCCTGTTGCAAAATAAGGCAAATTTCCTCAAAGGGGATGGTGGAGCTGCTCAAAAATCTACTAAATAAGAAGCTCTGCCACCCTCTGCAGATGCTCCTGTACCCACCGCAAGCTTTAGATCCAACATTGAGTTGGGAAAGGACTGAGTTAGAAGGAACCTTAAAGCCCATCCCATCCCACCCCCTGCCCTGGGCAGGGACACCTCCCACCAGCCCAGGCTGCTCCAAGCCCCGTCCAGCCTGGCCTGGGACACTCCCAGGGATCCAGGGGCAGCCACAGCTTCTCTGCCCAACCTGTGCCAGGGCCTGCCCACCTTCCCAGCCACCAATTCCTTCCCAATATCCCATCTCTCCCTGCCCTCTGGCAGTTTGAAGCCATTCCCCTTGTCCTGTCACTCTGCCCCTATAAAAAGTCCCTCTCCTTCCTTTTTCTAACCCCTTTTAGGCACTTGGAAGGTCATATTTTACAGACAACTGAGCTGTGAACCTGGAAGGGCTGATTCTTAAAATCTGAGCCTGACTTTGAGTTGCAAAGTGTGTGTTTTCCCCTTTTGCTTTGATCTTTGTGCTTGTGGGTCAGGAAATCAGACTGAGGAGTGGGGAGGCACTGTAGGGAGTGGGTAGGATTTGGGAAGGGTGGGATTTAACCCCCCTGTGAGGGTCTACAACGCAGACATGCACCCACCAGTAACCCCCCTGAGGCACCTTTGCAGTCAGTGAGGAGAAAGGAGCTTTGCCAGGGGCCTTAAAAGCCTAAAATAGATGAGTTGTAAGGCAAGATGAACCGTGCCTGGAAAATGTAGTTTCACGGAGTGGGAAAGGGAGTGTGGACAGGAGGCTCAATGAATGCCACTTGCATCAGTGATCCCATTTGCATCATTGTCAGAATTCCTGCTGCACCACAGAGGCAGAGGAACGTTCCCAACAGCCTCTCTGAATGGCATTATTTCTGGAACTGCCCTCTAGGAAACAATGATACCTTCACACTTGCACTTTGCTGTCACTTAGTGTTGCTGCCCTATTTTTCCCATGGAATTGAATGAATCCTCTCAGCCTCCTGCTTTTACCCCCCTTCAGAGGTGCTGAAACTGGAGCAGGGGCACATCAGAAACCAGAGCTGATGAGCTGCCTCACATTTCAAGGCAAAGGATGTCCCAGAGTGACTCAATCAGTGTTTTGAATGCTCCAGCAAAATATCTGGCAATCTGTCCGTGGCAACACTTGGGATGATACAAAATGCTCCCTCCTCCATTTGGAAGAGAAGAGGGTGATGAAACCACATCCTCGGGGCTTAAACTAGAAGCTCATGTATTTGTGCATATTATCTCATTTCCTCTGGGCAGTTTGGAGGCTGTGCATGGAGGTCATTGCCTTGTCAGCAAACAATTATTGCACCCTTAAAGGGCCTGCTGCTCCTGAATTTGTCTGTCCTAAAAGAGACCATGAATTCCTCTACTGCAGCCCCCTGGGAATATCCAGAAGCTTGCAAGAAGAAACATCTGAAGAACCATTTCCACCTGACAGGACCTGGCTGAANCCCAGGCCAGGCTGGACGGGGCTTGGAGCAACCTGGGCTACTGGAAACTGTCCCTGCCCCTGGTAGGGGGTGGAATTGGGTGATCTTTAAGGTCCATTCCAACCCAAACCATTCCATGACTCTGTGATTATTCTGTGAACTTAATCAGGAGTGTATTTTCTCTTTCTTGGTTTTCTAGGTTGCTTCGAAGTTAAAAGTCACTTATTTATACAGCTCTTGTCACTGCTATTTTATGGATGGGGAAATGAAAGAGAGAAGAAATGATGTGTGTCCATCAGACATGAAGTCTGGGGACATCCTGGGTGTCCACGGAGCTTGAATCCCACATCCCAGTGTGGCAGCTCAGAGCTTCAACCACCAAATAAAAACCCAAACACACTGTCACGTTCTTTTTATAGCTGGAAACCATCACTGATGTATGTCCAGAGGCCCACGTGGAGTCTCACACTTTGAGTGTATAAAGGTAATAGAATCCCAGGATCCCTAAGGCTGGCAAAGCCCCCCCAGCCCAGGGAGCCCACCCTGTGCCCGATGCCCACCTTGTCCCCCAGCCCAGAGCACTGAGTGCCACGGCCAGCCCTGCCTTGGGCACCTCCAGGGCTGGGCACTCCAACCCTCCCTGGGCAGCCCCTGCCAAGGCCTGACCACCCTTGCCAGGCACAAATCCCTCCTGCAGTTCCTCAGCCCTGGGTTAGATAATCCCAATTTGAATGCAAAATATGATGTTCTATGTAGTTTGTTCACAGCCCGGACCATGAGATGATTCCAACCTAAGGCTGAACCCAGTGGCTGTGCTCTCCTTCCATTCCCAAGGAGCACATCCCAGTGCTCCCCTGGATGCTTCCCAAACTCCAGCTGATCCCTGCTCTCCAATGTTGAGCCCCGTGATGGGAGCAGCACCCACGGAGGTGCCCTGAGCTCCTGACACCACCTGGGCAGGGTGTGCCATCATGCCCTCTGGCCCTGCATTATTTAGTGGCTGCTGCTGGCCCGGGGAGGGGCTGCACGCCCAAGGAGATCTTTCCTGAAGGAAAATAAAGGCAGAGAACAGCTGATTAGTTACTGTTATCGGTTGCTAATGGCTGTCGTGGTGATAAGGTGGTAACCAGATAGGCTGCAGAAAGGGTTTTAGTGCTAAGTACTCCGTTGCCTTCGTGTGATGCCTCATTACTGCACTTGGATCCCCTCAGCCATGAATTTTTTATGACCTCACCATTTTTTCATTTCGCTCTCGCTCCTTTGCTCTTCTTTCCATCTCGTCCAGCTCCTGAGCTGAGGTGGAAACGCGTGAACAGATATAGAAAGTCCAGCTCGTGGTCCTGCAGCACTCACCCCTCTTGGGAAGACGGGAAAGAGGAAACACTCCCCAAACTCAGCTTCAATTGTCCATCACCTCACACAGCAAAGGAGTTTTATGAAGTCTGTTCCACTGTGGTTAAGAATTTCTCCCTCAAGCTTCCTAAAGCACAATTTGGGGGCCACGTGGTTGCAAAGGGGTCCCCAAAGTCTTCTTCAAGGAGATGGAGGGTGTGAGGCACGTTCTAACCCTCCTACAGCCTCCCCCCAGTGCTGGGGGAGGTTCACAGGGAGGGGGGCATCACCTGAGGGGGTCAGACAGGAGGAAGGCAGATGTTGGAGGGAGGAAAGACACAGTCAGGTCGGTCTCCTTCTCCTGGACAGGATGGCAAGACTCAGAGAGGTCATGAGAACCAAGGGGGCAAATCCCAGCACCTTTGGGCTTGCTCTAGTCTGAGATGTGGGGTGGGGGAAGGGGGGTTTGCAACATTTCCTTATTGCTTTGTGCCAGCCCCGGCTCTGGGGGAGAGGGGAAATTCCTGACTTGGGTGAGCCACAGCTGGTGTCTCCTGAGGAGGGCACTGAGGGCAGAGCTCAGAGGGGGCTGCAGCTCCATCTCTGCTCCCTGGGAGCAGGGACAGCCCCCAGGGCACGGCTGGGGCTGTGCCAGGGCAGGCTCAGGGGGCATCTCAGGGAAAGGCTCTGCCCCCAGAGGGTGGTGGGCACTGCCCAGGCTCCCCAGGGCAGTGGGCACGGCCCCGAGGCTGCCAGAGCTCCAGGAGCCTTTGGGCACCGGGACAGGGACAGGGGGGAGTGTTCGGGTGTCCTGGGCAGGGCTGGGGGGGCACTGGATGATCCTTGGGGGTCCCTTCCAATTTAGGATATTCTGTGATTCCTAAAACCAGAGATATTTGTTCTATATTCTCAGAGGATGGTGCTGGGACAGTTGAAGACCATCAGTGTCAGTGTTGGTGAACAATCTGTGTGAGGAACTTTGGAAAGGGGCAAACCCTTTCCTGGTCTTATTTCTCTCTGCTGACACGATGGATGAGAACCCAGATCTTTGTCACACACACAAAAAAAGCACCTCGAGCCTTTCAGATGTTGTGTTGTGCTTTTGGTTTTGTTTATAAACCAGAAGATTTTGGAGAGAACCTCCTTTGGACCTTCCACTTGACACCCTCTGGCTTTTGGCTGCCTTTGGCTCCGTTCCTGCCCCACCTGGAAGGTTCTAACCCGTGGGTCAGGCTTGGCAAAGGCAGACTTGAGTCACAAAATCCACAGCTGGGCACAGAGAGGCTTTTCCCTGGCATTGAAAACCTGTCTGGAATTCCTGAGGGAGTTCCTGCTCTCTCAGTATTGCACCTTCTGTTATAACAAATCTCCCTCAGATCCACCATCAGCCCTGTTGTTTCCCCTCCAGATAAAGCCCATCTCAGGATAAAATTCCTTAGGGTTGTTCCCTGGGCTTCCCTCTTTGGAAGGGTCTTTTTTGAAAGATGAGATTTGGTCTCACATCTCTTTTTATTTTCCCCTCTGGAAACATTTGAATCCCATTTTGTGAGCAGCAGGACAAGAGACAAGAAACAAATGACACAACAATATGAGTGAGTTCTGTGATGGACCAGTCACTGTATTGGGACAGTCTGTGGAGAGACTTTTCTTTTTCACAGCCTCTCACTTCTCTCTGAAACCTTCATCATCATCATCATCATCATCATCATCATCATCATCATCATCATCAAAACATAAAAATCACCCCATAGCTTGGAGATAAAAACTCCTATTTTCTGTCCTGCAGACAAGTGGAAAATGATTTAATTTTCTCCTTTGGAATTGTTATTGACATTATATTATTCCCTACCAGCCTTTGTTCTAGGAAACTGGGCAGGGATCTGTGCAAACCCAGAGCAAAAGAAACCACTTGTCTGAGAAAAACTGGGAGATTTATTTAATAACAGTGTTCTTACATTCTCCCCCCTCCATTTGAAGTGAGAGTTTTTCAATACCATAAGAATGCCAAAGATTAAATATTAAGTATGGCTTGATCCTGATTTTATTTGTTGTTTCATTAAGAATCCAAGGACATTTTCAGATCTGCAATCATTTAAACACTCTGAGTATCGAAGGACCTCTGGAATTCTCCAATTAACACTTTCCCCCCCTCTCTCTCCCCACTGTTTTTCCTTTCCTGGTCAGCAACTTCAGCTGAATCCTCCTTGTCATTCCTGTTGGGACTTTTGGGTCAGAAATTGTGCCTTTAACCATTTCAATGAGCAGTTTAGAGGGCTCAGAGCATCATTCTCGGGGTCACTCTGTTGTCACACCCCAAGCCCAGCTGGAGGATTCTCCAGGAATTCTCCTTTGGAAACCCTAAGCTGGTCCCTGAGGTCGGAGCTGGAAGTGAAATCCTAGGAAATCAGACTCTACTGAATATTGAAACCTGTAAAACGTGATGGAAAAGCCAAATAAGTGCTGAAAGCTGCAGTGCCAAGTGCAGAAAGGAATCACAAAGCACTGCTGAGCTGAAGGGGCTGCAGCAAAGATCCAAGAGTTCCGAAATCAGGAACAGAAACCCATGGAAAATTGGGTATTCCCCCCCCCCAGGGCTCTCCTACAAACTGGGCAAGCTGAGATGAGCTTTGCTTTGCTCCCCCCAGGGGGTTTTATCCCTCTGAGTGTGACCCTTGGATGCCCTTGGGAGAAGGAATGGGCATTCCCAGGAAAGAGCTGAAGATTCCTCTTCCAAAGCCATGCAGTGGCTCCGAGGAGACTCCTTTGCTGGTTGTCCTGCCTCTCCCTTGCCAAAGAGCATCCTCTGCCCGCTGGAATCTGCAGGATCCACCTTCTTTTACCCTCCCTGGGAAAGACTGATGTTTTGGGGTTGTGCTGTGCTGTGTTAAAATCCATATTTCAAACAAGAAGTGCTTCCCATTTATCCAGGCTCGTCTCTTTCCCAAACTTTGAGGCGGTTAGCTCAACTTTTCAGCAACGTGAAGCACCTTTTTTCATGCCCTGCCAACGCTGTAATGCCTCCAATAATTTATGTTTAATTTTTAATACCCTTATCTACCAGCAGTAATTACGTGGGCTGCTCGCAATGGTCCGTTCTCTGTTATGTGGTTTTGCTGAAGCTCGTGGGCTTCAAAAAAATAAAAAAAGAGACAAAAAAAAAATGAAAATAAAAATGCCACAGTGCTGCTGCTTTTGTGCTGAATTTCCTCTAAAAGGAGAAAGATTGAGGCATCTGGAAGCCACTGTGCCAGAGCCTGAGCAGGGCTTTGCCCTGCCTTTAAGATGCGCTGATACCTGAGTGAGAAATGGGCTGAGCTTTGTGATTTATGCCCAGCTGGGAGCAGCTCTGAGCTCAGTCCTGCTCATTCCAAGGGCTGTTTTGGTGGTTCTCATGGGCAGGGTTCAGGTTTTGGGGGTGGGCAACATTTACTGTGGACGCCTCTTGCCCTGAGCACCAGCCTGTTCCACACTTGCAGCGGGAGCAGTTGCTTTTAATAACCTATATTTGGCCAAAAAAATCACTGATAGGAGCAGCAGATCTGTCTGGGGGGACAGGAATTTAAATCCTGGGGGCCAGCTAAGCTTTCTGTCTGAATGTCCACGCTGAGATGTGTGTGTGGCTCCTCTCAGGCTCAGCAGCTCTCTGTGTGAGCTCTGCAATTCTGGGAGGCAAAAAATGGCTCTTTCCTCCTTTTTTTTTTTCCTGGCCAGACCACAGCTTGGCCTGACATGCTTCTGCTCTGGGAATTGGGCCTGGGATGTGTACGGGACTGCTGATGGAAATCCATACCAAGGAGGCCATTTGGATACTTGTCAGGGTCATTTGCACCCTCTGTGGCGGTGAAGAAACTTTGGGATGAAAAGAATCCTCCGAAATGGGATGGATAATGGATTCAATTCCCACGGGACAGCAAAGCTTCAAACTGCCTTTGTTGAGAGAAATGCAAAGTTAAGATAAATTACTCCTCACAGCAAACAAGCCCGAGCTGATGGTTCCTACCCAAATATCCCAAAGTGAGGTATTTTGCCATATCCACCAATTAATTCCCATGGGAAAGAACTGGGTGAAACCAAAGGGACAGTTCTTTACAAAACCTCCACAGAGAGTCCGAAACACCTTCCAGGAAAACATTTCCTGCTTCATCCCTGACCCTCAGGGAAGACCTGGAGCTTTAAAAGACAGAAATATGGAATTAACACTTGAAGATGCTCCACTGGGTGGGGTCAAGGCAGGTTTGGTGTCTCCCCATGTGAGGGCAGGGCATTTTCTCCCAGAGATTTTACTCCCTACTTGAACTCACAAAATCATTTAGGCTGCAAATGATCAAGTCCAACCTACTTTGACTCATCATCTGAAAGACTTTTTGTACATCCCTCAGTTTATCTGGTGGGTTTTTTTTTTTAGTTTCCCAAATTATTTGGCCTGATGGAAGCTGTCACCTGCCCCCAGGAATGCTGGATCATGGGATCCCTGCACCTACAATGCTGCAATCAGAGGGCTCCAGGCTTCAAAATCCAAAGTGTCATAATATCCCCCCCCAGGCAGCAAAGCAGTTTATTTTGGGAGCAGTTCAAGATTTGCTCCTCATGCCATGTTTTGCCACACTGAATAATACAAGATGTGCGGGTGAATGCAAGGCTGCAATTCAATCAGGGCCCTTTGCTGGTGTCTTAAGCTGAGTCCAAGAGCTTAAGTGGTTCCTGAGCGGCAGCAGAACTTCCCTGGCTGAATTACTGCTCAGGCACTCACTGCAGAAATGTCTTGTTATTTCTGTGCTGTGCCAAAGCCTGGGGGGCAGTTCTCTGTGGGGAAAGGGCAGCGTGGCATCCAGCAGGGGACAGGAGGGATGTGCCCTGAGGTCTGAGCTCACAGAATCATGGAAGAGACCTCTGAGATCATCAAATCCAACCCCTGATCCAACCCCCCTGTGATTCCCAGCCCAGGGCACTCAGTGCCACAGCCAGTCTCAGCTTAAACACCCCCAGGGATGGTGAATCCCCCCCCTCTCTGGGCAGCCCAGTCCAAGGCCTGAGCACTCTCTGTGTAAAAGCAATTCTTGTAGCACTGTAGGGAATTCAGTCCTTCGTGGTCATGGAATGAAGGAGAACTTGAGGTTGGTAGAAATAGTGTTTGAGTAATTCCCATTATTGTTTGGGATCTGTGTAAAGGCTGGATCCACAAATTCACTAAAACTGTTGAATTTAAAGGAAAAGAGATGAAAGAGGGTGAAAATAGGCACAAGAATGTTACAACCACCACAAGAGTGAGATACTGGGCAAAGGAGAACACAAGAAACATGTAAAGCTGTTGGAAAGAATCCAGAGCTGATCCCAGGGTTGGAGTCCCTCTGCTCTGGGACAGGCTGGGAGAGCTGGGAGGGTTCCCTTGGAAAAGAGAAGGATTCAGGGACACCTGAGAGTCCCTTCCAGAGCCTAAAGGGGCTCCAAGAGAGCTGGAGAGGGACTTGGGACAAGGCATGGAGAGACAGGACAAGGGGAATGGCTTCAAAGTGCCAGAGGGCAGGGCTGGGTGGGATATTGGGGAGGAATTGGTGGCTGGGAGGGTGGGCAGGCCCTGGCACAGGTTGGGCAGAGAAGCTGTGGCTGCCCCTGGATCCCTGGGAGTGTCCCAGGCCAGGCTGGACGGGGCTTGGAGCAGCCTGGGCTGGTGGGAGGTGTCCCTGCCCATGGCAGGGGGTGGGAATGGGTGGGCTTTGAGGTCCCTTCCAACCCCAAGCACTGTGTGACTCTCTAGAGGGGCTTTCCAGGGGTCTCTCCACTCCTTGGCACTCTGTGTGTGGGGATGCCAAGGATGCCACAAGCCCCGGTCCCACAAAACCCCTCACAGTGCCCGGTGGGATCAGTTTCCTGGCTGCAGCCCAGCTCTGTGTGTGCTGCCTCATCCCAGGGGCTGCAGGGATTTTTTGCTGGAGGCCTGGAGAGCTTTCCCAGCAGTTTCCTGGAGGAGATCCCCCTGCCCCACAGCAGCCCAGGCTCGGCTGCATCGTGGGCTGTCACTGCAAATTGGAGCTGACAGCTGGAAACTGCTCCCATAGATTTCCTATTGCTCCTCTTAACCAGTCGGGATTAAATTGCACCAAAAGGGCTGACAGCCTTAAAATCCATGCCATTATATCACATTAAGGGCTGCACAAATCTGCCTGCTTTCACAAATTTCAAAGTCAATGGATACACAAGGCCAGCAGAGCCCGGAGCTGCAGCAGAGCCAGCACGGGGTGGGTGTGTGTGTTCCTCCTGCAGCAGCTCCCAAGGGTTGCCCCACAGCAACATTCCTCAAACTCCTAGACACAAAGGAAATTCTCTTATTATAGACAAGAATAACTGTGGGAATGGATATTTCCTCCAGGAAGCCTTCTGGCAGTGCTTTTGGAAGCGCTATTGTAACTCCTCCTGGATTCATTAATTACAAGAGTAATCTGTGTGTGCCAGAGCAGTCCCGTGGAGGGAAAGGTGCTGGCTGTCTCAAAAAGGAATGGAGATCAACACTTGCATGTTCAGGTAAATCAAGGACTCAGTGCTGGGTATAATTTGAACACACAACTTCTGAAAATATTTCCCTCTAACACATTTCCAGCACCTCAGCAAAAATAGTGAGGCCAACAAATAGAATTCCATAATCAGCTGAGCACAGAAATGCTGATGTTCGTGTGTTGGTCACAAGATAATCTGTTTCTCGTAAAGCTGAGGATGCGTTCCCTTGGTTAATTGTGGGGGTGGGACTGAAGGGGAAGAATTATGGCTCTGCTTCCTTGCTCTTACATCAAACATGTCTCTGGGAGAGCTGGGATTGCTCAGCCTGGAGAAGGGAAGATTTGGGGGGACCTCAGGGTGGCCTGGCAGGGCCTGAAGGGGCTCCAGGAAAGATGGAGAGAGACTATTCCCAAGGGATGGAGGGACAGGACACAGGGAATGGTCTGGGTTGGAAGGGACCTGAAAGATCACCCCATTCCCACCCCCTGCCATGGGCAGGGACACCTCCCACCAGCCCAGGCTGCTCCAAGCTCCATCCAGCCTGGCCTGGGACACTCCCAGGGATCCAGGGGCAGCCACAGCTTCTCTGCCCAACCTGTGCCAGGGCCTGCCCACCCTCCCAGCCACCAATTCCTTCCCAATATCCCATCTGGCCCTGCCCTCTGGCACTTTGAAGCCATTCCCCTTGTCCTGTCCCTCCATCCCTTGGGAATAGTCTCTCTCCACCTTTCTTGTAGCCCCTTCAGGTCCTGGGAAGCCACCCTGAGGTCCCCCCAAAGCTTCCCTTCTCCAGGTTGAAAACTTCATGGAATTTTCATGAATCCTTTAGAGATCTCCTTTACCATCACAATCAAACAGCGCCTCTTTCTGATTCCGAACTCTGAGTGTTTGGGTGTGACCTTTAAGGTCATCCTTTACTCCTTTGATCTGCTGTTACTTCAAGGCCAGTTTTATCGGGGTTGGGATAATTTCCACAGCGAGTTTTAATACCAGGAACATCAAAAAATCAGGTGGGTTGATTTTAATGCTGCTAAAACCCCCCTTCTTGTACTCAGTGAGAGGGTCAGCCACAGCTTTCCTTTGGACAATTAGAATGGGAATGTCCCAAAATCCATTGGGGAGCTCATTTGTGACTCAGACCTGCACCAGCCCTTGAGATCCAGCACCCCATCCAGGCCAAAATCCCTGAGATTTAAGAGCATTTCCATTCCAAAGGCCAAAATTCCTTGGCACCCTCTCTTTACGTGCCCCACAAGGCGCTTGAAATCGCGGGGTCTGATTTTATGCACCGAGCCACGTAAACACATTGACTATTTATATCAGCAGCAACTGCACCAACCAATTAATCCCCACATTTCCAGGGAGGGAAGAGTTCCATAAAGGTTCCAGCTCTGCTGTTTTCAGCAGGCCAGGAAATTCGTGATGATCAAGCAGGTTTTGCAGAAATAAAATGAAGATAGTGATGAACAAAACTTGCAGCCTCCAAAGTGAGTCGGAGGTGAATCATTAAATCAGTGCTGGGTTTAACTTTACTTTTCTAGGGAAAGGGAAAGGGAAAGGG
>VXBX01003845.1:0-13493 GCA_013400415.1 Scytalopus superciliaris | reverse complement strand
AGGGGGTGTCTGTGGAGAAGAGTCTTGTCAATATATATGTCACATATGGACTTGCAAAATTAGATTAATTATAAGTGAAACAAGAACACATATACTGTAATGTTCTGATTTCAGTCTGGGTCATTTATAGAATATTATAGCTTAGGGAGTCAGGCTATCCCATTTGTCAGTAGTTCACCATGAGTTTCTCAGTTAACAGTAAAAGAGCATGTATTTGACCTCTGTCAAACTGTCCTGCAAGAAGTAAGGTTACAGTGTCAGGAAATCAACAATAAAAATTTTCCATTCCTATTTACATTAAAATGCGAACTCCCAGCTTCACAAGGTCCGTTAGACAAGAGTTTTGTTACAGACAGACTGGTTAATTTTCTGATACTACTGCATCATATGTGCCAGTTTAAATACATATTCTGTAGACTCATTTTTAGTATAACAAGAACTGCCATAGTGTAAGTGATCATTTGTCATTTTTTTATTGTTGGTATTTTATGTCACTGTCTCACCTGTCTCATACTTTAAACTGATAGGGGATATTTTACCTGAAATGAAGGTGGGCAATGCATAATGAGCTGACTGCCAAATATGTACAGAATAAGCTGAAGTCTTCTGATTTTCCTTTCAGTATGTTCAAAATAAATTCTGGAAATACTGAATTAAGACATATCTGCAAGTCTTAGCCTTTGATCTTCCATTATACTAGAAACACAGCAGATGTCCAAAGACCTTTAAATATATATAATCCATGATTTGCTGTTTCAGCTTTATTCTCTCTTTTTCCAAGAGAAAAATAACATTTCAGTATCAGGTGTACCTAGGGCTGTCTGTCACAACACCAAAATGCTTTATGTGTTTAAAGATATGCAAACACCTAGGTTTCCATCAGTAAAGGCAGACATTGAGCATGCTATTGAATGTTTTCATATTGCATTGCTCTAGAGGACAGCTTCTTTTGCAGCCTTCTCACACCTGTTTCTAGTTGTCCCACTGAAGTTGCTGTGTGTTCTGGGCTGCAATGCATACAAAGACTATACCTTTATATATTGATAAATTCATATGGATTTACTTGGTCAAACATGTTCTAGCTTTAACATGCAAGCAGATCTGAGAACTAGGCTGAGGACTCCTTGCTCCAGGAAAGGTGGGAAATTATCCCCTTTTCTGCTCACACTCTCTGAATGCCAGGAATGCATTGTTTAATTTCACAGTGACAAAGTTTAAAGGAAGGTTCAGTCTACATCTCACTGTAAAGGGCACATTTCTCAGAAAGAAGTCTAGCACCCTTCTCCTATTTGATAAATTTTGGTTACTATTTTATTCAGTAAAAAGATGGATAGCAAGCATCACCACATTCTGAGAGAATTGTCTAGCTGGTCTGACTTCTATCCAAATAAGTGATTAAAAGGATCTGAGTTCCATCCATAGCAGAGAAACAGTTTTAGTCATGTTTACTATTTCAAATTATTTGAATTGCATAGGAACTGTAGACATATAAGATGCAAGGTTTAGATCAAGATAGAGAAACCGTTCACAACTTGTTATATGAAAGAGTAAATATACTTGTAACTTCTTTGTTCATTATTAATATTTAATTGTATTTTTATATTATTAATGTGGAAACTGCTAATGTTTTAAAAAAAACACTTGCACAAAAGTGAGTTCTTGAGTTTTATTCCTCAATACTTTTCTAATAAACAATCACAACTCTGCAAAAGCTATAGTAGAGTATTAATATTTTATGGTGTATATGATGGTACATTTTTGTGTAGTTTCCATAACAACCAGAGTATAAGGTAATCTTAAATAATTTGAATTTCACTGCAGTCTACATTATGAATGCCTAACTTTAAATCAAAGAATAGATTCAAGAGAAATACTTTTACCTACTAAATAAACTGTACAATCATAAAAAGGTGCTAAATAAAAGATCTGAGAAATAAATTACTATCTATTTACTTCATCAGGCACCTAAGTTGCTTTCAGGAATGTAAGCATCTAAGTATCTGCCATCAGGTGCTCTGAGACTGCAACCATGTCAGTAAAGCAGAGCACCATTGACACATAGCAAGAAACTTTTAAGTTGCAACTTTGGTTTTGCCTAGTGCTTTATTTATTTTGTAGACATTTTAGTCATTTTGCTTCTGCATGTTTTTGAACAACTCTTTTTGAAAAACTGTATCGTATCATTGTGTTTATTAGATACTGGAACATATATTACCTGTATTTATTTGTTATAAAAAATGTTTCTCTCTTGACTTTAGGTGAAATCAATTATCTTCAGTGATCTATTCACTAGCTGGTTATCTTTTATTAAGGTATCTCATTTTTTTCTACCATTGAATGAAATATTATTTCTAGTTTTTGTTTAGTTTTTTTCATGAATTGCAGTATCTCTTAAATGTATGTCTACTATTTTTAATACACTGTTTTCTTCTTTTTATTATGTTCTTACAATTGTGTTGGTCTTTGAACCTGTATAATTGCCTTTCATGGTCTGAATTGATGACAAGTCTGTCCCTCTGTGCTATAAGTTAACATGAAGAAATGTTTTGCAAGGGGTTTTCATCATGTTTATGATTGCAAAGAATGTAATTGTTCTGCCTTCAGTCTGACACCTCTGCTCACACCATTTTTAATGAGCTTTCAGCAATAAGACTTGCCATGAGTCCAACTGGGGAACTATTTTTAACTGTACAGGCATCAATTCAATTCGACTTTCCTATCTTGTTTCTAACAAACACATGGCATTATTGAAGACTTTTATAACTGTCAAGATTGTCACTCCATATTTTTTAAACTAAGAACTTACAGTTGTGCATAGTTATCACTATACTGCAGCTGATAAAGTTTTAATTCTTACTACTGATCCATGCTTTTTTTCTGTGTTTTTTCCACATACATGAAAACACTGTGGTTTCTCTGCACCTTCTTCAAGCATCTGAATTTGAAGAGACTTTTAAAGCTAGATGTGTCTGAAATTCTTTACTGTGAGCATAGTGAGGCACTGGAACACTTTGCCCAGAGTTGTGGATGCCCCATCCCTGGAAATGGCCAAGACTGGGTAGAATGGGGTTTTGAGCAACCTAGTCTAGTGGAAGTTGTCTGTGCCCCCATGGCAGGGGGATTGAAACTAGATTGTCTTTAAAGTCCCTTTCAACCCAAACCATTCCATGAGTCTATGATTCTATGAAATGCCTACTCCTGCCTTGATTTTAATCTTATCAGAATGTTGTGTTTGATATCAGTTTGAGAAAAAAAGCTCTCTTAATTTGTAAAAAACTGTATTTATGGCATCAATGAGCACTATCCCTGGTGCAAGCATTGTCTTCGTGATAATAACTTCAGTAACTAACCTGAAAGAGTTAAAAAAACCCTGCAGATCTAGGGTGGATAACTCAAGAGAAGGCAATGGTGCGTGAGCACCTACTGCTGCTAAATCTCTCGTTCTTGACTCTGATATCAAGTTCATCAGAAGTATGAATATTTCATGCATTGAATTAACCTAATCTCAAAACAGCCATTTAGTTTTTTTTTCAACTCATGACAGTGAGAGAAATAGTGTAATCCTGGAATATGATCAAAGACCAAAACACTACAGATGCACTGTGAAATACATGGCAGGATGTATATGATTTTATTTCCAATTTTAATTATAACTAACAACTCAACGTTAGAAGCATGTGAAAAACAAAGACAAAAATCTTTGACTGTGGTCTGTTGGCATGGAGTCTCAGTCAATGTAGCCCAGCTTAATATGAATGTTCTCTACCCATAAATCCTTTTAGGCAAACCAGTTTACTAAAGGGAGAGGTTTTATAGTACTCTTGAGAAGTTTATAAGGACTCATACTGCATCAGTGAGTCTGTTTTTGGTACTGACAAACAATGAGCAATAGGCCATCAGTACCTCTCTTCATATGTCCAACTCACATGAATAAGGGCTTGTCTGTTCAGACATCCATCAGAATTACATGGTAATGGAATTATCAGAGTTCAGTATTTTACTTGATATTTCCCCTGTCTGTACCTAAATATTACATAAAGCAGTGTGCTTTTCTGCTATACAGGTCAATATCTTGCAACAATAGAAGATAACTAAGCTTTATCAAATATTTCCATTTTAACATGGTCATTGCAACAAATCAAGTATTTTTAGAAGCTTTAAATATTGAGAACATTAAGTCTGTTATTATTTTTCTTGCTCCTATTTTCTACTCTCCAAAAAAAAAAATATATTCTGTCTAGTGATTTTTTTAATCAAATTATTTTTGTTACCTCTTCAATTTTGCCATAATATTGAAACAACTATACTTATTAATATTATTTTCTATATGCATTTAACCTGTATTTATCTAAGCAGGGAAGATTTTTTTATTTTAAATGAAAATATGTTTATGTTTACTTTTGGGGTTTTTTTCTTCTCAAAGACTGTAGGTGTTATAGAATAGAGAAAGGAGATAAAATACAGAAAACATATTTGGCAGATAATAATGAAGAACGAATTACTTATTCTGAAATACAGATTGCTAGAAACCAATCATTAATGACTGTCTCACACCAGAACCTCAGCCATGTTCCTGTAGCACAGATACAGGAACGTGATCATACAAACTATAAAATCTATGTGTTTGAGAGAATAACAAAGTGCCTATAACTCCTTTGGACTTTTAATTGCCATTTGTATCTTATAGGAGTTCTTTGTAACACTTTTAAAGAATCCAGCTAAGACTAAATTAAAACTATATCTTATCTACTTTCTTTTATTCATCCAAATCTGATTACGTAGGAGCAGCACTTATTCATGTGTCTCAGAATAAGCATAATTTTCATATGACAGACTTCACTGTATTTTCCCATCAGCATTTTTCAATGAACTGTACTAAGTTAAAGGAAATTTGACCTCTGTAGTCATTGTAGCTAATAAGAAAACAGTTGAGAGGTTCGTTGATTCACATCTCAGAGGGGCACAGTCTCAGTTCACATGCTGCAGCTGCAGTGTATTTCTATGGCAATGCTTTTAGAAAAGTTATCAGTAGAACTTAGTAATGATTCTGAACTGTCATGTTCACTAAAGCTGCAGAAAAGTTGACCTTTAATCAAGAAAGAGCATCACAAAACATCATTTTATTGTAGAGATAATGTGCAATTTGCAGTAGTGCGTGTTACAGCTTCAATTCCCTGATTATTACAAAACTTGTTTTTCACTGTTGCTTCCTGTTATAATATTTGTTATTTTTAGTTACTAATATATTACTATCATATTTACAATGAAAGAAAATAAGGTACAGATACCAAAACTGTGAATTTAAAGATCATTTAAAATATGTCTGTATGAGGAGGAGAATTTTTCAAGTATTCAGTTTTAGCCCTCTTATGAGAGTACTTACAGGTAGTTTTGGCCTTTTCTATATAGATCATGTAATCTGGGTTTATTTATTTCTTAATTTATGGCAAAGATATCTGCCAGGCCCTGTCCTCTTTTTATATTCATTTTTTGCTTTAATTCATGTATCTTAGCACTCAGAAGTCTTCTATTCAATTTATAAATGTGTTTTTTTTAGTTATGGTGCATGTCTTCACTTCTAGATACATTAGAAAGACCTGGATGCCAAGCAGAGCAAGGGGTAGTTTGCTTAGAAGGTATGAAATAAGCTTGGTCCAGTTCTTAATTTTTTTTCTCTATTTCTTTTCTGTGACTGCCTTTAGGGTAGTTCTGATCCTGTATTTTCACAGTCACTGATGGCTATGTGAATGTATGCCTAGCACAGTAAGAGCCACAGACAACAATGTTGTGTTGATAAATGAGAGACATTATTTTAAATATCTACATACTTGTTCATTCCACTTTAATTTATAGTACAGTTAGTTTTACATTTTTTTCCAATTTCTGGGGAGGACTTAGAAAAAGACAAGTTTTACTTGCTTTATGAATTAAGGAAGTCACATATACTGATAAATTGAATTCACTTTTAAAGATATCCTTCATGTCTATAAGCGGCCTAAGTCACTCTACTGGTCTAAACCTAATTTTGATTTCCAACTGTCTTTCTATAGAAGACAAGCCAACATGATTAAGCCTTCTCTGAAAAAGTTATTCTTTCCAGACATGTGAAGGACACAAGCAAGCAACAGCACAGCCATCAGTCATGTGAAGTTCTGCCTGAAGTTCCTCTGAGAGCTGGGCTGGCTCCACTGCACTCATGAGAAGAATCCAAGAATGTTTCTCTGCATATATCAAATAACCTGTGCTCAATCCAATAATTTAAAATATGTGATTGTATAAGCAAAATTTGTACTTGAAATTATTTTTGCTCTGTTTTCCTTCCTGTGGAGTTTATTCAGCATTACATGCAAACATTGCATGATGCTGTCCAGGCCCTTAGCTTACTTCTGGGGTACTGCTGGAGGTGCTACTCCAGTGAAGAGAGCAGCAAGTTGGGAGCTACCAGGGGAGTGCAGGGCTGGAGGGACACCATTCCACCATGTCCAACATGGAAAGCAGAGCAGTACCAATGAGGATGATGGTGATCAGGGTCAGATGCACACCAAGGTCAGATCGGTCTGCAGAGATGAATCATAGTGAAATCAAGCCAGAAAGTCATCCCATAGGCTAAGGTTAAGATTAGCCAGCAAGGCACTGCATAACTGCATTTGAGATCCAGTCCCTCATCTTGATAGTTTCCTGGAATTCTCAGCCAAAAGCTGTTGCTGCCTGACAGTTTTCATTTCAGAAAATGTTTTTTGCTGTTTTTTGTTCCTTGTATAGTACAACTGTTCCAAAAAATCAACATCCAAAAAAGAAATTAGATTACAGGACATTCAGACCGGAAGCAGAAAGAAGTCAGGTTTTTCTCCTTATGTGGCCTCACACCAGGTGACAGTCACACTTAGTCTTGCAGAAGTTCCCTCCATCTGTCTTCTGCCTAATGAATATTTAATCACCTTTCTCTGAACCACTGAATGTTTAATTAAATTTTAGTATACACGTTTCACCCATGACTGCTGAAAGTTTAATACAGTCCTAACAGGAACTGCAGCTCACAAATCCTGCTCTCTGTCTCTTGAGTCTTCAAGGTGAGTGCTTTAACCTCAAGGTAACCCCATGATAGTTTGTGGGCTGCTTGATGGTACAAGTTTGAATTTCCTCAGGAAGTCAAGTGAATTAAAACCATATAAATCAATTTTTGAATGAGTGCTCTAGCCTAGGCTATTACATGAAATGGAGTTGCTATCACCACTTCTGGAGATGTTTTAAAAGAATGTTCTGTCCACAATTGCACTCTGGGAAAAGGCTAATTCTGCCCTGTACTCTGAATGTTTTAAGAATGTCTATGAACCAGAGATCCTGAGAGGTTTTTTGGTAGACGTAAACCAAGCCTTTTTTACTAGATGTACAGACAAATGCGTTACTTCTTGACACAGGGCATCTTTGAGAAGCATAAAGCAGAATAAAGGATTTTTAGGGACAAGGAAACAGCATAACTAAAGGACATGAATATCTAAAGCAACAGTTTCTCTTTTTTCCTTTTCAATTTTTTCCTCAGGCATGCTGATGATCCATCTGACAGCTACTTTTCTTTCCCCTGCCATAGCACTGTTAAGAAATGAAAGGATATCACATGTAATAACAATGGTCTGGTTTATGCAATGTTTCCTAAAGTTAATAATAGGTAATATCCAATCCAATGTGGTGACACTGGGAAAGGGCTAGTGTATGTGGTTGTCATGGGCAGGAAAGAAGATTTAAACTGCTTGATCCAATCCTATTTTGAATGTGGTAAGTCCTCCTATGTGTTATGTATTTTTTTCGAAAGTAGTACTGCATAACACATCTAATTTTTCCAACTTCTGCCCTACATCCAGTAGTTTTGTATTGAAGGCTTTCCTTGAAGGGAATAAGATGGATGTGACTAGTTGTGTCTTGTGCATTGGTCTTTGGGCAACATTATAAGAAAGAAGAAAATTACATCTTTCAGGCTGCTTCATATTTCTTTCATCTCACCTCCTCCTCTTGTGTGGTGCTATGTGGGAATTCAGAGCACGGTTCTTTTACCGTCCATATTAGCTCCAAGATCTTGACGGAAAAAAACATAGTTTCTAATTTTTATTTAGTTGATTTGAAAGTTTTTTTGTGAAGATGTGGTCATTAAATTAAGCTGCATTTTAGTTTCACAAAGCAAAAGGTTTCTAGAGTCCTTGCTCTAGCTTTTAAAAACAAGAAAATGCATAAACAGCCTGGTGTCACTTGTCTTATATTTTGGTGTATGAATATTTTTGCTCTTCTACTTTGACTATTACATCAATTTATGATGGCATTTCAGTTTTATCTCTTTCACTTTCCCTCAAAAAAAGTTTTTCAATTCAGTACTTTCACTTATTGATATATTCATTCTCCTTCCCAGCAATACTTCATTTTTAAAGGGCAATATAGTGCTATTTTCCTCTTAATGTTCTATAAAAAATAAACCTGTGAAGTAAACAAACCCATAATATATGTATAGGTAACCTTAGGTCATTGCAAACCTGTTTATTGGATTTTAGGAATAGTTACAATTGTATCTCTAAATATAAAGCTGAGAAAAAAATCTCATGTTCTGTTTGTTACTAAGGAAATGCTTGTTTTCATTAACTGGTACTTAATCTTTTGTTCAATGGCGGGCATTGAAAGTGTTGAAGAGAAGAATTAGAGTTTATTATGCAAATACAGATGTAAACGAATAGTCTGGATAATTTTATTTTGTGCAGTCCAGGAATCCATCTTGTTTTAACATTCTGTATTTTGTTTGATACTATATAAAATCTGACAGACATGGGTGTTATTAAATTGCTGTAAATCATAATTTGTGAGGGATATTTGATGACAGTGCAAGCAAAAGAAAACCAGTATATTGTACTATGGCAAATACTTGGAGTTGTCTGGGCAGAAATATTCTCTTCTAGTGTGAAAAGATGGGGAGATACAGGTTGAATTGTTATAAAAATCAGGGGTTTACATCAATTAGGATACTGAAGTGCTGATAGCTAACAAAGAAGTGTCTTTGATATTCCTCCTCAAAGTGAAAACACTTGAAAGATTCCTAAAGTATTATTATTACTATTATTGTTATTATTATTGTTGTTATCATCCTCATTGCCATTATAATTATCATTATTTCATTATTATTTGTGGTGTATGTTTTACCTCTGTAATATATTTATTTAAATGCAATAAAAAAAAAAAGGTGTCTGGAAAGTATAAATAAGGAAATATTCTACTTATGGATGTGGTACTAAGTGATATAGTTGAAAAAAATTAATATAAAACAGTTTCAGAATACTCTGTATGCACATATGAAAGTTTGTTCTTTAAGAGAACATTAAGATTATAATTCAAATATTCAAAAGTTAAGAACATTCAAATTTGCATTTATGTGTGATGCATGAAGACTACAACCAAGTCATTTCTTATCTTCCTTTTAATTAAAAGATATTGAGATCATTTGTTCACAGAATATCCATCATGTTTTCCCGGTGTTTAAAGATGCTTTCATTGCACCCACTGTTACTGCAACTTCTTTCTCAGATTTAATTGGACCAAATATTGCTATATTATGGACATAGTCCCCGTTGTATTTAAGAATAACTTGTTTAAATGGTCTATAACTGCATCAGCCCTTTTAGATTTATGCTTAAACTGCAGTTTAGACTAGCATATCATAAATTAGACCTGCTGCCAAAGAAGTTCTTCCCAGACATGTTAGTACAAATGTTTGTGCAGCTATATTATGAATTTTGTTAGCAAAACAATACTGGTAAAATCAAATCAGTGATTCTAAGATCCACAATTGACATAAAATATATTTTTCAAAAAAATCTCCTAGGTGGTTCTGCAGATCTTTGCTTAGATAGAAAGATGGTGACAGAAACAGAAAGGAGGGCTGGAACATTTTCTTGAAAACAGCATCAGCTTGTGTTAACTTAAGCTGATTTTATTTTTCAAGGTGTCTGAACCAATACAATGGCTGGCTTCTGCCAGAAGAGATAACTCCTCCTTCTTTTTTTCCTGAGTTCTGCTGCTTGGCTGATCATTTCATGGGCTTTTCAGGACACTAAATCAGCAAAAAACATTCTGAGGGGGCCAAATTACTTTTGTGCATGACCTTGGTGAGTAGACAGACACAGTCCAGGCAGTGCAAAGGAAGAGGCAGGGATGTGCAGATGGGAGCACATGTGCCTGGAGCCTCTTCTAGCAGCCTGTGTGCTTGCATAAGTGCAGTCTTCACAACAAACTTTACCCTTGCTGCCATACTGCTGCTTAGCACATGACTGTTCTTCACAAACCAGCCCTCAGAGGGTTTTCCAGTCATTACTTATCAATGTAAAGCACACATCCCAGAAGACATCTTAAGCCTTCCTATGGGACAGCAATACAATAACAACACAAGTCAGCACAGACAACTCTGAAATCCCACAAAATACATCTCTATGGGTATGACTCAACAAAGACATCTTCATTTAAGGAAAAGAATGATATATCATTTTCCTGCTTTCAGATTACTGATGCTGTTATCAGTGGGACCTGCCCTCTCAGTGATTTACCTCCTGCGATTTTATGAATAATGTTTTTATTGCACTATTAGATGACTGAGAAAAATCATCAATAATGTAAAGCCAAGAACCAATCCTTGAGCAGCAGAAGGGGAAACATAAGTAAGTATTTCCCATCCAAAAGGAAGGTTGGAGAACACTTGCTGGACAACTTCCAATCAAAGAGTCTTCCAGGGGAATTTGTAAAAACTAAATTATTGCCCCACAAAAACATACCTGTTTTAACACTAGTCTGCTCAAATCTTCTTGGGGTTTTAGCTCTTTGCTACTCTGTCCATGTCTTCAGCTCAGAGGTAAGCAGCCTAGCAAATCATTCTAAATATGTCTAAACGATGGCTTTTCCATTAAGGAGACATTTTGGAGGGTGATACTTCATGAAAAAACATTTCAAACTACTGAAATCCACCATGATAAAGAGTATTCCTTCTCTTCTAAGCTTCAATGTTGAGATTTTCCAGTTGGCAAATTAATATATGCTGTGTCAACTTCAATCAAAACAGAAAATTATAATACTAATCAGAATAATTTTATTTCTTTTCAGGAAAATACCCACAGCTAGCTCTACTAATATTATTTTCTTATAAACACTTGTTTTGGTTTGTTTTTTTTTTTTTCTCTCATGACACACAACTTTGAATTCTATTTTTTGATGAAAAATAGAAAACTGCTGTTGGACAGACATTTCTACAATAACAGTCTCCTTCATCTTGGTCTATACAGGTGTTATTAAAGAACATGTATTTCTTACTTAAATGTACAGGAACTTCACTAGAGACAAAATATTTGTGCATGAATAGAAAATATCAAGTGTGTCTGTATTTTCCCTATGATAAATTCAGTCTACCTGCTTGTGCCAAGCTAATATGATACAAATAATATTTATTAGACCTTCTGAATCAAAGGAAACACCATCTGTCTTGTTAGATACGTCTTTTTATGAAAAGATATGCAATGAATTATTTGTGCATTCTTCATAAGTTAACTAAATAAGAAATGTTGTATTTTCTACTTACAATTTATAATGACAACAAAAAGCCCAAACTACTGAAAAAAGACATTTATGTTTTTAAATATACTACTTCAGCAATTTTGAAGGAGTAAAAGTGTGAATAAATGCAACAATTTAAATTCACATTGTTTACTGTGGCATAATAACACTGACATTGAATGAATTTTGCAGGACAAAAGAAACAAATTGCTGAAAATGCAATTGGAAATGTGACAATGTTTAGAGTAAGAAGTAAAAAGATTCAGTGTGATGGTGAACATAGTGATTTTGTTTGTGACGCCTTTTAATTTTAGAATGGATTATAGCATACTTGCAATTATACAAAATTTATAGGATTAATTTATTTTTATAAAATCCAGAGCCTTTGACTTGTAATTCAACAAACTACATCCCATCCATGCACAGCTGATGTAGAGCTTTTTTGCACAATAGCCATGTGTCCCTAGTACACATTTCATTGATCTGATACTAAAAGAGAATTGGTCAATTTAAAGACACCTTTCCAACCCTTCACTTTCCAATTTAAATCTTCCCTTATTGGCACAAATATCAATTCAGTATAAGATTTAACTCAAGAAGCATTGCATTTCTCAAGTCATGATCTTTCACTTTTCTTTCTTCACTTACTAGAACTGGCAAGTATAATTTGTCTGCAGAAGAAATGAAATCATGTATTGAATTTGGTATTGATCTCCTATCAGTACAGGCAAGAAGATGGCAAAAATTGTTTCCATTAAATTTCTGGTTTTGTTTCAAAAGCTCTGCAAGTTTTATTCCTCAATGTATAAATCTAAAAATTGTGTATGTCTGTGTATATGTATTTTAGCTGGCAAAATCCATAAAGAAGGTGAAATCCTGAACAAATCTGTGAGATGTAGAAATACCTGTTTTTTGCATTAATAGATAATGTTTTATGTAATGTGCCAAAATAAAGACTATCACTGTAAAACAATAATCCAACTGGGGAAAAAACCAAACCAGCAGATTGAAAGAAGTACATTTCTACATTTAGCAAACTATTCTGAGTAAAGTTATTTACAATTTTCTTGTGAAAATTTATTTTCCTCAAAATTAGATATTTTTTCATGAAAATTATTCATTGCCTGTAAGTTTTCATCAGGATGTTCTTTTTGGTACGTAACTTTGACCAGGAGTTACAACCATAGAAGTTGTTACAGCACAAGAGGCTTGTCCTGAAGTTTTGTTTTTTCATTCCAGTGAAAAATTAAATTAATATTGAAATCTCAGAAGCTGCTATAGAGTCATACCTGTAGAGATTTAATTTTTCATAATTATCCCTAGATATTTCTAAGTAGTACTTTTCACTAGTCAGTAGAACATCACCACAGAAGGGATATTATATAGGAGCTATTCCAAGCAGTTACAGAAGAAGGGAAGTTAGCCTTCATTCACAGTCCTTATAACTGCTTTTCTACTTTAAAATGAGACAGGATACCATCCATAAGGTCTCAGAAGTGAACAATTCCAGGACACAATGGTGACAGTGGACTGAAGAAGTGAGTGAACTCAGTTCGGACCTGTGCCTATAGATAAGCCCACACAGTGAAGACTGATTTTATCACAGTTTCTGGTTTTATTTAAGACTCTTTATTGAGAAAAAGCAGTTAGAGGTTTAGCAATATGTATCAGAAATATCTTGGTCCAAGCACCCCAACAAACAGAATTTAAACACAAAGTTACAGAAGTCAAGATAGTATAGGTCAACCTTTTTTTTTTCAGTGCTTTGCATGGTGAAAGAGATTATTTGCAGTAGCTTGGGAATTGAATAAAAAAATTACCAGGATTTTTGAACTATTTGTTTGAAGCAATAAAAGGCAAAAAAGAAGGTTAAGTGCATAACAGAAAAAGAATTTAATGTATATATGTATATGTATACACAC
>VXBX01003824.1:308389-341375 GCA_013400415.1 Scytalopus superciliaris | reverse complement strand
AAAAAAAAAAAAAAAAAAAAGCTTGCAAGGCAGCATATGAAGTATTCACAGCAGGAATATGATTGAAAAACTACTAATATAAATGTAAGATGTTGACTGATGTCTGCACTAAGAGCATCTGACTTTTAGCACTGGCCTCGATTACACAGGAGATGGAGCAGCCATTACATTTCAGGAAAAAAAAAAAAAAGAGAGAAAGATTTCAAACAAACAAACAAACAAAAAAACAAACCACCCAATAAACCATTGTCAAATTTTGGTAACCATTTGTTTCAAGCTCCTCTTTTCCTCGATAGCCTCCACATTTGTATGGTTAAGTCATTGTTGCTGTGTTTCCTTTTTTGAGTTTGTGTGACCCCAAGCCTTTGTCTCCCTCCTGTTCGGCGGGGCTGGCGGATGCCGGGAAGGTTCCCTCCTGTCCCCCTCACGCACAGTCACTCCCCTCTAGCTGCCTTTTCTAGCACCATTACACTGGAAAAAAATAATGAAAACGCACAAACAACAAGCAGTGACGGCGGCGACTCCTCGTCAGTTGTCCCGGATGAACGAGGGCAGCATGCTAAGGAAAGGTGCATGAGCAGCCGGATACGGTACGGAGGCCACGCTCCTTCCCCAGCATTCCTCTCCAGCCCCCAGCCAGAAGACATGCATATTAGGATGTAGGAAAACCTTCTAGAAAACATCTCTTAAGCCAACTGCAGACTTTTCTGTTGCCACACAAGTGCAAAAAAAGGGGGCAGGATGTGAACCTGGAATTTTTTTTTTTTTTTTTTTTTTTTTTGTTTTTTTTTTTTTTTTTTTTTTTTTTTTTTTTTTTTTTTTTTTTTTTTTTTTGTTTTTTTTTGTTTTTTAACTTCGTTTGGTGACAGAACACAAAAGGAAAAATTCCTACGCATACACATTAGGTCTGTCTCCACTTTTATAAAACTGGAATAAAATGGGAAAGTGCCATGTTTATAGTTCCTAATTGAAGTTTTAATGTCCTTTTGACACAAAAAGGTATATACATATAAGAGCTACGTAACCTTCCTTTTTTTCCCCCCCGACTGGACAAGTGTCAAACCCTGTAGATTTATAGGGCAAAACAAGATTGGTCAGGAAAGAATTGTTCCTATAATTGGTAATCTGACACTGTGTCCTTTTGCCATTTAGAAAGGTCCTTTTTTTTTTTTCAGTTTATTCAAGTTTGTCTCTCTTCATGGTTGTTTTTTTTTTTTGTATGGTTTTTTTTTTTTTTATCTCCGATAAAAAAAATATTCAGACTTTTGTAATCTGCGTATGCTGATCTTCATCAAAAGGTTCATTCTCTGGATCAGAGTCAGTGGTGTCAGAGTATCTATAATGATCAGGTTCATTGTCACTAACATCTGGTGTTACAGAAGTTGAACTGCTAGCCTCTGGGTTTGATGGCTCTTCTACTGTTTTTGTGAAAAATAGCTTCACCTGGGAAAGGAAAAGACAACATTTAAAAAGGGAACCTGCACTTACACTGAGCACAGTGCAAATTCAAACAAAGCAATTTCAACAGCTCCACTGCATCACACGGGTGTTGCTCTCTGCACAGAGAGGTCTTCCAGCCTCTCCCTACCACAGCTGGCCAGAGGGGCAGGATTTTCCAGCCCAGGGCAGGACTTCAGCCCTCCTGCCCTCCACAGCTCTGTAGCAGGAGTGCACAGGAATGAATAAAACACTCTCTGATGGGTGATTTGTGTGTGAAAAGTCTGATCCAAGCAACATTCCAACAAGCAGTTACGACCATCACCTTCACATCAGCACTGGGGGGGTCTGGCTGGTATTTTATGAGCAAGTCCCAAAATGCTCCAATTCTTACAAATGCCTTCCCCTGTTTAAAACACTGCTGGCAAGGGCTTGTATTCCTCCAAGCTCAGCTCCCAGGTTAAGGTCAGAACACAGAGTCACAGAACAGCTGGGCTTGGAAGGGACCTCTGGAGATGATCCAGTCTGAGCCCTCTGCCCAGGCAGGGTCACCTGGAGCAGGTGACACAGGATGTCTCCAGAAAGGGAGACTCCACACCCTCCCTGGGCAGCTGTTCCAGGGCTCTGCCCTCTCCATGGAGAGAAGTTCTTCCTCATGTTGAGGTGGAAGTTCTCATGTTTTGGTTTATGGCCATTGCTGCTCCTCCTGTCACTGGGCACCACGCAGGAGTCTGGAACCAGCCCCTTGGCACCTGCCTTGGAGGTATTTGTGTGGATTGAGGAGATCCCCTCTCAGCCTTCTCTTCTCCAGACTGCACAGGCCCAGCTGCCACAGTCTCTCCTCACAGGAGAGATGCTCCAGGCCCCTCCTCATCTCATCCCTGTGGCCCCTCTGCTTCCCATGAAACAGGCAAATCAAGGCAGGAATTAGTGAGTCAAGCTCAGAGCTCATGGCAATGCACCCGCTACAGGAAGATGCCACCTGGTGCACTGGCTCTTCTCCTACTGCTCATCTCTAATGGCTTTGAGAAACACCTGAAAGGACCTGAAACCTTTAATCCCCCTCCCTCAACATCCACCAGAGCTTCCCAAAAAGCAGAGAAACATCCAAAGCTTTGCTAAGTGGTGGCACCACCAGCACAGGGGCTGAGTCTGTGCAGCACAGCAGTTTGACACGGTCCCTCCGCGAGGCAAGACACACAAAGGAGAGCAAGTCATGCAGCTTTGCAGCTTTGTTCACACAGAATGGATACTGACCTTGAAGTTTGGAGAGAAATATCTGTTGGCTTTGTCTTTATTTGCTTTGTCTAGATCGTTTTTTGTTAATGTAAGGATTAAATATTCCTTATCATTATCTGAGCGCTCTGTACTGAAAATACCATCAAGTTCCTGATCTGCAACTAGACTTCCATTTTCTACTTTGTCTGAATTTTCATCCAGTCCTATGAAGAATGTATTTACCCAAAAGTGAAACATTTTGTCCTGGGGGAGGAAGAACACAAAAAACAAGCTTGCTTTAGTATTCACTAGTGGCACGTTAATTAGACTAATATCATCATCTGGTCACAAACAATAGGTAAGAACAGACTAAACTCATTTGGACAACAGCACAATAAATTAAATAAGTCTTAAACTTGCAATCACAAGGCATAAACAGATTTTTTTTTGCTTCACACCTGGCCAAGCAACCACCAAACCCCAAGAGACAACCTGTGCAAACCGGCTTAGGTGAGTTAAATAATACCAAACAACCTCCCCCGTAACAGAAAGCTTTTATTTTTATACAGAAATAGCTGGGATTGGGCAAAACCACCCTACAAACCCAGGTCTCCTTTAGCAGTGGATTTACTGAGGTGGTTTCTACCAGTCAGAGCTTTGCTGAGCAGTACTCAGAGGAAGTGTCTGCTGTCCTTGTGCTCCACAGGAGCTTTTTCAGGGGGAGCTGAGGCAGAGACAGTTCAGAGCATGTTCAGCTTGAGCAGAACTCGACAGATGCCCAAGAGGCACAAGCTGGATTATCCACAGATCCACCTGTACAGAGAGTCACTTTGAAGCCACACACTTCTCACCAGGACTAGCAGGTGTCTCCCTCCACGTGTGCTACTGAGCAGGGTTTGCTCTTGGCTGCACAGTCTCTGAATGATATGCCCAGGAATTTCAGCTCAGCAGCTCCGTGGGATGCACAGAATGCCCTTGGCTTAGCTCTCCATCTCCTGCCAGTGAAGAGCTGATGTTTCCAAGATCAACTTGATTGGCACATTAAGCACTTCCCCATCTGAAACTGAGCTGTTTACTTGCTCTTTACCAATGAGATCTCCTGTTTGACTCTGATCTGAGTTTTCACTCCAAAGATCCAAACTGCAAACAACCAGCCTGCCCACAATGGTCAGGATTCCTGCACCCCTGTTAAATCTGCTGGGGTGACAGGGCTGGCCCGCTCCAGAACCTTAACTCACACTCCTCTTCCTCACAAATTAATAAAAACAACTACACAAATGCCAGGAATTCAGAGGTGTCTGGTCAAACAAATTCCACCTGCCTTCTCTACCAAAGGCCAGCAGAGCCATCCCCAGTATTTTAGGGAAACTCTACAAAACCCCTCCCAGACTGTGTGCATTTCTGTAAGCACTTCAGAGACTCCCAGCCTGTAAGGAAGGGCAATGGCAAAGACAGAAGAGTTAAATAACTCAGGCAGAAAAACATTGCTGGAAATTAAGAAGTTATCCCCTTCACCACAAGGCCTCTCCAGCACCTCTGGGAATCAGGTTAATCTGCCAAATTCACACGTCTTTTTGGGAGTCCAATATTTTGCCAGTGGTGCAGGTCCTGTGTCACCTCCTCAGGGTCACCTCCTCAGTGTGCAGCAGATGGATGGGAAATGGCTTCAAACAGCAGTGGAGGAGAGCAGTGCCAAGGCAAAGCAGGCCACTGGATGGGAAGCAATGCCAGCAGGAGGGATGGTCCTGTCAGGCCTCACCTCCAGCTCCAGCACGTGGGGCACAGCCAGGAAGGATTTACTTGGCATTTGAGGGCCTGCTTGAACAAGCAACTGCAGGATCAGCTTCACTGGGGAGGCTGGAGGAGACAACACACATGACAAACCTCTTGCTAGACAGCTTTTCATCTCTTTTCCTTGGGATAAATTTCCAGAGGTCTTCAGGGACTCAAACTAAACAATACAACTCAGCTGAGCTGGTCATTTCTCCTTTTATCTCCTCCCAGCTTTTGAAAGCATCAAATTATTCTCCTTTCTTTCCCACTAGAGTAACTTAATTAGCTAAATAAACTGAGTTCATGGGTCCTGGAACATGGCATGGCCACTCAAACTGAGGGAACCCTTGGTCAGGTTTTTTGGGATTAGCTCCTAGGGGTGATAACTGTGTCACTGTTTGCACTGAAGAATAAACCTCATTATTCGAAGTGAGGATTCAGCTCAAGCTTCAGGCTCCGAGATATTCCATGCAAGACAACGAGCAAAGATGATGTAATATGGGCCAAAGATAGGAATTTTAAAAATCAAGGCATGAACTGAACTTGGGCTTTATATAGCAAAGCAAAATACCAGACCAAGTGCTCACATAACACAATTCAGTGAAGAGGCTTCTGAGAAAGAGCATTAGGGACTGTTTTTCCATGTGTTTTGCTTCACTTCCAGTTACATCACAAACATCTGTCTTAAAAGAACCCCCAACCAAATCTGCACCATAAAATCCCCAGTGCAGTGTCAGACACTTGATGCAGAAGCTGATTTAATGCCCCCTTTCTGATAAACAATGCTTTTCCTCCCTCGTGCAGACTCTCAGCTCTGAGCCTGGCAGAAAAACATCCTTCCCTCCAGAGCTGGTACCTGTCTCTACCTGCAGCCAGGTGCAAACCCAAGATCATTTAAGCCATCAGTTAGGAGTTCTGTGCCCTCCTGAGATATCCAGAGGCACTCACAATCCCTGTGCAGCAAACCAAGGGGTCTGGAGATGCTGTCCAAGACGTGGAGCTCACGTTCCAGCCTGTCCCATGCAGCCTCAGCCTTCCCGCAGTCACAGCTGAGGGAACTTCTTGTACCATGCTCAGATCAACAGTTCAAACCTCCTGACATTTTCAGAGTTCATTCTTCAGAGTCTGCCAAACAACAAGTGCCCAAAGTCTTCTTGAACTCTGTAGCAGAACTTCTCTCCACACTGGGGAGATGAAATGCAACTGCTCAGCCCTGCCTACGCTGGACTCTGGGTCTGGAACAGCACTGCCTCTTCCAAATTAAACCCACACCAACATTTCCTTCTCATCTGTACTGGCAGGACTCCTGGGAAAGGTCTCCTTCACCCCCAGGCTCTGGAGGCAGGAAGGTTATGAGATCTTCTGTATTATTTTTAACCAGACTCTCACTGAACCGAGTGATTTAAGGATACTCTGAAACACTTAAAAGGTTCTCATGTCAGCAGCAATCACTGGGAGAAAATGCCTTTGCCTGGATACATGGAAGCAAACCTGGAGAGACCATGGCAGGACAGTCAAGCTACAAGGCAGAACAACCAACAAAAAAAAAATAATTCCCCAAATGACTAACTACTATGCATCAGAAATTCATACATAACAACTGCACTTGAGCCTCAAGCCATTCTGCTCTCATGTGGGCATGCATTTCTTTCTTGAAAGGAAGTGGCTGCATCACACTGAAGAAATGGTCTGAGAAGAAAGGAAACAACTGGCTTAGACAAGAAAGGACCAAAAGCTGTGCCCTTCCTAACTGAAGCCAGGTGGCAGAGATTGTGGAAGAGCTGAACCAGGGAGACTTTTCCAAAGCAGTCACCCCCTTACCAATGATCCCCTTTGGCTGAGCTCAGCTCTCAACAGCCACTGAATTTGCTTAAATTAACTCATGCCATTAAAAAAAAAAAAAAAAAAAAGACAGGACATGTGGCTGTTTTAAACTGCACACTGACTCTGCAACACTAGGTGCTTAGAGCCCCCTTGGGTGTTGCAGTTTGCTTTGGTTTAGGCATAAGGATTTATCCAAAAAGAGCCTGGTCACACTTGAGGAGGGCCCTCCCTACTAGAGGGGGCCCTCAGGTGATGTTGCTGCTCTTCAGAGGATTAAGAAATTTGGGAGCAAGTACAGGTGAAGGAACCTGGGGCACTTCAGAAGAGATCAGTGCTATCAAACACAACTCAGACCAAGCAGGAGGACACAGAAGTTTCCCTTCTCTCCAGAGGTGAGTCCCAGCCTGGACAGGGATTTTAATTGATCTTATTACGTTTTTTTATTATATCAAAGTCAAAATGCAAACTGGTAAATCTGTGATGCCTTTAAGGCTATAAACCTGCTAAAAGAAAACCTTGAAAGAACCAGAACAGTGACAGGCAACAGTGCAGCTTTCATACAAGTGCTGAATAAAGCAGGACCTGTGAAAGATCCTGTTACTCCTAATTCTGCTGTTCCTCATGAATTAGGGGATCACTGCACAGAGGTGATCTTTGAAATACAAGTTTCCCAGTGGAAGGCCCTCACTTCTGGGGTTTTGAGTAAAAGCTGCACAGTCAGTTGATCTAGAAAAGGAACAGGCAGAGATGTGAAACCCTTGGACAGGGAAATGGGTTCAACTCTGAGGCAAGGTAGCATTTTCTGTCACCAATATTCACCTTTGCCCTGTTCCCACCTTATTCCCTCCATGTAACAAGCTGTCAAAGGACCATGTGGAAGCATCTGGTCCTGTCTGTGTTTACAGCAGAGCTGAGAGGGGTGATCTTATCAGAGCTTGGGGAACATCTCACACCTACTTCCTTCTGGGCCTCCAGTGGTACTGAAAATCAAGGCCATTAGACACTCAATTCAACAGGTATTGGACTGTCAAGGTGGTTTCTCTGCTGTCTGCTGAAGGGTTTCTATGTCTCAGAAAAGCTTCAGATGTGAAAAGAGGAGCTTTCACCACTTCTTGGCCCTAACAGGCCAAAAACACTGAGAAAAGGAGCACCTCTGCACTATCTGTAATCCACAGAACCCAGATAATAGTTCTGATGCTTGATAAGAATAGACAGAAGGAAAAAAAATACATCCCCCAGCTACTCAGAAACTACAAAGAGACTCTTAAGAAACGAAACCACAATCTGATGCTCTGAAATGAAAGCACAGCCCAGTAACACTCCTGCTGGGGTCCTGCAGCTTTGCACACTCTTGAAGGCTGAATTTCCACTGCAGAGATCCACAGGGAGCTCCAGTCTGTGCTGTCACTGGATCTCAGTGCTCTCTGCAGGGGTAAAACAAACACAGGAGACTGTTCCTGGGGCTACAGAGCCAGGATCCAGCAGCTGAGCTGCACACTGGCACTGCTGGGGTGGGCACAAAGCTTCCTGCAAGGTCTGCCTGCAATCCACGTGTTGCTGGGTGGCAAAGAAACAACAAATTCACAGTCCAGATAGGACAGAGAGCAGATAAAACAGGGCCTTGTCTCAGATGTTTGGGTTTTGTGCCATCCCCTCCCTGCACCCCTCATGTCTAGCCCACAATATTTATCTGGGTGCTCCTTTAAAAGCCTATTCTCAAAAGTGGCTGCTCTGTTTCAAATGTCCATAAGCTTAATGTTAACTTTAAGCAGAATTACCACTTAAAAATGCTGTGTGTTTTACAGCCCCTGCATTGCATGCAGAGCTGCACTGACCGACTCAAACATGCCATTAAAGAGCAAACAGTCCCACTGGGAAACCTTTGGCAGACACCAGCACAGAGATGAAACCTGTCAGCAGCCACCCCTGGTACCTGCACAAGCCCCCCCAGCAGCGTGCCTGGGTATTCACACACAGCCAGGAGGTGTGCACAGCCACAAGAGTCTTCTCATCACTTATGTTTAGTCTCCCAACCCACTGCAGGATTTACCTTTAGGCTTCAGAATTCACCCACTGAATGCTCTTAGGTTTCAGAACCTCCATTAAGGTGTGAGTAACTACTGCTGAAGACTTTTAAGCAGCAAATACAGAAAAGCCTTTAATCAACACGGTCTCCTCCTCACCTTTCACTCTGGTAGATGCAAACTAGTTCCACAAGCACCAGCACTAATGAGCCATTCAGCTTTAAGAACTCCCTGACTCTGGTTTCCAAATAAGTTCTAAGCTTAATTTTTTTTTCCACAACTGATGAAATGCTCAGTGCTGAGTGAATTCCCTAAACCTCTAAAGTCAAGGCACTGCAGCTGGGAACAGAGAGGTGGTGGTTGAAGAGACTGCAGAGATACTTTTACAAAGTGCGTAGGAACTTAATTACCCCAGAAATTCAACTGCATTTGACAGATGGGTAGAAATCAGCCAAGAGCACAGACAGGATCTTCTGTGCCTGCTCAAACCTTAGGAAAATTCGGTGAAAAAAACAGCTGGAGTTAACTTGCTCAGTATGCAAGTCTATTTTTAGGATGAGAATGTTTCTTCCTCAATTAGATTACTCACTACTACCCAAGCGACTGCAAGACACATCCAGGATAATTTTTTTATCCAACCTTTGTGCTTAATCTCACCAACTCTCACAACACCCAGCTTTCATTTTTGGGGTGGGGTCGCTCCTTGGGAAAACCAGACATCAAAGAAATAAATACTGCAGGACAAGCAACATGCCAGCCCCTTCACCGGGCTCGACAACATATCCCAGAAAAAAAAGCAAGAAAACCAACCTTTTTCAACATCTTGTTCTGTTTGTGGAAAAATTCCACTTTGATATCACCGCATACCGGCAAAGGTTGAGGGAATTCAAAGTACATGTACTTGTCTTCACGTCTTGAGGGTCCTGAAGGGGAGGTGAATATCTTTACCTTGAGCTGGTACACCACAAACTGAGGATCTGCACGGCAAAAACAAGAGGGTCACTTAGTAAGAGATGCCTTAGAAGTGTCAAAAAGCACAGTGTTGGCAGTGGAATCACAATTAATAAGTGAAATAAATATCTGCTGAGGGTTAAGCACCACAGGGCATCACTTTTCAACAGATTTCTGTCCTTCATGGCCAGTGCTTTCAGGCAACCAGAGCTCCTAGAAAGCTGGTTCTTTTTAATACAGTAAGAAACAACTACATGAAGTGACAACTGCTTGAGTTGTTCCTTGTGTTGCTGCTGCCTCTCCTCTCTGTATCATATGGATCTGACTGAGGGGTTTTATTCTCTCTCTCATCTCCTCTCCCAATTGTAGAGTGGGTGGTCATGTCAGCACAAACTGATTTCTATTCTTGCACAAACACAACTGTTACACAAACAAAAACAAAGACAAATTTGAACATTAGTACACAAAACCAACCAAACAGACTAAGTCAATCCTCTATATAAAGAAGTGCCACAGCACAACTTACCAAATTAAATCTGCAGGGGGAACAGCAAAATGATGAGGGGTTTGGTGCAGCCTAAGCAGAGTTTCTTTGGAAATTGCCAGAGAGCCCTGCAGAGCTGTGGAAATCCCTCTGGAGCACACCCACAGCACCCTGCTGAATGGCCCAGCTCTGAAACTGTTACTTGCACACTCTTAGAAGCCCAGAATGGTTTGGGTTGGAAGGGACCTTAAAATCATCCCATCCCACCCCCTGCCATGGGCAGGGACACCTCCCACCAGCCCAGGGTGCTCCAAGCCCCGTCCAACCTGGCCTTGGGCACTC
Source organism: Scytalopus superciliaris (assembly GCA_013400415.1). Taxonomy (NCBI): domain Eukaryota; kingdom Metazoa; phylum Chordata; class Aves; order Passeriformes; family Rhinocryptidae; genus Scytalopus; species Scytalopus superciliaris. The sequence continues at coordinate 331,322 of VXBX01003824.1, read as the reverse complement.
CCAGGGCTGGGGCAGCCACAGCTTCTCTGCCCAACCTGTGCCAGGGCCTGCCCACCCTCCCAGGGAAGGATTCCTTCCTAATATATCACCTACATTTCCCCTCTGCCAGTGTCAAGCCATTCCCCCTTGTCCTATCACCACAGTTCCTGATAGAGAGTCCTTCTCTGGCCTCCCTGGAGCCCCTTCACACACTGGAAGGTGCTGTGAGGTCTCCACACAACAGTCTCTTCTCCAGGCTTGAACAGCCCCAGCTTTCTCACCCTCAGAGCTGTGAAACCCTGTCAGCCCTTCCTTTTGCCTGAGAGGCACAACCCTTCTTGGTCAGTGACTTTAAAACAGCAGAGGGGTAACAAGGAAGCCAGATTTGAAGTTGTTGTGTTCAATGTAAAATTCCTCCCATCGCAGTCAACAGCATAACTACAGAAACAACACAGCCCGTGGGTTTCACAGTCTGAAAAACACCACTGAAAACTCCAAAGAAACTTAAAATACTGCGGTACAAAAAGATGTTCCAGTTGATAGTTAATCTATTTTCTCAGGTGCTTAGCAAATCTGCTGTTTACCCCATGAAAACAGCACACAGAGCCTGCCACGGACACACAAGTCAAGGCTCACACGAGTGATTCAGACTTGTAGCTTCGCTTGGCAAGAAGAGCAGAGTTTATCCCAAACATTAAAGAAGTGGTAATTGCAGAAATCTGTAACCTCCACACCTCTCCCCTAGAGGCAGGGGTTTTTTGGCAGAGGCTCCTCCCTTCCTCCTCCTCAGCCCGGCCTGGCAAGTTGCTTGATTGTTTCTTCTGCGTGTTACGTGCTCAGGTAGTGTCTCACAACAACATTAGCAGGGCCATTTTAATCAAAGCCACAGGAGGCACTGGAATTAATTACACATTGCTGTAATCCCCATAGCAAAACCATTAGAAAGATTTTTTTTCCACCAACAGAAACTGAACCCACAGCACGAGGCAGTGACTGCCCTGTCACGCAGCCCACAGGACAGCAGAGTGTCCCTATTTATATTGCACAGCTTCAAGGAATCTGCTGTGCCTTCCTAACAATCTGTATCAGCAGATCACATTAATCACTTACAGGTGTATTAGTGCTTTACAGGCCTCCACAGAAAGGAAAGTTTATTCCAGAGTTAATTAGGTATTTACCCAGTTGAACTGATTCATTTATTTTTTTAAACATCGTGGCAAGAACGATGTTGTTGCATTTGAAGCCAACATGCCATTAAACAAATGTTTTTCAGCAATTCACGTGTCCCAAGAGTGGCTGTGTTTAAAAAAACAAGAGGTTTTTTTAAAAAAGTAAGGAGCAAATATCCATATGGATGTACTGGATGGGGGGGGTGGGGGTCACCACTCCTGGAGGTGCTCTGGGCTGGGTGACAAGGTGTGGATCAGCCACAGGTCTTCTCCTATCTTAATGACTCTATTTATGACATCACTGATCTTAAAATCCTTAAACGCTTCCCAATTCGAACTTGTAGTAAATCAACTCTTGAGTCCTTCACACACCTCAAATTTCTACACCTGGGAGGTCTTTTCCAACCTGAATAATTTTATTTATGACATCACTGATCTTCAAACCCTTAAACACTTCCCAATTCGAACTTGTAGTAAATCAACTCTTGAGTCCTTCACACACCTCAAATTTCTACACCTGGGAGGGTCTTTTCCAACCTTAATGGTTCTATTTATGACATCACTGATCTTCAAACCCTTAAACACTTCCCAATTCGAACCTGTAGAAAACCAACTCTGAGTCCTTCACACACCTCAAATCACCACACCTGGGAGGCTCCCAGTGCACAGCCCCCACTACCCCAGGAGATCTGGAATGTGAGGGGTGTAAGAACACCTTCTCCACGGAGATTTGGATGCCACAACCACCTTTCCCACCGGGTACTTACTGCAAGTTCCGCTGCTGAACATGGGAATTGTTTCAAACATCATCTTGTGAAACAGCAGTGCCACTGGTCTGTAATCCAGGTGATTCTTTAACAGGTAGCTATAGTAGTACACGTAGCGTCTCTGACTGGGAATTGTCACTCCCTAAACAGAGGGAAAACAAGCATCAGACACCAGCAGCAGCCTTGGCAGAGCTCCTGCCCGGCACCCAGAGCAGCCCTGAGGGCAAACAAACCACCAAGGAACAGGTCACCCATCACCCAGCAGTTCCCAAGGACAAGCGGGACACTGGTTTTCCAGCAGGACACTGATCTTCCAGCAGCTTTAGGGCATCTCTGAGGGCTGGAGCAGCTCTGCTGGGAGAATTGGGATTGTTCAGCCTGGAGAGGAGAAGCTTTGGGATGACCTAAATGGGGTCCTTCCAGTGCCTGAAGGGGCTGACAGGAAAGATGGAGAGAGACTATTTCCAGAGGTCTGGAGTGACAGGATAAGGGGGAACGGCTTCCCACTGACAGAGGGGAAATTTAGGTTAGATGTATGGAAGGAATCCTCCCCTGGGAGGGTGGGCAGCCCCTGGCACAGGTTGGGCAGAGAAGCTGTGGCTGCCCCAGCCCTGGGAGTGTCCAAGGGCAGGTTGGATGGGGCTTGGAGCAACCTGGGCTGGTGGGAGGTGTCCCTGCCCATGGCAGGGGGTGGCACTACATGATTTTTAAGGTCCCATCCCACGATTCTGTGCTCTCCAAACATCCATCTCCAGGAACGAGGCAAAGAATGCAGATTTTCCCCATATCTTCAAACCAAACACCACACACCCCGAGGGTCACACCAAAGATGGTTTCATGCTGCTGCTTTTTTGGGCTGGGCAGTGTGAGATGTTATGCAGGAGGTGCCTTGAACAACTTTAACTTTTAAGCACCACCAGAGGATTCACATTTTTAAGTCAAAACATTCTGATGTTTACTAATATCATTGTGCTCAAGACTAATGTTGCCTTCTATTACAAAACATGCTTCTGAAATGTTTTCCCCACCCCAAAAAAGGTGGGAAGTTTCATCAAAATAGGCCCAGAGTGTTCAATGAAGGATTTACAGCTGAGTTACAACTCTGAAGAAAACATTTGCTTTGAGAGCACATAACTTACAAATACTTTTATTACTGATTTGCAATCAGCTTAAAGCTTCGAGTAAGGGAAGAGCTGTAAAGCTCTTATAACTATTGTTTTCAAGCAAGTGATAAAGATGAAAAATTGCTTCATTTCCCAGTTAAATGCATGCCATGGTTTATAATAACCTGCACCACACACTTACAACAGCATCAGTAAGTAAATTTTCTGATTAAAACTAATTGTGGGATTGTAATAAAGATAAGCAGAAGGTTTTCATGCAGGAGTCTCTGAGCATTTGGAACACAAAAGCCACACCACAGTATTTCTGTGGACTCTTTAATTCCACCTGCTTCACCTCACAACAGCCATAGAGTGGGCCAGAGTGTTTTTAATTTAGCAAATCTCTATTCTGCACACATGAAAATAGTCACTTCCTGCCATTATTAAAAAAAAATGTTGATAATTATGTCTCCTTATCACTCGAGCTGCTTCTAAATTACACAAAAGACCTTTCCCTGCAGCACTTGTTACAATGACCTTCCCAGGCAGCCTCCTACGGTGCCCATGCTTTTGGCTCACATGCCCTCAGTGTAGTTATCACACCCACTTCTTAAGGGAGCTTTCCAGTTTGCTTTCCTGGGATCTGAGCAAAAATCCCCAGCCTCAGGGATGGCAATGCTGCCAAGCCAAAGAGGACCACGCAGGTAAGAAGGAGAAGACATCCTTGTCTGAAGGATGTGTCCTGCTGAGAAAGCCCAGCACCCCAGTCAGGGCTGGGACCAGAGCCAAGGGGACACAGTCATGTCCACAGTGACAAGTCAATCCCAAAGCAAATGCAGGGCTTGTCCAACAGGGCAGCCAAAGAGCTTTACTCCCTGGAGACACAGCCTTTGCCCTCAGAGCCCAAGAACCAGTTGCAGTAAGCAGAACTCCAAGTTCTCCATTTCCAAAGGTCTGAGTTCCAAGCAGAACATTTTCAGAACAAGCCAATAATATTCCAAGAGGCACAATTCAATCTCTGCTCTCTTCTACTCCAGAATAAGGGCAGGGAAGTAGTTCAAGCATGTTCTCATTGAGAGGCTGGTATTTCCCATCCACCACCATCACCACTTTTCAAAGAATGCTAGATAAGCTCCTCTAATTCTTGTACCAGAGCTTCCTGGGGCACTGTCAACCAGTGCAGACATCACAAAAACTATCAGGTGCTGCTCCTGGTTCTCCTCTCAGTGTAGCACAGGCAGCACAATGAAGAACAAACACTTCTGGAAGCAATATTCCCTTCAATAGCGTGCCCTACTGTGAGAGGAAAGCTGGAGCCTCAGGCTGGGCTCAGGGCATCAGGTCTGGCAGAGGTTGGCACCTGAGCACATCCAACAGACAGAAAACACAAGTGGGGAGCTCTGACATCAGACCTGGGATCTCTGCCCTGCTCAGAGAGTCATTCTGAGACTTCCTCGCACAAAATAACTGGTTTTCATTTCCTGTTCAGTTACACCAGAATCACACAAGGGTTTGGGTTGGAAGGAACGTTAAAGCCCATCCAGTGCCACCCCTTGCCATGGGCAGGGACACCTCCCACCAGCCCAGGGTGCTCCAGCCTGGCCTTGGACACTCCCAGGGCTGGGGCAGCCACAGCTTCTCTGCCCAACCTGTGCCAGGGCTTCACCACAGGGAATTTCTTCTTAATACCTAATTTAGACCTACTCTCCTGTCAGTGGGAAGCCATTCCCCCCTTGTCCTGTCATTCCAGACCTCTGGAAATAGCCTCTCTCCATCTTTCCTGTTGGCCCCTTCAGGCACTGGATGGCCACAATGAGGTCACTCCAGGAGCTTCTCTCCCCCAGGTTGAACAATCCCAACTCTCCCAGCCTTTCCTCACAGGAAAGTGCCTTGGGAGTCATTCTTGACAATACAACTGTATGACAGTCAAAGAATGCTCCTGAGTGGATCACACTATGCTTCCTCCCAACTCTAACCCTCACCATAAAACCCTCCAAGGCAGAAGCAGCCACCACACAGTCAATACTTTCTAATCTTCATCATTCTCTTCCTCTGAAAAAGCTCCTCCCACTACAATGAGTTACTCAAGTCAAAAAGAGGGCAGCTCACAGAGGAAATAAAACCCCAACCCCACAACAGGCTTTGGTCCCAGACAGTCTTTTTCTAAGACCTGGTTTTGCAATGTCTTATTGCCCAGGACAGCACACGAACAGCAACTCTCACAGTTGATGCTGCAAAGGCCTCCTGTGAAGCTGCTTCTCTCCCAGCAGGCACTTGGGAAAAAAAAAACCTTGTTCCAGAAGTACTCGAGGTTGTTCCCTTGACCAATTAGTCACATTTCCTCCTGCAATCAGACTCACACTTCCTGCCAGCACGGACTGAACCCTCCAAGAATCACTTTGCCACGAGCATTAATGGCCACAGTGGTTTTTGCTGGACTATTCTCAGCTGCTCCATGCAAAGTGTGCACCCTTGTCCTTGCTTTAAACTAAGAAAATTTGGTACCTAATTAAAGCCAGTTTTCCTTCATCATACATATGTTGGTCCAGGGAAAAGGAAAAAAAAAAAAAACACAGAAAGAAAGAGAAGAGGCATTTGCTCCCCACTGGGTGCAAACAGCAATTTTGATGCCTCATCTACTGTGAATTCAGGAAGTCAGTTATATAAAGGTGTGGTGAAATACCAAATCAGAGAGCAGCACTTGACATATAACACTAAAATATGGGTCACAAGGGAGGAAAAAGCTCCCAGAACCTGCACTGCAATACCTGTTTATAAACACTACTTGAAGGATTATGTGAATCAGATGCTGGCCACATCAAGATAACCATGCTCAAGTGGAGCTGGGAAGGGAAAATAAAATAAAAATCAGCTCTTCCAGCAGAGACATCAAAACCAAAACAGAGCTGCTGGTTACAGACAGTACTTAGAGCAAAGCTAAACAAGGCTCACTGAGCTCTCCCCCTCATCTCCCACATGCCTGAGGTACCCCCATCACCCTTGTGTCGTGGGTTGTAAAAAGGGAAACTGAGGCACCACACACTCTTCACCCTGTTTTTCTGCAGCTTTGTGGTTTTCATGCTGTTTTATGCAGCTCTTGAGACAGTCAGCAAGCAGGGGGAATCTGTTTAGGCATGGACTCTTAGCAAAAGCCTCAAAGTCTGGATGGGAGACCTTCACAGTGTCTCTGCTCCAAGTGTTACACCACAACCAAACTCATGGAACAACAGCTCCATCTTGCCAGGAGGGCAAACTTGCTCCTTCCAATGGATTAACAGCCAAATCCTACAGTTCCTGATGTGCCACTCCTGCTTTCAACATGAAGCTCTGCTTTTTAGGGGTCTTCACGCTGTGAAATTGATATTTGGTGCAAACATTACAGGAACAGGGAGAGCTGTACTTGAGGAGGCTGAAACTGCCCTGCTGGGATGAACCCTTTGGAATTCTCAACCAACACACTCAAGGAAAAGAGGGAAAGAGGAGCAGGGAAGCTTGTTCAAGTGACCTTGCAAGTCACACCTTATTATCTTTGGAGAAGATTTCAAATAAGGAGGTTAAATTCCCATTAATGAGACATAAGAATGGCAGAAAGGTCCTTAAACCACCCTTCAGTTGAGGAGGGGTATCCAACAATATTCCAGTATATTCTTCCAGTAGGGATATTCAACTGTAATGACTACACACCTTCAGACACCACCACAGAGGTTAAGACAACCTGAGGAGATGAACAGCTCATCCATTCATGCAAAACAAGCTGGAACAATCCTCTCATTTGGGCTGAAAATGCTGAATGAGAAAGTTCCCTCATCAACTGCCCATCTGATGTAACACACAGCCCAGCTCTATGGAGAAAGCTATTTAAAATAAACTGTCCAGGTCTTCTTGAAGAGAAGATGGAAAAGCCAGGCTGTTTTAGTGCTGTGACTAATTGGTACTGCAAGCCTTTTCATTTATAACTGCATTGATCTGACAATGTTAAAGCTAAATCAAATCAGGTCTCACAACTGATGGGGATGTTATTGACCATCAAATTGACCACAAGGAGGAAAAGCAGCAAGTGACAGGTAGGAAAACAGAAGAACAGAGAGTATCTCACCTTCTTGTCTCTGGTCCTTACTTCCCCATAGAAATCTAGGGCTTCTTGAGCCTTTAAAAACTTGCCTCGATGCAACAAATATGCACAAATCATTACACCAGTTCGTCCCTTTCCAGCTTTACAGTGGATTGCTGCAACATGATTGTCATCTTCACTCAGCCACTGGTCAAGGTCCTCACAGAAAGGTTTGATGAGCTCCAGCTGTGGTGGGTTATGGTCTTCAAAAGGGTACTGTGCAACTGCAAGGAGAAGCAGGAATTCATCAGAACCTCAGAAGGCAAGGACAGCAAACTCACACAGGTCAACTCTGTGACAAGTGTGTCAAAATTAACTCATTAAGTAACCCCCCCATCTTACACATATAGATTTTAGCCTAATGTTCTTCAGGCATTTCTGTAGGAACCCATAAGCAAGAATCCTGCTCCAGGAAGCAACTATTTCACACCTCTCCTGAAATGAGGGGCACAGGCTCTGCAGCAGGAATTCTCTAGAATTTCAGAGGGTGCTGGCACAAAGAATAGCCTTTAGTCCAGCAAAAATTAAACCACCTGCTGAGAGAGAGCAGGGCCAGACAACAGGAATTTTGCTGAAAAACTACAGAGCACAGTTGGGTCTGTGTCGGGAACAAATTCCCAAAGGTGCTTGGAAACAAAAACCTGCCATTTCCATCTTTAAAAAATGGTAATCACAAGAGAAATCTCGTGGAAGGCACTGGCAGGACTTGGGGGGCTCCCAGTCCTCCTGCCTTACAGGGGTGTACAAAAATGCACACACACACACACCTTTCCCATCCAGACGTGGAAAGAATTTCACACAGGAAATGAAAGGAAACTCAAGAGAGCAAAAAACAAGCAGTGAGAGAAGCACCCAGAGCTCCACCACCTCAGAGCACATGCCACACAACGTCCCAGTGAGCAGCAGGATGACATAGGATGTTTTAGTGTCACTTGATGGAGTGCACCCCAACCCTCCACCCACCTTGGGATCTTATAAACACAGCTCTGGTTCACTTAAAAAGCCTCAGCTAGAAGCACCATTTCCTTTTCTGGGCTAAAAATGAATACATTTCATTTTTTGGCAAGGGTCTGCATTAGTTTTTTAAGTCCTACTCTCTAGTCACACACACACACACACAACAAGGCTCCTTTTGATGAATCCCCAAGGACTTAAAGAGCACAAGTGAGGGATGAAGTGATGGAACTGCTGAATGAGTTGCAGCACAAATCTGGAGCCTCCTGGAGGGATCCACAAGGACAGTTTGTTCACTTGCCCATGTCATCTCCCAGAAGACCAAACAGGGAAGCCCAAATAATCTTTGCTAAGGAAGCAACTAAGGTTCCCCAACGTGAACACACACTCATAAATTCTTCCACATGGAAGATCCAAAGACTCCCCCCGAAATGATCTTTGTATGTGAACTCAAGAGATGCCATTTTTTTGAAGATGCAAATGAAAGAAGGACTTTATTTAGAAATCCCTAAGAAAAGAAGCTGCAAGAACACTGTAAATTTGTCCATCCAACCCTGAGCCTCTTGTAATTATTACAGCCAGCAAGGCTCCCATGGAAAGGGGAGTAAAACAGCCCTGAAAGGACAGCCCAAAAATCCCAGGTAGTCACAGCATGCTGAAGATGCTCTCCAAGATGTGGGATGAAAGGCAAACCTTGTGGTAATTCCTTTGGAAATTTAGATGGAATAAGCTGAAGATAAAATAAGTGCCCTGTGAGGAAGGAGACATTAAACTGCATAGCCTTGAGGTCCTTGACAAGGGTGCAGGCCCTCCATGGATTGTGATTCCCAATACTGGAGCATGGAGGAGGGTTCTGATCACCCTCTCCAAGCTCCCAGACACTGCAAGAAAAATCCCACAGCATATAAAGGAGTGGGGGGGGAAAAAAAAAAAATCAAAAGGAAAGCCTGAGGCAAAGCAGAAGGTAATTTCCAGCGTGGAATACTGCAAAAAGCCTGGGCAGAAAGCAAGTTCCCCAAAGAAGATGAAGAGCTTTTTGGGGTTTAATTTGATGCAAGAGCATCCAAGGTGAATAACGAACTACTCGGGTGTTTCATGCTAAGTGTCCAAATAAGAAGTTCCCTTTGCAATTAATTCACTTCGGGGGAATTCAAAGCAGAGCTGCTGTTCCCCTGCTAAGGGAAGTCCTGAGTCACCAGCATGGTTATCTGAGGTTAACTAATTCAGGGAGGAGAAGAAAGAGCTGAACATGTGCAGAGGAGCTGTGAAAGGTGCTGTCACACACAGCGTTTTGGGCTGGGAGTGACAGTGAAGGATCTGCCACCTCCCCATCAAAGGCAGAAATTAGAGCAAACATATGTTCTGGCCATATTAGAAGCACGTCCTTTTCCTTTATGCCTTTGCTCTCCTTACCCAAAAGAAGTGCTCAAGCAGATCTTAAAATGCTATTTTATTCTGGCTTGGGTGTATTGAGTGAGGTTTCAGGACATGCCATTCCACACCCTGAGAGCAGAGCAGAAGCAGTGATGGCTTCAACATGACAACTTCACTCCTTCTGTAGTCAGACATTAAAGCAGCCAATTAGGCTTTGGGCACGTTCTAAAATCCTCTTTATGACTAGAAGGATGGTTTAAAATAACAATAATTAAAAAAGAAAAGAGAGCTGAGCCCTTGCTGTGATGTAGGATTAGCCCAGAAGGCCAAAATCTGTTCATCTCCTCCAAGTGTGTGGACACCAGAACTCCTCATCTACCCAGGCATTCTGAAGCTCTACTGCTGTGCACAGCCCAGAGAATAAAGGTAAATCTGGATTTATCTATTCCCTGGGGAGGTAATACTAACACAACAGGTACCTCAGGATCCACTCCCCAAGGACCTGGTCAAAGTGCCCCCCTGAAAGTTTTCCCTGCAAAGTGTCCAAACTCCACCTCATCTCAAAGAGGCACCACATGGAAATGAATTTATATTTTTTAAAGCATCTGAAGGTTATGCCAGATCTTCAAGAACCGGTTTATGTGAACCAGTGTTCTCCATTTTTGTCCTTCCTAAGAAGGAGACTCTTCCAAGCTGCACATGTAAATTGTACAGTAAGTCTGCACACTGATCTGAGACTTCTACACAACCCATCCTGCAAAAAAAAATCTTGCACCAGCAGATTTCTTGTTAGATCTTCAACTCTCAGGATCATTTTTTGACAGCACCAGGAACACAGCAAGTTTTTCCAATGACTCAAAGCAATCTGACATCACTCCCTGTGCCCAAATCTCCTACATGACTATTCATCAGCTCCTCCTTTAGCCCTTCATGCACTGGAGTTTGAAGAGGACACATGTTAAGCAGGAAAAACATACCTCTGCAGTTAAATTTGGCGGTGTCATAATGTCTTTCAGCACATCTGAAAAAGAAAAACAGACAAGAGTTCAAGTCTCTGAGGCACTCCCAGCATCTGTCACACCCTGGCAAAATCCTGTGTGCCCATCACCTTCAGGATTTAAAACTATAGCTAGAGGTTCCCCCACAGAAAAACTGGTTTGCTGCAGGTCTATAAAACCACTCACTAAAATACCACTTATTTGACTGAAAGGCAAATACTTACCCTTGGTAATTGCTGTCCATTTTTAGTCAATATGACTCAATTCGTGCAAGTCATGCAATATGTGATTACTTTTTAACCTGTGCTATAAACAGCTCCAGCCACTGGAGCAGCTTTATGCTCCCAAACACACGAAGAGCAGACAGCTGTGACCTTCACCCAATTGATTCTGAGCTCAAAACACATGTCAAGATGCCTCTACAGCAACAGAGCAGTGAGGGGGGGGGGGGTCACAAGGACAATTCAGGACCACCAGAGACAACTGACAGCCACACCTAACGTTCTCACACAGATCACACCCTGCAACTGGGCACTGGGTCTTGAATTTAAGTGAGCTCAAAAGGCCAGTCAGATGATTCCCCCTCAGAGACCCTGGGAAATGGCACATTTCTGAAGACTTTGGACTTGCATCAGTGTGGAGACTCACTCTAGCTAGAGCAGCAGCCCACACCAGAGCAGTCCTGCAGGATGACAAACCCCAGTAATCAGGCAGAAACAACCCCACCAGCTGGGCTCTACTACAGCCAAAATACAAAAAAATACAGCACACACTGGGGGAACAATTAGATCAGATGTGGGGGAAGGGAAAAGAAGGTGAGAGTGGATGCCCTCTGCAGTGTCCCTTGGAGCTGCTCTCTGAGGCCAAATGATGGCAGAGAAAGTGCAGCTCAGGAAGGAAAATGAGAACAGTCCTGCCTTGAATCCTGCCAAGGCCAGGTTGGACAGGGCTTGGGAACAATGTGGATTAGTGGAAGGTGTCCCTGTCCATGCCAGGGGGGTGGAATGAGGGGAGCTTGAAGGTCCCTTCCAACTCAAACCATTCTGTGATCCTATGAACCAACAGGGCCCCAGGCTGAAGCACAACGACTGGGAGATGAAACACACATGGACCTTTTGCCCTGATTACAACCTCTACTCTTCACAGGACTGGGATGAACTCCTCTCTCTCAGGTATGTTCTGAGTGCAGCCTCTGGAGGCACAGGGAGTTTGCTTGACACTTTCAGGCACCCAAACTTTTGGGCTCCTACTTGTGGCTTTGAGTGGAGCCTCCCAGAGCTGCACTGAGCTTTGGCCACACACCAGGGCCAGAGGCAGCTCTGCTGGGGCTGCACGTGCTCTCAGTGCTTCCCTTTCTCAGAATTCCAGAGCCTTCTGGTCTCTGCCCTCTGCTAGGGAAAAGTCTGGCAGCTTTTACAGCTCCCATCACGTTGCTGATGCTTTCCCTGGGTCAGGAGTGACCTGATGCAGGTTAAGGTGGCAGATGGGACTCACAGGAACATTTATCTGCACTCAAGCCTTTGGGAAGAAAGGTGGAATTGCAGGATGTACACCCAGGAACACCTGAACTTTGGAAGCTGAGCCTGCTAGGAAGCAAAGCAGTTAACTCAAAGCATCTTATCCAAGGAAGTTTCCTGCTTCCTTTTAAAGAAACACCCAGTTCAAACGGGTAGTAAGAGATGAAAGTCCTCAAAATGTTAAAGCCCCCCCCCCCACATGTGGGCAGAAAAAGCCTTCAAATGTTTAAGTTTGAGAGAGTATCAAGTAAAATACCATGAGGGATAAAAAATAGTCTTGCTGATCCCAAGGAGGACAGAGCATATGCCCTCTTCTGGGAGCTGAACACAACCCAGGCAGAGTTCAGGCACAGCTGCACCCGAATCCTGTGTATTTGCAGCAGAGACCCCCCCACACACATTTTGGGGGGGGCTTAACATTTCAAATGCATTTGGGGGGTTTTCACACACCTGAAATTCAGATGTCCACATGAAACCTGAATATTTCCTTGCATTTTGGGGGTAAAGAATGGGTTGGCACAGTTCTTACCACCCTCCTTAGGATTAAAGAGAACTTAAAGCACCAAAGTGCTGCCAGGCACCTTCCTCATCAGTCATGATCCCACTGCCAAGAGGACTTCAGGCTTCCTCTGCCCCAGAGGAACAAACATGCACGTAAAATCCACACTGTTCATCACAGCTCCTTCCTTCAACCCTCTGCCTGTAGGACACTTAGAGGAAATACACTGGAGAGGATGGAGAGGATTCCAAAAGGGGAGGTGACAATCTGCCAGCACGTGAAGCTGGGAGATGGAAGTGGAAGAACGTCTTTAAATAAAGAAGAATACTGAAGAAACAGCAAAGGGTTAAAGGAACCAACCTTTAACCAAGAAGCCACACAAACAAGAAGCAAAATGAACCAGATGAAACATTCCCTGCAAAGTGAAAAGCCAAGATGTGAGGATGAGGCATAACTGACACCACTTCGGCAGAATCTCCAAATCCTTTTAAATCAAACTGCTCCATACACACATTAGCAACTTTACAGAACAGCCACCTTAAAGGAACTCAAAGCCCATGACAGTTTGAAATAACTCTGACTATAATCACGTAACTCCTCTCAACTCCCACCTCTTTCTTTGAAACACAGACAATAGATGATTATTTACAGCTTCATCCGAGCAGATGAAGTTCTCTGTGATACCTGATGGGTGCAATTCCTTCCCATCTCCTGACCAAACAGGGCAACAATTCACCTGATGGCACCTGATGGGGATGAACTTTGCCTGCAGAGAGATCCAAGAGATACTGTGGCCTCTCCACACGGGAAAACACAGTTTAAAAGCTCCCCTTTCCAAGCAGCCACTGAAATCTCCATTTGCCTTGGGCAAGAAGAAGCCCCTCACACTTTCAAAGGACGTTTCATCCTCTGCAACTTTTCCTCTGAGGCTGAAGAGAGTCACTTTAGGAAGCTTCATTTGTTTTCAGGCTAGCAACAGAGGAATCCATTTTTACACGAAGAACTTGAAAGCACAAACCTTTGGCACACCTGGACAAGCTCTTTGCACAGCTGAAAACACACGTCACGTGCAGCTGTCTCATCACAGCTCCTCTCACTTAACAAACCTTAAAGCTGTTTCTGTGCAGGGTTGGGGGCCTGGTTTTTGCTTCTGGTTTGGTTTTTTTTTTTTTTAAGTGAAATGAGGTTGCTGGCAGACAAAGTGGAAACTTCTGAGGCACCACCTCCCCGAGGAGCATCTTGCTAAGATGCACATCAGGCTTTACTAAAATCCTGCTTTCTGACCAAGCCCACGAGTTCACACACAGCACCCTCTGCCCAGAAACTTTCTCCATTTGTTCAAAGGATAATAATCTGGAGAGCTTCTAACTTGGAAAAATACAATTTTTCTCCTGAACTGCAGGAAAGATGGCCAATGGCTGTATTTTATGTATATATCTTTTTCTGTCCCATCCTACCCTGCAGACAACTCCAAAAACCAGAATACAATTTCTCAGCTTCTACTGTCACTTCTCCCCAGCATCAGGAAACAGAGCTGCTTGATGCATAATCCTTCAGCTAACTTAGAGGCAGATTTAAATCCTCTTTTTAAAATACTTGTTTTTAATGACTGACAGATTACAGTGTCATGCATTGCCTGGCTTTCCAGACTGGAGTAATTTTTCCATTAACTGCAGATATTTAGACACATATTCATTAAATAAATAAATAAATAAATAAAGCTGTAACACTTCAGAGAATCAATCTTCAATTTAGATTTCTAGGAAAAAGATGAGAGGTAGGAAAACCATGACCTACTTTTCAACATCAGCTGACATCACCAAATCATTTACACAAATGAAATTAGCCCAAGCTAACACATAAATTTGACCAAGGAACAGCAACAATAACAGCTTTCTGCCTAACTCAATTTTCAGAGGAAAAACATTACACTTGCAGAAGTGAGAAACCATCACACCAATTGCTCCAACAGCTTTTTGGAAGTAATAGGGACAAGACAGGGAGAGTGAGGAAGCAAACAGAGCCTGGGTACCAATGGAGTTGGATTTAAAAAAAAACAAAACAAAAAACAGGGAAAAAAAAACCCCAGGAAAATATTCATTTGGCAAATGGACATTAATACACGAACAGAAAGCCTGCTGTGAATTACTTTTCACTTTTTAATCACATGGTACAGGCTCCAGATGGGCTGCATGCCAAGTCATTTGAAAGCGTTCAAGTAATATGAATACACCCCAGCATTTCATTTAACCTCACACAGCTCCACTAAATGAAGTACCAGTGCTCTCAATCAGGCTTAATTGTTTTAAGAAATGTGCAAAAACATCCCCAGCTCTGCTTCAGGACAGCAACAAGCCACATGCAACTCCCAAGGTATTTTTAGAAGTCATTCTTTTGGAAGAGCATACTTACAGATTGTATATCTTGTAATGGTTTTTATGCTTTGAATCCAAAAACCTGCAGCAGGAAGAAAGGAAAAAAAAAAAACACCAACATGTATTAATATACATTGCAATAAGGTTGACCTTAATTTGCAGCATCCTCAAAGCTGGGCCTGCAGTTTCTCCAGTAATCCAGCAGCATGGATAAAATGCCCATGGAAACTCAGGAAACTGAGATCTGACCTGCAACTCGAGCATTTCTTGGGTGGACAGATTTCCTGACGCTGAAAATACCTGCAGGTCACCGTGCTAAGCTGAGCAAGGGGGGGTTATTTTGAAAGCAGAGAGCACTGATCACACCAGGTATCTGCAAACACCTCCTATTTCATCATCTGGGCAAAGGATTTTTAATGCCCCGACGAAAAAGCGCAGTTAAAAGTAACTTTTGTGCTCTGTTTTAATCCCCTTTTAAATGACCATTAGTTGCCACCGAAGCCTGTCCCCCAGTGATATCCTGAGTTCTCAAAGGAGGAGGGAGATCACTTTTTTCACACTCATTTCACTTCCAAGCTCCCTTTGGAACAAAAAACTTCCCATACAAGCCTCGGCGAGCCAAACTGCAAACATGATTCATCAGAATTGCCGTGATTATATATGATGTGTCACCTGGCAATGTGCAAGAAGAAATAACATACAAATGTTTACACTTAACATCATCAACAGTGTGTATCTGCACATCAGCCAGGAGGGATTTAATTAGCCATGACAGAACATGCTGTTCGCATTGAAAAGAAACACTAGCTGCTAAAATCCTGGAAAGCTCAAGCGAAAACAAGCTCTGCTTATCAGTCACAATATTCCAGAAGGAGCCCGGAGAACTCGGTGCTTAAAACAAGAGCAGATGTGAGAGCTCCTTGTGCAACTTCCAGGGGGAGATTCCAGCTCAGCATTCCCGGAGAGCCCCGAGCAGGAGCTGCCTCAGGAACGTTCCTGCGTGGGGAACGCACACCAGAGAGCTGGGGCTGCTTTGGGATATCCACGGAGAGCTGGGCGAGTGTTTTCCTAAGGACAGGATTCCACCCAAACCCTCTCCAAGCATCAGTCAGAGGACTCAGCCAGCAGTCCAGGTCGTGCTTCTCACGCAGTATTAGCGTGGAATTTGTCAGGATATTCAGGAAAAGCCCGCTGGGGAATCCTGGCTCGGTGCCAGTTGCTCTGGAGCTGGAGCACATTGAATTTCTGCATAAAAAAAGCTCTTGGAAAAAAAAAAATAAATAATTCCACAATATAAAAACAGCTGGAGCAGATGAGGAGTGTGGCGTGTGACATGCAGAATGCTGCGTGATCACTTTTTATTCTTGTTTAAAAATAGGAGGCAACAAATGTGACACTGCTTCAGCATCCAGCTCCCCACAGCCACTTCGTTTACATCTCTCCCTATCTTAATTTGGCTGATTAGGCTTTTAGGTGATCGCTGCTCCTTCGGGTCAGAGTGTTTATGGACAGCTCAGGAATTATAGAGGCATTCCCTTTCAGAAGTCTAATTTACACATAGCTATGGACTCCGCCAATGAAATCTGTTTTCCTTCTTCCAGAAGCAACTGAAACCAATGCTGTGAATCAAAGAGGGCCTTCAAAGACTGCTGCCTATTGTTATTTATTTGGATTATTATCTAATACCGTGTTAGACTGGATAGTAGGAGGAAATCCTTCCCTGGGAGGGTGGGCAGGCCCTGGCACAGGTTGGGCAGAGAAGCTGTGGCTGCCCCAGCCCTGGGAGTGTCCAAGGCCAGGTTGGACGGGGCTTGGAACAACCTGGGCTGGTGGGAGGTGTCCCTGCTGCCCGTGGCAAGGAGGTGGAACAAGATGAAGGCCCCTTCCCACCCAAACTATCCTGTGATTTAAGTCCAGCCTGTGCCCCTATCCTACGATTCCCACGGGTGGAATCCCTCAGGGAGCGGGTATTTCACGCAGCAGATGTGATGCCCCTGTCAGCCCTGGCAGCTCTGGCTGCTGCCAATGAAAGCTGCCTAGAGAGGCTGAGTTTGTGGGTTGGCAAGGACTTAAATCTCATCCAGTGCCACNCCCAGGTTGCTCCAAGCCCCATCCAGCCTGGCCTTGGACACTCCCAGGGATGGAGAGGCCACAACCTCTTCTCGTGTACAGCCACAGAATTAGCAAACACAACTTCATGCCTCTGTTACCAGTTCCAGCAGACACACACACACAACACACTTTACACCAGCATTTCCAGCTTGCCACACTGACCCTCCCCCAGCTGTGGAAAAGCGAGGACTCCACTGTTGCCTCAGAGAACGTGTTCACTTCTGCAAGCCCGGCCAGGCCCGACCTCTGACGTTCTCAGAGCTATTTGTGGATGGGGAGCTTCGTCACGACGGTTAGACATGCAAAACCAACCCCCCTGAGCCCAGCCAAGTGCAGCTGTGCAGGGGGGCCACTGCCCCAGCTCCTGCTCCTCAGGTGAGGCTACGAGTCCTCCCCGAGGGAACTGAGGAGCTCAGCTCGGTCTCTACCCAGATCTGGATGAGAACAATGGCCAGTGAAACTGAAGCACTGCTAATTCTGCCTCTCAGCGATTACTGAAGCCCAGAATGGTCTGGGTTGGGATGAGACCTTGAAGATCACCTCATTCCAATCCCCTGCCATGGGCAGGGACACCTCCCACCAGCCCAGGTTGCTCCAAGCCCCATCCAGCCTGGCCTGGGACACTCCCAGGGCTGGGGCAGCCACAGCTTCTCTGCCCAACCTGTGCCAGGGCCTGCCCACCCTCCCAGGGAACAATTTCTTCCTAACATCCCATCCAACCCTACCCTCTGTCAGTGTGAAGTCATTCCCCCTTGTCCTGTCACTCCAGTTCTTGACCAACAGCCCTTCTCCAGCTTCCCTGCAGCTCCTTCAGACCCTGCAAGGTGCCATGAGATCTCCACACAACCTTCTCCTCCTCTCCAGGTTCAGCTCTCCCAGCCTGTCTCCAGCTTCATGGTCTCCTCTGGACTTGCTCCAACAGCTCCATGTCCTTCTTGTGTTGGGAACANCTCTGGACTTGCTCCAACAGCTCCACGTCCTTCTTGTGTTGGGAACACCAGAACTGCCCACACTGACCCAGGTGGGGGTCTCACCTGAGGGGGCAGAGGGGCAGAATCCCTCCCTCCCCTGCTGTGGGATCAGCCCAGGGCAGGGCTGGTTTTTGGGTGCCAGCACACACAGCTTGGGGCACAGTGAGGGTTCCATCAACCACCACCCCCAAGCCCTTCTCCCCAGGGCTGCTTCAATCCCTTCCCACCCACCCTGTCAGTGTGTCTGGGACTGCCCCCTACCCAGCTGGAGGATCTTGCAGAACTTCAGGATGCTGATATGGCTGTACCACAGAGCCTGGTGTTGCCAGGGGATGTGCTGAGGGTGCCTCAATCCCACTGTCTGTGGGATCAATCCCAAGGGACACCACTCCTCCCTGGCCTCCACGTGGACAAGGAGCCCTTGACCCCAACTGTGTGTGTGCAGCCACCCAGCCAATCCTCCACCCACCATCCATCAAATCCATGTCCCTCCAGTTCAGAGCCAAGGATGTCATGTGGGAGCATCAAACACTCTGCACTACTACTCAAACCTGGCAGCAGCACCTTCTTGCCCTGGCACACCCTCTCCCAACTCCCCTGCAACATCCCCCAGTCCCAAACACCAGCTACTGAGCTCCTGACCTCAAATGAGCTCCAAAACATCACACAGGACTTCAAAAAAAAAAAGAATCACAAACACACAAACCTTTGGCAGCTTCTTGCATTTCATTTTTATAATGCAACCTCTCACTCTACACTCCCCAGGTTGGGTGTTGACTAAAGAGTTACTGTGATGCTCCAAACACTCCACACCCTTCCACAGCTGCAGCCAGGAATTCACACCGAATGACTTAATTTTGGGTAACAATGACAACCTGTAGGGTCGGGTTTTTTACCAGCAATAACGAATTTCAGCTGATTTTTCTCCTCATCCACAACTGCTGAAAAGCCTTAGATAAAATCACCTCTGTTTACTGCTTTGAATCAAAATTAACATATGAAGCACTTCATTAATGATTCAAAAAAGGGTAAAGGCAAACTTATCCTGCCATGGACTGATGTCTTTCTGAAAGCAAAGAACCTCCTTTTACTCCAACACGGCTCACTGAAATGAATTTTTCATGCTAAAAAAGCAATTATATGCATTTGAGATCAATCCAGACCATCCCGGCCATTTTGTTTCCAACATTTTTCAGGAAAATTAACAAGACAACAACTGCCAGATGCAAAAAAATCTTGCCATTTCTTCGAGTCAGAAGACACATCTTTTTCCTTAGCAGAACATAAATGAGTACAGAAAAGAACATTCAAGTTTCATAGAAGGAAAATAAAAATAAAGCCTTACCTTACTACATCATCAATGTTGTTCCTGTACACTCCTTCAAGCCTCTCGGCAGGAAAGCCCATAGCAATTATGTTTGGATAAATATCTGGATGTGCAAGTCAAGGAAATATTTGTAAAGCAAGTGAAATGTCTACAAGAGCATTAAATGGCCATTACTCCAATGTTTAACTGTATCCAAGGCATCCACACAACAGATGGGAATGGGAAAAGGGTTTGTATCTTTTGCATCAAAAAAACCCACTTCTGAACAAATATCCTCGTTTCTTACTCTGAACTACCTGCCATGCACTTGCCAAAAGCAACCTGAGATGGAATAATTTAGGAAAAGCAGCTCTTAGCCCAAACAAACCAGTGCTAAGGGAAAGGGGCAAATAAGAAAATGTAAGTTTACACCTGTGGAGAATTCACAGCAAACGGCTGGAAAATTACTGGTATTTATTCTCCTGGTGGTGAAATGATAGATGGATTTATTTTTTAATTTTTTTTTTTGTAACATAACTCCAGAAATTGCTCCCAAGTTTAAAACATTATTAGAAATGATAATGCAGTGAAGAAGCTCCACTGAAAACCAAAGCAGGAATGAAAGCAGCAGCTCGAACAGCCCATACCCTGCTGCATTAACATACTCCTCCTCAAACTAATTTTAGAAGGAGCAAGAACAAAGCATGATATGTTTGAAGTTGGCCCTGCTTTAAACAAGGGGGCTGAGAAGGAGGTGGTTTCCAGAGGGCCCTTTTCACCTAAATTATCCCACCCTTTTGAGAATCATTTTGATGGTCAAAATATCCCCAACGCTGCGACCGGTTGGATCATCGGGATGGGAGACACTGCAGGTATTAAGAGGCATTAAAAAGGTATTGAAAATTCCAGTTAGCTGTACACACACACACAAAAAAAAAAAGCCTCAACTAGGACAGCAACTCCTTTCCTTGCAGAATTCCCACAAGCTCAGGCCCTCCCAGCAGAGCAGCACAGAGCAAGTTCTGCACTCACCCCGTTAACTGCAAGGCTCCAGAAAAACATTAAGAGCTGAATACACGGAAATTGTGTTTTGTACTCTCAGAGACAAAAAAAAAATAAAAGAGAAAGAAAGAATTAGCATTTACTGTGTTGTAATCCAAGTATTAATAGACATTGGTCTGTTTGGACCATTCAACAGATGATTTGTGCAGACAATGAGAAAAATAGGAAAGCTTTTGAGTAAATGAAATAAATATTTGTAGCTGCCTTAAATACAGACACTGAAAGGAGTTTGTGGCTGGTTTCCAGTTTATTTTGTACTTGCTCAAACCCTAAAAAACACTTACAGTGGGGGGGAAAAAACCCTAAACAGTAAATTGCTTAACTTACAGAGCTTGTGCTAACTTCAAATCACCAACTTTGATTCACTCTGCTGTATTTTACTCCACAAGCAGTTCACACCTCCTTAATTAAGGTGCTACATGATTAGCAGTGTCTTCACTATTTTATCACCATAAGCAGAGGCAACTGGTTCTCTACTATGTTAAATGGAATTACCTGGCTTTCAGCAACACACATCACTCCCTCCTTGATTTCAACCCAATTTCTCCCTACTCCCACTAGCAGCACTCAACCTGCAAAGCACCTCCTTTTGGGTCCTGCTCTGAGCAGCAGGGCTCAATAAATTACCAGAGCAAAATAATCCAATATATTAGGCTGTCCAAACACCAAAGCCTCAAACCAGGCAGGCAGAGGGAGATAAAGAGTTCCAAAATAACCTGGGCTGGCTCGGGCTGTTGGAAAGCACAGCTCCCCCTTCTCCTGTGACCCCTCTCCCCTCCCTGGCTCAAGGGGACAGGCACAGCTCACAGACATTCCTGCTTTTAAACAGGAGCAGAACTGAGTCACAGAATCACACAGGTTGGAAAACACCTCTAAGATCATCACAGTCAGCCTTGGACCGACCACCACCTTGCCCACTGGGAATCACTAGGAATGCTTAAGCTTAACCATGTCCAATCCCTGGGAGTGTCCAAGGCCAGGTTGGACGGGGCTTGGAGCAACCTGGGATAGTGGGAGGTGTCCCTGCCCGTGGCAGGGGATGGAACAAGATGATCTTTGAGGTTCCTTTAATTATTCCATGATTTTATGACCACTGCAATTATATTGGGTACTGCAAAAGGTGTTCCACAATATGCCAGTAAGGAAAGAAAATGGAAAAATACTTCAAATAGGGCAGGCAGGGTGGGGGAAAAATATGTATCTGTTTACTGAGGCCACCTCAAAAATGAGAAAGAACTTCTTTCCATGGAGGGTGGCAGAGCCCTGGAACAGCTGCCCAGGGAGGGTGTGGAGCCTCCCTCTCTGGAGACATTCCAGACCCACCTGGACAAGTTCCTGTGTCACCTGCTCCAGGTGACCCTGCCTGGACAGGGGGGTGGGACTGGATCATCTCCAGAGGTCCGTTCCGACCCCAACTATTCTGTGAGTCTGTGATGCTGATTCACCAGAAGGGTTTTGTGTGCTCTGGGGCTTTCAACCCTACAGCACAAAAACTCAGGTGTTGCTCAAAACCAAACATCCAGCAGTGAACCCGGTGGGGAGGGGAGGTCGTTCCTGGAAAAATAGGATTGTTTTCTTTAATACAGGCAAGGCAATCTTTCCCACCACCTAAATATAATCGTCCTGAAGTACCTCAGTGATTATCTGGAGGCATTAGGCTGGAATGCAGTTCACACGCCACTGCTGACTCACCCTGGTGTCCGCAGCGGGGCTGGTGCTAAAGGACACGGCCCCATGAGCCAGTGACACCCTTTCGTGGCACGGGCTTCATCTGCTCCCCGGGAGAGTGAGGAGCAGCTCTCACAAAGGCCTTCCTGCTGCTGCTGAAGATAAAATAATGCGCTCCTGCCAACACGGGCTATGCTGAGCTCGAAGGGACCGCCCACAAGGATGGCCGAGTCCAACTCCCTGTCCTGCCCAGGACACCCCAACAATCCCACCATGTCCCTGAGAGCATTTCCAAACACTCCCTGAGCTCTGTCAGCCCTTGGCATGCTGCTTGGAAGCTCCTTTATTGGTTCAAGCAACTGAAGAATGCCTTTGGCTTTAAGGAGATGGAAGTCAGATGGAAGAAGGCAGTGGAAGGGGTGCTGCTGTTTGCACAGATAAACGAAAAAGCTGCCACAAAACCCAAGTTCTTCCACCCATCCTGCAAAAAGACACCCCAAGATCCGCAGCAAGTGAAGGGGAAGGTTGTTCCTGCAGCCCTACCAGCTTGTTTTTATCCCTGTGCTGGGAAATAAAACCCCTCTTTGGGGCCAGGGCCAGCCCATGATCACCCCACAGACCATCATCCTTCACGCAGTCGGGCCATCACCAGCCACACGCAGCGATTCACAGACACCCCTTTTCACACCTGATTTAATCCTGATTTCCAAAGCTGACATTAAGATATTCCCCACCAAGACGAGATTTCTTACACAGGAGCTTGGAAGCTGGGCTTCCATTCAAAGGAGGAACTCTGAGTCACCACCAAACTGGTAATGATACTGCTAATTTTAGAAATCTGGAAGAACTGATCATTTAAAACATGCAACAAGTTCATTATCAATTCCAGGCTGCTGCTTCTTTTTTTTTTTTTTTTTTTAAGGACAGACAAAAAAAAATGGAACAAGTCTCACCCATTTATCGAGACA
>VXBX01003824.1:254206-290812 GCA_013400415.1 Scytalopus superciliaris | reverse complement strand
CATGCCCTGTGTGCCCCCCTGTGTCCCCCCCTGCCCCCTGTGCCCCCCCGTGTGTCCCCAGCAGTGCCAGGATGGTCCATGCCGAGGCCTTCTCGCGGCCGCTGAGCCGGAACGAGGTGGTGGGGCTCATCTTCCGCCTCACCATCTTCGGGGCCGTCACCTACTTCACCATCAAGTGGATGGTTGATGCCATCGATCCCACCAGGAAGCAGAAGGTGGAGGCTCAGAAGCAGGTAGGATTGCATTCTTGGGTATTTCCCTGGAATATGGGGGAGTCTCCCTCTGGAAAGCCGGGCCGCTGGTGCCCGACGGCGGAGCGTGTGGGGTAATCCAAAAAATTGGGATTATTTCTGAGGGGATCTCAGGATTTAGGCCATTGGTCTCTTCAAATAACCCAAAAGTGATGTGTTTCCTTTGGAAACGTGGCAGGGTTTTTTTTGTTTGCTTTCTGACCGACACGAGTTTCACTGAGTCAGGCAGCAGTTTTTGAGCAACCTGAATCTATTTTGGGTGGTTTTCCTTTTCTAATGAACTTCTGGGCTAAAAAGCAGCTTTCCCCCCAATCTGGGCCAGTGCCAGCTGTTATATAAGAAGCTGCAATATCTCAGAAGCATGCTGGACTTACTGCCAGTTGGAGCAGAAAGAGGAACTGAGTTGTGCAAGTGTGTCGACACACCTGATGCCTTTTCCTGTTAGAGTGGGGATAACCCAGTGAATGCATATTAAAAATTGACTGGCTTCTGGGAATTAGCTTTTTTTACCTTAAAAATGTATTAATCTCTCCTTGATGCAGCTCTGTGGAGGGGTTATGTTTATTTGGGTTGGTTTTCAGGCTGAGTTGCGGGGTTGGGCAGGGAGGGCTGGGGTGACACTGGTTTGGTGGGAACTGTGAGACATCTGACCTGGCTTCACTCAAGTGACAGCAAGTGATTGGGAACCAGCAGAACCCTCAGCTTTAAACACTGAACCTCTTTTAGGGTGTGACTTATGGCCACATAGATTTTTCTTTTCAAACTCCACACAGAAGATTTTTAAAAAGCTCATTTCGGAGTTGAACGTTCCGATTCTGTCTCTGATTTTTCCTGGTGTTTTGATTTCCCCCCAGGCTGAAAAGCTAATGAAGCAAATTGGAGTGAAAAATGTCAAGCTGACAGAGTATGAAATGAGCATTGCTGCACACCTCGTGGACCCACTCAGCATGCACGTAAGCAGCTGCCTTCCCTGCTTCTCCTGCTCTCCAGACGTGGACTACCTTGGGCTTGGACTCTGGATTTCATTAGCTGTCATACACACACAGCTGTGCCAACACCCAGAAAACATTCCTGTGATTTGATCTAAAACTGCAGAGGTTTTTAATCCCTTGCCTCTTATTTTTGAGGCCACGCGCTGCTTTGAGGCTTTTGTGGTTTTTTCCTTGGGGATTTTGGGGGTGTTTTCCCCCATCAGCTGATGATCCCTAATGCTGTTTTTCCCTCCCAGGTCACCTGGAGTGACATTGCAGGCTTGGATGATGTCATTACAGATTTGAAAGACACTGTCATTTTGCCCATCAAGAAGAAATACTTGTTTGAGAATTCCAGGCTCTTACAGCCCCCCAAAGGTAGGAAGGCAAATGCTACAGATCTGCATGTTGGAATTTAAAACCAAAAGCTACAGTTACTCAAAAAAGGGAAGGGGAAGTGTGTTGCCAGGCCAAAGTGCAGCCATTAGGACTGATTCCAGGGAAAACCCTTGGATTTCCCCTTCTCTCCTGCTTCAGTGGAGAAGTTTTATGGTAATAATGGTTGTGGATGATTCATTTTGGTGCACTGATCATAGACCCATGGAATGGTTTGGGTGGGAAAGGGCCTTAAAGATCATTCAGTGTCATCCCTTGCCTTGGGATACCTTCCACTGTCCCAGGTTGCTCCAAGCCCCTCCAGCCTGGCCTTGGACACTCCCAGGGCTGGGGCAGCCACAGCTTCTCTGCCCAACCTGTGCCAGGGCCTGCCCACCCTCCCAGGGAGGAATTCCCTCCTAATACCCAATCCAAACCCACCCTCTGGCAGTGGGAAGCCATTCCCCCTTGTCCTGTCACTCCAGGCCCTTCCAATCCATGCATCCTGCATTTTTAACTGCCTAAATTGCTGAGTTTTTTTCATCTTCCACCCCATCCTGTCCTGTGGCTGTCGAGTTACATCCTTGCTCAGCAGCTTTGACACTTGGTTACTGTTCCTCTGTTGTCAGAGGGACAGAAGGCACAACATGAGCCCTCAGTGTAAGCCCGTCTTGCAGACATCTCTCCTCTAATCCTAGAGCTTCCCATCAAGACACACAATCCCAGTTTTACTCCAGAGATCCCTTGATTTTCTCTGGGAGTTGGGGCAAGGGGGAAACTGGCAGGTGGCAAATGAGTCAAACACAAGCTGGGCTCTGCTGGAATCCTTACAGCCACATTTGTTGTTTGTTACTGCGAAACAAAGCAGAGTTGAAACCCAAAACACTGGACAAAACACCAAAGTTTGTCTTCACTGCTCAGATCCCTGGAATGTTGTCTTCTGGAACTATTAATTCCTGCCTGGGTCTGTGACCATCTCACTTCTGTGCCCCAGGGGATGGAAAATGCAGCACTTTGGTAGCTGGGTTAGTTTTTCCAGGCTACTTTTTAGTAGCCTGTTTTAAGGCACAGATTGAAGCCGTCTGGAAAATTACTTGGATGCCATGATCTAATAAGCTGAGGGGAAAAAATGATTTTTTATTTATCTTTTTAAAGCAGACTTTCCATCTGGGGCAGCTCCCCAGTTTTATTAGTGGCTCTGTGTTAATAGGAAGTCACTGCTCCAGGGTAATGATGTTTGTGGTGTTTAGTCACATAAACGGGGAAAAAACCTTAATAATTCTCTGTGTTTCAGGATTTTCTGACTAGATTTTGTCTCTTTAAACTGTTTTCTTTGCAGCTACATTAGAAAAACACTCCTGTGAGTTCTTTCACTGCAACAGCTTTAAAAATAATATGAAATGACATGTTTAATTGTGGGTAATTCATTTTAAATGTCTGTGGGCTCAGTTTTTTGGTGTTTTTTTTCCCTTTTCTCACCCCTCTATGCTAAGTTTCATTAGCAGGGCTAAAACTGGCTGTAAACAAGGGCCTGTCAGGAAAAAGAGGCTTAGTTTTGTGTGGCCTTTACAGGCACAGGAATGGAATCATGGAATGGCTTGGTCTGGAAGGGACCTTAAAAATCATCTCATTCCAACCCCCCTTCGATGAGCAGGGACAACAAACCAGCCATTCCCCAAATGCCTCCCTTCAGCATTTTGTAGCTGTAATTTAATAATCCTTACCTGAAACACCTCTGTGTTTTCCTGCCTCGGTTTCTTCCCTTTTAAGACCTGGATGAAACCCAAGCCTGGACATGCCCAGCTGTGTCATTAACACCATGAATTTTTCAGGAGTCCTTCTCTATGGCCCCCCTGGCTGTGGCAAAACCCTGATTGCCAAAGCCACGGCCAAGGAAGCAGGCTGCAGATTCATCAACCTCCAGCCTTCCACGCTGACTGACAAATGGTACGGGGAGTCCCAAAAACTGGCTGCTGCTGTCTTCTCCCTGGCTATAAAACTCCAGCCATCCATCATTTTCATTGATGAAATAGGTAAAAAAATCTTTATTTTTTTATGGAAGTACCCGTGGCAGAGTGGCATGAAGCTTGATGTGTTGGTTACTGTCACGTTTTCCTTAAAAAGAGGGAAGGCTCAGTGATAGAAGTAGGATGGAGGAAAGGTTCAGTAAGAGATTTGAGGGAATTGTGGCAAATCAGGAAAAACAATGTGTTTTTTCCCTTGTGGTAGTGGAGGAATTCACAAGCAGAACAAATTGCTGCTGATTTTTGGTTCACGAGGAAACCCATCACCGAACCCACTTCAGGGCTTCTGCCATGAGGGCACAGGATGGAAAACAAAATATGGGTTTAGCAGAGCTCTGGAATAATAAATAGTTCAATAAGGCTGAAGAAGTAGGAAGGAGAGACTGCTTTCCATAAATTCAGGAAGCACAGGATTTGGGGCAACGTCCTGTGATAGGTACACACTCGTGTGATGTCATTTAGGGGATGGGGGAGATTCCCCCTTGGCTGTTGTTCACTGTAAGCAGTGCTGTTGTTTTGGTGACAATGGTTATTAAAAATGGCTATGAAAATGCATTTCTAAGGCAAGAGAACAGCCCAGGTTTGCAGCTGAGGAGTCCAAGTGCTTCTCTCCCTGCCCACAGACTCCTTCCTCCGGAACCGGTCGAGTACGGACCACGAGGCCACAGCCATGATGAAAGCCCAGTTCATGAGCCTGTGGGATGGGCTGGACACTGACTATAACTGCCAGGTGAGTACAGATGGGAAAAGGGATGGCATTCCTTCATTGCTCCCTCTGCCTTCCCCTTGGAGCCCCTTGGGAAAAGGGGCAGCTTGCACGGAGCAGGAATTGCCACGTGGTTTCTTTAGCTGTCGGTGATTACCAGCACGTTCTGGGAGTGAGTTGTATTAACAGATCATTTTCCTGCCTGAGAAGGGTGGGTTTGGGCTTATTTGGGTTTTAATGAAGAGGTGTTGTTTCCAGAAGTGTCAGGTGTGTGGTGTGAGCTGCCAGCACTGGGAATTTTTAAACTGTTTCAAGAAAAACATTGTCTGGACGATATTTCCTTCAGGTGAAGTGAATCTTTGATTTCAGGCAAATTGAAAGCTCTGAGGGTTCATCCCAGGGGCGGGTTGGTTGGTTTGCCATGGAATCATGGAATGGTTCCATGGCAGGGACACCTTCCACTAGCCCAGGTTGCTCCCCAGCCCTGTCCAACACTTCCAGGGATAGGGAACCTCCAGGGGTTAGACAAGCACTGGACTGGAGTTAATGTGAGTGGGTAGAGAAGTGGGGGTGTTATCAAGGACAGGTCCTGTTAAGTGGAGCCATGTTTCCATCCCAATATTCCCACGTGCTTCCATCCCCTCCATGGGCTCAGCTGGTGTTGTATTTTGGAGAGGGGGGAAAAAAACACAACAGTTGCTGGTGCTGTGAAAACAAACCAACAGAAACCACTCATGAAGTAAATATTTCTATAATAAATGTGGCCCAGTGGAAGGTGACCCCTCGACAAGGGGTGGATCAAGATGAGCTTTAGGGTCCCTTCCAACCCAAACCAGTGTGGGATTCTGGGATTCTAAATGACTGGAATGTAGCAAAAAGCCTGCATGGTGTGGTTGTGAACTGTCACCTGGAATGATGTTTTTTAAAGCCTTTAAAAAGGATGTTTATTCTCCAAGTTTAAAATACTCAGTCTTTTTAAATCTGTGTTTCTGTGTAAATGTCCAATGCACTGACCTCCATCAGTTTGTAAGATCTGCTTTTCCTTCTCTCTCAGGCTTGTGCTAAAGATGTTTTTAAGTTGATTTTTCCAAAAATGAGTAGAAGACAGTGAATATATACATATATATATACTGAGGAGCTTAAAGCAGGGTGTTTGCTTACCATTAGTGAGAAGCCAATGGTATGAACACTTCCCTACAAATCAGTATCAGCTTGCAATCACAATGCATTATCCCTTTCCCCCAACACACTGACAGTTTCTTGGAGCAAGCCAACTTGTTCATTCCCTGCAGAAAGGCCATTTGGGGGCCCTGCAGTTCAGCAGAATTTGGCTTTTGCTGCAGTAACGAAAGTCCTAAAGGCTCAGAGGAAATTATAAATCAGCGTTGGGATGGATGTTATTTATTCCCGTGTTGATTCCACCTGGAGAGCACGCTCAGCCTCGGGATGGAGTCTGGAGCCTGGCAGGAACTTGGGGCAGAGCCCTTGGTGAAAAATCGGGCCTTTGGGCTGAAAAGGCAAGGAAAACAATGGCCGGGAAGGTGTGGGTCGCAGCAGCGAGGCACCTCTAGGTGGCAGGGTGACTCTGTGCCACCAGCACTGACCCCGGCCAGCCGGCCAGCAGAACTGCCAGCAAAGCCTCCGGATTGCTGATTAATTGCCCTGGCGTTTCTCACTTCCCTGACTGGGTGTTTACCGTGTACATAACTTAGAGTGACAAATGGGAAAACGAGGCCGGTGTGAATGGGAAGTAAATTTGTTCTGGAATTAATAGCCGGAGTGCTGCAGTGACTGTGCTGCTGTTGGGCTTGGCTTGGGCACGTGTAACCCACTGCTGCCAAATGTGCCTGTGCTCATGCAGGTTCATGTAATGCCTGAAAAACCAGAGACACCCTTTTAGTGATGTGAAAGCTGCTGGTTGCCCTTCAGGATGGTCTCTGAGGTCCCTTCCAACCCAAACCATCCCTGCATTCTTTTTTTTTTCAACGCAGCACCACAGTTTTGAATACCTTACCAGAACATCTCCCTTCAAATTCCTCCCAGAGCACCAGAAACTGGAAGTGACATCACTAAGAGTTATAAGCAGAAGTTTTAAGTTCCCTCTTAGAGTCTGAACTTTCCAGATGGGCTCATGAAGTTCAGGCCCATGTAAAAATCAGCCCCCAGGTGGTGTTTGTGGCCCCAGCTCTCTCTGCAGCTGCCTCTTGCTGAGAACAGGACCAGCATTCCCTTAAGTAACCTCTTCGGGTGTCGATGTTCTTGATAGAGTGGTTGGTTTTGAAACTCCCAGTGCCTGTTTTGCAAAGCTGCTCCCAGGCTGACTGGTGCTGTGTGCTGCCATTCCCAGGTCATCGTGATGGGAGCCACCAACCGCCCGCAGGACCTGGACTCGGCCATCATGAGGAGGATGCCAACCCGCTTCCACATCAACCAGCCTGTGAGTCCTGCCTCAGCCACCACACCAAGGGCCCTCAGCAGCCACGAGAGGGCTCTCTGCTCCTGGGGCTTTTTTACCCTCCCCTCCCCCAAGAAATGCTGCATTCTCTGATCAGGTTTTCGTGTTTGGGAAGCACGGCCGTAATTTGGCTTTTTAAGGTGGTGTTTCTCGGGGGGGGGAGGTTTTGGTGCCTTGGGTGTTGTATCTGAAGCAGCACTTCCCACCCCTTGTCTTCTCTGAGAATGGAGTGGGTTAGCTGCTGCACACTGATTTGGAGCTTGAGAACAGCCACAAAGAGCACACACTTTCCTGGGGGGGATGGCACCTGGTCAGCTCTTGTGGCAGAGCAGGTAGTTACAGACTCCCAGTGATGCCTTCTGCATACACAGGGTTTAGGAGGGAAGGGGGAGTGAGCTCTGCCTAGGAAAGCCCACCCTGTGGCCAGGCCTTTCCACAGCAGGCATTCTGGAAAACCAGGTTTGCTCTGCTTGTGGAGGGGTTGGAACGAGATGGTCTCTAAGCTCCCATCCAACGTGGAGTGTTCCATGACAAAGAGGCACTAATTAAGCTCTTTATCAATTAGCCAGCTGCCACAAGGCTGCCCTTACCACAAATGTTGCTCTTGCCACCCTTTTCCAGGTATTTCATTCTCCTTTGGACACTTGGCTTTGTCACCAGCCATTTTGGTGTTATTGGGAGTTCAGTCCCTGTCAAAATTCCCTTCTGGCTACAAAAATCATTATTCATTTTTTGCTGAATCTTAAGAGGCAAAACTGGAGGAGTAAAGCTCTTACTGATTGTGCAAGAGAGTACTCCTGTTTCCAGGCCCATGTGGTTTGAACTGGCTTTCACTCTGTGTGGGAGGATCCTTCTGGAAACAAGGCATTTATAACCCACTGACTTCCACACCTGTTCCATTCTCTTTCCTCATCTCTGGGTGTTCCTTGAATTAGTACGGGCAAGGATGTGGATTTTAGTACTTACTGTTGTCTCTCTATCCAGACCTGCCATTGGAAGGATGAATTATGTGCAGGGAATGTCACAGGGATCTCTCCCAGGATCAGAGTTACAAAGGAGGTGTCACTCAGGGAACAGGGGGGGGGGGATTTTCCTTACCCCACCACAGCACCCACTGCTTGGCTCTTGTTCCTGTGCCTTGTCATCAACCAGGATTGGTCCTGACTGGGATAACTGATGTGCTGTGGATTGGGAACGGGCACAGGGAGCAGGGAAAGCCTTGCAGATGGTAGAGCTGAGTCTGAGAGGAAAATGCCTCAAATCACTCATTAAAAATTATCTGCAAAGCAGAGGGAAATGGAAGAAGTATTTTTTTGGGACAGAGGAGCAACTGTTCAGCTGCCAGAGTGTCTGTGGGGGAATTTTTTCCCTTTTTAATGATGCAAGTGGAGTTTGGGAGATACAACACCCAGTCTTTGCTGCCTTTCTGGTAAGGATGTGCTCAGCACTCAGCTGTTTGTCAGTAACCTCATTACAGGGTGTGATTTCTGTTGCTTAAAAAAGCCCCAAACATCACTTGTAGAACTGAAATTGCCCCTGGGCAGGTTTCCTCCCATCTCCTGGGTGAGGGCTCAGCTTGTGGGACCAAAATCCCCTGCAGGGCAGCTGGAGCTTGGTGTTACCCGTGGTTATTTTTGCCCTCTGGTGACTTTGATCCCTTCTGTTTCAGGCACTGAAGCAAAGAGAAGCCATCCTGAAGCTCATTTTGAAAAATGAAAACGTAAGTAGAGCCCGTGAATGTGTCCTTTGCTGGTGTCACCAGAACATGCTTTGTAATTGCCTGCCTTGGGGCAAGGGAGAGATTATCCACCGAGGTGTTCCTGATGATCACTTGGGAATCTTCCCTGGGTTTTAGGTGTGGCCTTGCATTAAAGCACTGCAGTTGCCTCCTGTGTAAGCACAAGCCTCATCAGAGCAGCAGCCTCGGATTTTGGGGTGAATCACCATCTCTGAGCAGAGTTGTTTCGTTTCTCTGTCTCCATTTATGACAAGATAAATACATGTATCTCCCTAAAGGTGCTGGAGGTGAATCATGATTGGATAAGTGAGGGAAATTTCAAGATCTCAGAAGCAGGGAGAAGAAATACTGACTCTTCCTTTAACTCTTTCCTGGCTCAAGCCAAGAAAGGAGGGATGACTCTTTTGACAGTGCTGCTTTTGCTCCACAAATCAGATTTCCTTTAGAGGAAAACTGCTACAGATGTTGCTCCTATTATTGTATGGTGTCTGTGTCCCATCTGCCCTCCAAGAGCAGGGGAGGGGCTCACTGTGAGCATTCCTGGGAGGGTCTGGGGGCAGGATGGGGGGTCCATGTTGTCAGAGGTTCCTCCCAAATTCAGTCAGGAGCACTGACTGTCATGAAGTTAATGCTGCAAAGGAAAAGGAAATGCTGATGGACTGGAAAACGTGCTGGAAGGGGCTGTAAAAAGGTGGAATAAATGTGGGAATAGTTCAGTCTGGTGCAGTGCATGGGGTCAGACATGTTATTTTGCCTCTAAATCCCTGTTTTGGGGTTGTGTAAAGCAGGGACAGTGTCCAGACAGGAGTTGCTGAGGGAACCTGTGTGGGCACCTGGGGAAAGGGGTCAGTATTCCTGTGATCCAGGTTTTGCCACCCAGATCCGTGCAGGAGCATGGTCAGGGATGGGATAGACCCACAGGATGGTTGGCTTTCGCTGGGGGTTTCTTAACCAGCTACAGAGTTTGACGAGCTGAACTATTTGGAGGGTTCAAAGCCCAAGTTAATAATTCATCTCTCAAAACCCAGCGATCTGAGGGCGGGTAAAGATACCGGGAGGTGGCTCTGGTTGTCCCCAGTGACCAAAGTCTCCTGCCCTGGGGTTTCCATGCCCTGTCCTTGTGGTCTGGCAGGTGGACAGGCACGTGGACCTGCTGCAGATCGCCAAGGAGACGGATGGTTTCTCGGGCAGCGACCTGAAGGAGATGTGCCGGGACGCGGCGCTGCTCTGCGTGCGGGAGTACGTCAACTCCGCCTGCGAGGAGGACACGTACGTGCCCAGGGCTCTGCTTGGCACTCCCTCCTGTGCCTCAGCAGCTGGCACAGGGGTCACAAACAGGAGGGGCTCCTTTGCTTGCCAAGGTGCCACCAGGAACAAACCCCACCCCGCCCCCCCCAGCTAAGTTACGGGTGTTGATTTTGACTCTGAAAATAAGGGTGTTGGTGCCGTGAGCCAACTGTTTAGTGCCAGGGCTCAGTGCTGCAATGTCCCTCTGGGAACCCCTGAGAGCACAGGGGTGGTGCTGGAGCGTGTGCAGGGAAGGGAATGGGCTGGAGAACTCCTGAGGGAGCTGGGGGGGCTCAGCCTGGAGAAAAGGAGGCTCAGGGGGCACCTTGTGGCTCTGCAAGTCCCTGCCAGGAGGGGGAGCCGGGGGGGGTCGGGCTCTGCTCCCAGGGAACAGGGACAGGAGGGGAGGGAATGGCCAGGAGATGGTCAGGTGGCACAGGAGGAGGAATTTGTTGCTGGCAAGGGTGGGGAGGCCTTGGCAGGGGCTGCCCAGGGAGGGTTGGAGTGCCCAGCCCTGGAGGTGCCCAAGGCAGGACTGGCCGTGGCACTCAGAGCTCTGGGCTGGGGGACAGGGTGGGCATCGGGCACAGGGGGGGCTGGCAGGGCTTTGCCAGCCTCAGGGATTGTGTGGCAGCAGCTCCACAGCCCCTGAGCCCTCACGTGGCTGTGTGTGTGTCTCTCTCAGCCACGACGAGGATGAGATCCGGCCGGTGCAGCAGCAGGATCTCCACAGGGCCATCGAGAAGATGAGGAAATCCAAGGATGTCTCCATGCAGAACCTCGCCATGGAGATCGTTTTTGATTAAGGCAGCAGAGCCCATTTGCAGTTCCTGATGTGATTTAGTTTGAGTTCTGTAATCAGTTAGCAAAACCAATGCCAGGGGGTGGGAGCGGGC
The DNA here is from genome assembly GCA_013400415.1 of Scytalopus superciliaris. Taxonomy (NCBI): domain Eukaryota; kingdom Metazoa; phylum Chordata; class Aves; order Passeriformes; family Rhinocryptidae; genus Scytalopus; species Scytalopus superciliaris. The sequence goes on along the minus strand of VXBX01003824.1, from coordinate 280,109 downwards.
ATGGATAAGGGAGTTGTGTCTCTGGAATCGTTTTTATACAAAAACCCTCTAAGTTATTGAAATTCCATCGCGCCGCTGGAAGGGCGACCGTAGATCATGAGTGGAACAATTGAGCCCAGACCAAGAGTGCTGTCTGTCCCACGCTGATCCACTGAGGAGCCTTCCAGCAGGTGGGAGGTGGGGCACTGGGTGAGGAGGGACAATCCAGGAGGGGCCGTGCGTGTCCCTGTGACCTGTATATAGCCACACTTTTTTTTATATATAGACATAATCTGTAGATAAACTTGAGTATGGAAAATCTTTTCTACTTACTGAAGCAAACCAAATCAGAAGATGTATAAAGATTCCTCGATACTCAGTTCACTTCTACCTTTTAGCAGCAAATACCAAGATAGAAACTGCTTCTAGAACAAAGCAAGATTTGAAATGCTACTGATCTTTCTTTTCATGTGACCACTTGAAATCCGGTGCCATTTAGTAAAGATAGCAAAGTGCTATGTAAAAACGTTGGAATACTTTTAATTTTGTATGAATTCTGCTTTTTAAACAAGCGCTGGTTTTATTTTTGGGTTTCCCTTGATGTGAGCAGTTAGAGTAGGATGTTACCTGGTCTTCCCTACAGCCCCACACCTTCTGAGCTCTGGGCAGCCGAGGCTTCCTGAGCTCCTGTGCTTTGTCCCCAGGACTTGCTGCTCTCTGGGTCCCCTCTGGCCGCCCCACTGTGGAGTGTCAGAGCCCCGAGGCCCGGGGGGGGGATGTTGTGTGATGTTTGGCTCTGTCACATGCTTTGGATGTGTGAAACTGGAGAGGAGGGAATGGGTTTTAGGCTGTAAATGTGATTTAGCAACGTGCTGTAACAGTTGTGGTGAGTTCTGTCGCCAGCAAGGCAAAGGGTTACAAATGCGGGTGAGTGGCCCAAGTGTTTTGGTGAAGTTTTTGTCAGAGATGCTCAAGAACTTTGTTTTTCTTTGTCTAATTTTATGAACTGTGCACTAATTGAACAAAACTCTGTAAAGGGAATTGTCCCACCCCCTGGGGTGGGGCGTTGTGTCTCAGCTCTGCTGCCTGGGAGGGGAGGGAAGCGTTGGGAGCAGAGAACGATGTCAAACCAAACGCAGTGCAAAGTGAAATAAAGTGAAATAAAGAGGGCTGGAGCCCTGCCATGACACTGTCTTGGGGCTGCTCAGTGTCCATCAAGCACGGCTTGCTCCCTGCTCCTTCTGGGGAGGCAGCAGGGCTGAGTGTGACCCAGCTTAATCTTAAAGCCAAATCAGGTGCGAGGGCTTTAAAAATCATTGAATAATTACTTAGACTTCTTGCCTTGTATCAGAAAGCAATGGGAGATGCACATTGCTCAGACACAAGGGTGTAGGAAATGGGGCACAGCACAAACACTGGGCTATGGAAATGGGAAAAGTGTGGGATATAGGATGCTAATCCTGCAAGTCCTGTCAGTGCTGGGGCCGAGAGCAGGGGGGAGTGGCAGTGCTGGCTCTGGGTTGGAGCAACGAGTCCAGAGGGGCACCAGGATGGGCAGAGGCTGGAGCAGCTCTGCTGGGAGGGAAGGCTGGCACAGCTGGGATTGGCCAGCCTGGAGAAGGGAAGCTTTGGGGGGACCCAACTGTGGCCTTGCAGGGACTGAAAGGACTACAAGAAAGATGGACAGAGACTTTCCAAGGGATGGAGTGACAGGACACAGGGAATGGCTTCCCAGTGCCAGAGCGCAGGGATAGATGGGATAGCGGGAAGGAATTCCTGGCTGGGAGGGTGGGCAGGCCCTGGCACAGGTTGGGCAGAGAAGCTGTGGCTGCCCCTGGATCCCTGGGAGTGTCCAAGGCCAGGCTGGACGGGGCTTGGAGCAACCTGGGATAGTGGAAGTCTCCAGTGTTGAGCTCCAAGCTGTGAGGCAAAGTTGCCCCCCCAAAACAATCAGAGTGAGAGCTACTCACATGTATAAATATTTATTTGTACTAAAAGTGAGTGTTTCATAGCAGAGTATCGAGTTCAGAATATATTAAATCATGAGGTGAATCAGTTGAAGTACAAGTTCCAGTCTCATGCCTTCAATAAATACACTACAAAATCCCCACTCCACATTTTTCAATCAGAGGTAATCAGGACACTACGCTGCTTTTCAGGGATAATGCAACATCTGTGTTTGGCTGGAACCACCTGAGTTTTCTCCATGTTGGATTAGTTTATGATGAACAGCAACAATGCTATTTCACTCCTTAAAAATCCTAAATGGGAATATTGCTTTTGGCTTCCAGGTCCCTGCCTGAGGGCCTGAGCAGACGAGGTGCTGGTGCTGATGTGCTGTCAGTGCCCCCCACGGGGGCTGCAGCATTTCCCTGGGGTGAGGCACAGCTTTGGGCTCTTGGGGCCAAAGACTTTAAAAAATTACTTAAAAACCCACCCAACATGACTTTTTGGAAGGGTGTTGTCCAGTCCTACACAAAGGCCTGGACTCTGTGCCATGGCCACTGCTCTTGGCTGGCAGTGCTGCTCCCTCCCCAGCTGGTTTTGCTGAGCAGTGGATCTGTTGGTCATTAAAACTGGAGCACAAGAGGAGGGGAACTCTGGTTCCCGATCATTGGAAACACATCCCAACAGGATCTGGGGTGGCTGCTAAAGGAGGACAGGCACGAGAATCACACATTCAGGTTGTTGCAACCACGAGCAACAAGCCCAGACCCCCTTCTTGGTGAGACTTTGCTGTTCTGCCTCTGGTTTGCCTTCTGGCTGGGAGCAGTGTGGGCAGAGGGAGGATGCTCCAGAGCACGTGGATGCCATTCCCAACTCTTTCTTGCAGCCCAGAGCTCTCTCAGGTCTTTGAGGTGCCTCCCAGGAGAGTTGCCCTGCCAGGCTCCAGGCACAGGGATCGCCAGGGCACAGTCCCCACGGAGAGCTGAACTCAGAGCACCAGGAATGCTCAGCCCGGGTTTTGATTGAGCAGCAGGAGGAAGGAAGCAAGGAATGACAGTGTGACCCATTGGCTCAGCCCTGAGGAGCTGGCCGTGGTCAAGGCTGGTTTTAAAAAATCCTTTTTAAAAAAAGGGCATTAAAAAGATTCTGCTGTTTATTAGCAAAAAATTGTCTAAGGCACAACGTGGAGGGCAGTGACTGGGTGCCCGTTTCCCTCTCCCACCCTGGCAGCAGCATCCACTCCTCACTCCTGCCTCGCTGGGCGAGGGGCACTGCCAAGGCACTTCTTCCTGCTCCAGCAGGGCACGGGCAGGATTGATCCTGGTGCTGAGGCCCCACCTCTGCACTGGCAGCACCAAAATATCCGTGTGGCCCATCCAGAGGCCGTGCTGGGCTTCCTGCACCCAGCCCAGCTGGGGATGAAGGGCCTGCTGCCCTGCCCTTCCAGCTCCACGAGGATGTTCCCAGAGGCTTCAAGGGGAGAAGGACCAGGCTCAAAGTATTTCTGATTAGTAAAAACTGCTCTGACCCAGGTAGGAAAATCCCCCGAGCAGAGCATTGGAAATGCCAAGGAATTGATCTGTGTCACAGGGAATCAATCAATCATTGCTCACTCTTAATACAAGTATTCCTAGGGAGGAGGAGGGGCGTTAATTCTTCTTTTCCAGAGACTGGTAGTACGTGGTGAGCACCTTCCAGGCTTTGGGGGCCATGAAGCCGTCGGGAGGGTTTTCACCTTCCCGAGCGAGTTTCCTCATGCGAGTTCCTGAGATGAAGTCAAAGTCATCGTGCCTGCACAGAACAGAGACAGGTGCCATCAGCACAGCCTGGCCGAGCCCTCCCCCGAGGCTTCCCCATCCCAGGGGAGCTCCGTGTCCATAACACCTCCCCAGCTGGGAGGGGCCGTGTTTCTCCTGCTGCTTGTCCTCCCTGGTGGCACCTTCAGTTCCACATGACCCACCCTCGGCCTGGTGGCAGCTCTTGGAGGGGCCCGTGGGGGGCTCTCCCCCCTTCCTCTCCTTAAGAGGAACACCGAGGGCTTTTCCCTCTGGCCCGGCAAGTCCGAGGCGACCCCAAAGCCGCCGCGTCACCTTTTGGGGTCGTAGAAATCCATGGCCCTCTTGAGCTTGTTGTAGGCAGCCACGCGGAAGGGGATGATCTCCACCGAGGTGAGCCCCGGGGCCATGCTCAGCACCTTCCCACCGTGTGTGGCCTCGTACAGGTCCTTCTTGGTGTCGGGGTGGGGCATCCCCGCAGGATCCCGCCCCACGATGTAGAAATTGGCCCCTGCCACCATGCGAGCCCGGCAGTGCCACTGCACCTGCATGGGGGGAGGGAAAAAAGGGAGGGGGAAAAGGGAGGGGGAAAAAAGGGAGGGGAAAAAAGGGACGGGAAAAAGGGGAGGGGGGAAAAGGGAGGGGAAAGAAAAGGAAGGGAAAGAAAAGGAAGGGAAAAGAGTCAGCATATTTGCTGTGGTTTCTCACAGCGCTGAGGCTGCCCAGACACATCTGCCAGTGCTTGGACCCGATGCACCACCCCAGCTCTCCTAAGGACATGTATTTCAAGGGAAACGCTGGGAATGGGCATGGGGTTTGTTCCAATCCAGCAGCACAAGGAGGTGGCAGTTTGGTTTTGGAGGATGCAAAGACTGTGCCCAGCAGCACATGCAGAGGCTGCCCACGCATCCCTCGGGGGGGGCCCAGCATTCACCCCTGTCATCCTAGTAATTTAGGGATGGAAGAGAAACCACTGGGGGGAAAACAGGAGAAGGGGAAGTGTGTTTCTATCCCTTCTGCCCAGTGGGAGGACGGGAGCCCAGAGAGCCGAGCTCTGCAGGGACAGCAAGTGTGGGGGAGCCACGGAGGGAACCAACAGCGAGCCAGTGGCTCTGACTCCCTTCCCGTGGCTTCCCGGAGCTGCAGGGGCGGGCTGGCAGCAGCATCCCCCCGGACAGGCTTCCCAAGGGCTGCCTCACCTCCGTGGGGCCGGCGTAGAGCATGGGAGAGGGGAAGATGGCCACGATGGTGGACTTGGGGTCCAGCACTTGCTCCTCGAGCACGGCGGCGTGCTGCTTCATCCGCCACTCCAGCGGCACGTCGTCGTCTTTGGTCCACCCCCCCAGGGGGTGCAGGAGCAGCACGGGGTTCTTGTAGCCCCTCTCCAGGAGCTGGCGCCGCGTGTCCTGCATGAGCAGGGCGTGCCCGTTGTGCACGGGGTTGCGCAGCTGGAAGGCGAAGATGGCATCTGCAGGGGAGGGGTGGAGAGGGTCACGGGCTGGCACTGACCCTCGGGCATGCCTGGCGTCTCCACACGGGCAGGAGAGATGTGTGTGTCCTGCCCCTGCAGGAGCGAGGCCTTAAGGACCTCAGGGGAGCGTTTCACATCGCTCTGCCAAGGTTGTTCCCATTGCACAGCCCTCCTCTGGGGCTGCTTTCAGTCCTAGCAGCTCTCCTGTAATGTTTGTAGGGGCCACTGGACACCCCCACCAAGTTCCCCAACTTCCTCAGTGACCTGCCACCTCCCTGAGCTCAGTGGCACCTTCAGGAAGGTCAGTGCTCTCTCCCCAAAGTGAGGGGGGGTGTCTGACCCCTGCCAGTCTGACAGGACCAGGTTGGAGCAACCTGGTCTAGTGGGAGGTGTCCCTGCACATGGCAGGGGGTTGGACCGAGGTGATCTTTAAGGTCCCTTCCAACCCAAACCATCCTGGGATTCTGTGGGACAGACACCTGAGCTGCCCCCCAGGTGTGAGGGCCAAGTGTGTCAGTGCAGAAGGAGAGGCTCTGACCTGCCACGGAGGACACGAGCAGGATGCTCAGCACTTCCCACAGCACTGTCCTCAACCAGGGAGACCCTACCCCACTTTTCATGCCATGCCCTGGGTCCCTCTTGCCGCTCACCCCACCTGTACAGTCCCATTTTGGGAGTATCCAGAAGCAACCTGGCAAGGGCTGTGAGTTTGGGAGCACCTGATCATGGATCACACCAACCTCCCAGTGCTGGGTGGGGCGGGAAGGGCCGTGTCACCAGTGCTAGCCCAGGGCACTCACCAGCATTCATCTCCCTGAATTTCTGCTTCAGAGCCCGTGGAGTGAGGCGGTACTGGTCCAGCCCATCGTTCCACTTGATCTTCTCCAGGACGAGGAGGTCTCCCCCAACCAGCCAGTCTCCACTCTCCATCACCATCTGGGAATCACACACATGTGCAGGGTAGAGGGGACAGCAAGTACCTCCTTTTCCCCTCTCCCAGTCTCCTCTGAAGAGTGTTAGGCTTGACTGTCCTTGTTGGGTGATCCTCCCTTCTCCTTCAGCACGTTACAGGTGGGAAACACGGTTACAGTGACCACATGAACTCGCTGTCATGAGCAGCAAAACCTCACCAGGAGAGGCATCAGCCACCCAGTCCCCACCACTGCACCCAGCTGGGTGCTGCACTCTGGCAGCCAGGAGCCTACAAGGTATGGCACAAGACCTTCCTCCACCCCACTCTTTGCTCCTTCCTCCTGGGAACATGCAGGAGGAACAAGCCTGTTGCACGGGGAACACCTGCTGATTAATTCCCAGAGGTATTTTAAGGGAGGGAGGGGGGGAAAGAATTAACCCAGCTTTAGCCTTTTCTAGCAAAGTCACAAGCTTTGACAGCTGGAATCTGGAGCTCTCCTTTTCCTTGCACTGCCAGAGAGTAAGTGGGAAGAGAGGGAGCTGTAAAAACACAAGACCCCTGTACAGAAGAGCCAAGCTGAGGAGCTTTAATTTCACACCATCACAGAACATCCCGAGCTGGAGGGGATCATCGGAGTCCAACCCTTCAGTCCTGCCGGCAAGGAGTCGGGCAGACGGGAAACCCGGGAAAGGCGCTTGGCACCCCAGCCGCGCTTCCCGGGGCTGCGGGGGGCACAAACCCACCTGGATGTGGGGGTGCCTGGGGCAGGTGGTGCCCCAGACACGGGCACAGCGCTCCTCCTTCCTGTGCTCGAAGAACTCGGGGCTCCTCAGCACGGCCACGCGGCGGCCCTGGAAGGCGAGCGCCAGCGCCTCGCAGCCCTCCAGCCGCTGCTTGTCCTCCGAGGACACCGGCAGCACGATGGGGATGCTCAGGTTCACCACGCCGTCTGCCAAGAGAGGGGCACCATTTTACCACCCCCCAGCCCTTGGGAGCGCAGCAAACGGAGGTTCCCCCTGTAAGTTCAGTCCTTGCCCCGGTTCTTTCAGTGCTGCTGATGGAAAGCGGTGTCAGCGGAATACAAAACTCCTCGTGTCGGGGCCAGAGATGACTCCGAGACACCCGGAGCATCTCACTGCTTCCTGCACTCTCTCTCTTTCCCTGGTTCTTCTCTTCAGTTGTGAAGTTGATAAACTCAAATGTACTTGGAAAATACAACCCCTGCAGCCTCCTCTTCCAGGAGAACCACCTCTATGGAGGTGGCTCCAGGACGGTGTTCCCTGGAGCATCCCATTCCCTGCACACCTCCTGAGCTGCCCCTTCCAACAGGGAGAACACCACACTTGGTTTCTTTGGGGTGTTTTCTGGGTATCTCTATGCTGCTGCTCCTTCTCCTCCTCTGTAAATCTGCACTGTTACTCTGTGTGTACACAGCAAGTCTATATTTGCTCATGCAGTTTCTAATTTCAGTGTTGTCCCTAAATATCTGGAAATCATGTTGGTTTCATCCCCACTCCCCCAATTTCCCAGCCCTCCACTACAGTCCTCCCATGTCTCCTTGGATATCCCAGTGTTTAAAAGAGAAGAGTCAGTCCCTCCCATCACAAACAAATCACTGATTCAATTTCTTCTGATCTGACTGAAATCAGTTTGGACCACTGAGAGACTTAACTTGAGGATTTTGACTGTGATGTAGATTTTTTTAATCCTTATTAAAATATTGGCATTTACTTTTAATTCACAACTGGTTATCATTGATCTGCCAGGCAGCAATTTTCAGGAATAATCAGAACTAGAGTCACATGGGATCCAATCAATATCAACTTTGTGCATTTAAATCATATTAACAGTGATCAGTCAATGAAGTCAGCACAGGGGGGAAAAAAAGACTGGATTAAGAAACCAACAAATGATGCTGAGAGGGAGGATCTTCAGGCTCCATTTCCAAATGCAAGATGGAGATTTAACAGATCACCCCAGTGATGGTAATTCCAAAACTGCATGACTGGCATTTCTGTGCAGACTGGTTGGCAGGACACGGGGTGTGTCAGGCCACGTGCAACTGGCTGCATCATAACCAGGCCTGGCTGTGCCTAGTCTTAATAATTTCCTTTTTTTTCCTTTATAAATCTCAAAAAATTATAGCAAAGAAAAAAATCTCAATTGAAGTAATTTGTGTTGATCCTAAGAGCAGTTACATACATACCAGCTACCAAGCAATTCTTCCCTGGGAGAACACAAACACAATTAAGATAATTAACACTCACAGGCACGTTACAGAAACCACTGCAAGAACCAAAGTGTTTAAAAGCTCAGCCAAGCACCTCCTGACCTGGTGGTGTGGCCACCCCAGCCTCTCTGGTGCTCACTCTGGTCAGGAGCTCTACAAACCCTGAACATGTGCCCATAGACCTCAGGGGAGCTCTGCTCAGGGATGCCTGCAGGGCTGGGGGCAGGGGGTGGCACCCCAAAAACAGATGGTCTCTGAGAGGAGTGTCTGGCACGAAGTACTGAGCTCTGGAGCAACATGGTCAGCACAGGACACCTCTGTGACCTCCTCAGGCCCAGCAGGCAGCTCAAAGACCACAGATCAGGCTCTGATAACGAGGACATGTGCTCCTGAACACTGTTTGCACCCTGGGAAGGAGGTGAAAGGCTATGAGGTGTCTGAGAGCAGAAGTCCCCACACAGACACTCCTCCAGCCCAAAGGGAGCACTCCTGAGCTTTGCCTCTGCTGCACAGTGCCCAGATCCCAGTAACAGCAGCAGGTCACTGCCCTGCCTGACCATGGGATCTTCCAGAAGGAAGGCAAGGCTCAAAGGGACTTGCCTACCAAGATCCCTGAGGGCAGAGGTCACTACCAGGTCTACAAATCCCTAAGTGAGTGTCCTGTGTGCAGGTGAAGCCACAGTGACAGCACCTACAGCTGAGAAGCTGGATGGGAACATCCATGCCCACTCTCAGCTGTGGAGGGTCATTACCTGAGCACTCCTTGCCTTTTCCAGGGATGAAGCACATGCTGCTAATGGATGGAGACATCTGATTTGCTTCAAGTTGGATAGGCAGGAAAACGGGGTGGGGGGAGCAGAATCTGGCTTTGCTCCTGTTCCCAAGGAACAGGCACCTTCTCCTGCCACCTCAGGCTCAGCCTCCCTGCTCTACTGGCTTTGGGTTTGCCTCTCTGTTTACCCCACTAAAGAGATACAGGAAGGCTCCTGTTTGAGCAGCACCATGCAGGGTGTCCCAGCTGTGTGCCCATGGCACAGTGACCTCGGTCACCTCCAGGAGCCCCGTGTTGGGCATGGGGGAGGAGAGGAGGAGGGCAGAGCCAAGCACAGAGCCATTCCCTGGGGCTGCCTCCCATCCCACAGCAGCCTCCTGGTGGCATTCCCATGGGATGTGGGGTCCATACCAGTGAGCAGGGTGCCGAAGTGGAGCACTTGCAAGTACTCTCTCTCCCGCATGAAGCCCGTCAGCGGAGTGGCCCAGCCTTCGCTCAGCACCTGCACCCACTGCAGATCCAGCTGCAAAACAAACCCAAAGGGCACTCCTGTCACACTCCTGTCACCACTCAGAGGCTGCTTTTCCTTCCCTTCTGCTGCAGCAGCACTCTCATTTTGTTTGGCTTCAAACACAGGACATTCATAAGGGGCAGAAAGCCACAGGTGGGGGGAGGTTGGGGGTTATTTTTTAAGCCGGGCTCACACACTTTGATAACACAGCTTAGAACCACAAAATCCCAGAATGGTTTGGGTTGGGAGGGACCTTAAAGCCCATCCAGTGCCACCCCCTGCCATGGGCAGGGACACCTCCCACCAGCCCAGGGTGCTCCAAGCCCCGTCCAGCCTGGCCTTGGGCACTCCCAGGGATGGGGCAGCCACAGCTTCTCTGCCCAACCTGTGCCAGGGCCTGCCCACCCTCCCAGGGAAGGGTTTCATTCCCAATATCCAGTCTGTCAGTGTGAACCTGTGGTGCTGTGTTAGCACAACAAAGGGGACTGACAGCCCTGGCTCCCTCCAGCACAGGCTGGACACATGGCAGAAGATGGCTGAGGGTGAGGATCACACCTCAGCTCACCATAAACCACAGCCAGGAAAGGATGTGGCCATCAGAGGAACACAGGTCCTCCTGGCAACACCCTCCTGGAAGCTTCTGCCCTTGGAACAGCTAAATAATGACAGGACCCATGCTGATACCTTAGTGATCTCCACACATGGCAGCTTCTCTGCCTCAGCTCGGACACTGCTGAGTTGATTCTCGGGCACAAACAGCTCAAGAACATCCTTAACTGAGCCTTGGGGGACGATGTTCTGAAAGAGAGAGAGAACAGCACTCGTAGGAAACATGCTGGTTTTCACACACCAAGAAGTCCATGTCCCACAGCAGGTTCCCAAAGCTGCCAGTGCCAGTGACCCACCTGTGCTTGGAGGAGCTCCACAACCTGCTGGATACACTCAGACACTGATGCAACGTTCGTTTTCAACACCAGTTCAGGAGCTTCGGGTTTCTCGTACTCCGAGTCAATCCCAGTGAATCCTACACACAATTAACCCCCAAATTAAATTTATTTAGCATAATACTCGGCGCCCTAGAGCCAACAACGCTGTGCAAACAACCAGGAGGCATTCAGCCATGCTGGGTATGGCAGGTGACACTTGTGACAGCAGGATTAGGGAAACAGGATCCTCCTTGTGCTCTACAAAGGGCCTTTAGAAACCCACCTCTGTGTGAGGCACTTCCACAACAAGGTGCCCAAAGCTTTGGAAAGTGAAGGCAGGATAATCTCCCTCCTCCATACCTTTGATCTCTCCAGCTCTTGCCTTTTTGTACAGGCCCTTCACGTCTCTGCTTTCACAGATATTTAAGGGAGCATCTACAAAGATTTCGAAGAAAGGAAGTCCAGCTGCCTCGTGAATTTTCCGTGCGTTCTGGCGATCCTGTTAGAAGAAAGATGGAAAAATCCTGTGTGCCCAAACTGCAGCAAGCACCTTCCTGATACATGATGGCAAATTTATCTCTGCTATAGATTTTTTTAAATTTACACTAATTCTAATATGGGTTTTTCACCTCCTTTCCCTCCTTTTCTTTAGAGATACTTGGGAAAACAAACAGTAAAAATCTACAAGTTTGATCCGTTTTCAGCTTCTTCCGTCCAAAACCTCAAGATCTTTTTGTTAAGCAGGACAGAAGTACTTGATTGTGAATAATTATCTGCCCTGTGACAAAACAGCTGGACTTGGTGATGTTAGAGTTCTTTTCCAACCTTAACCATTCTATGATAAAGGAACTGCTTGCATCAGCTTGATAACAGCAGCTACTCGGTCCCCTCAGCAAGCAAAAAGCCACAGCCAAATCTTCCTCCAGAAGAGCAGTGACAGCACTGGGACAGGCTATTGCTTGGGTCCCTCTTTTTTGCCTTCTGGGGGGTTAACAGGAGGAGGTTTTTAAACTCCTCTTAGCTTTTCAGCAGTCTGTAACACTGAATATATTCGAGGGGGTCGTGTCAAACTGCCCTCCTAAAGCTGGCACTGCCCGTGCGCGGTTGTGTCCCGGCGGCGTTTTACAAGAGGAGAGACAAGAAGCACCCAACAATGGAGCACTCCAGGCCAAGCTGCCTTCCCTGAGGGCAGCCCCGGGGCCGAGCTGAGGGAAGGGCAGGCTGTGCTGAGGGCACAGTACCTTTGTGAAAGGAGAGATGAAGCTGGTTATGCAGACGAGCCCGGCGTCGGCGAAGAGCCGCGCCACCTCGGCGATGCGCCGGATGTTCTCCTCGCGGTCCTGGGCTGAGAAACCCAGGTTCTTGTTCAAGCCGTGCCGGACGTTGTCGCCATCCAGGGAGTAGCAAGGGATGCCATGAGAGACCAAGTACTCCTCCAGAGCAAAGCCAATGGTTGTCTTGCCAGCTCCAGAAAGGCCTGTTGGGAGACAGAGGAGTGAGGGGCAGGTTTGAGGTCGAGAGAGGGGGAGTGTGACACGAGACCTCCTGGGGCACCGGCGGCAAAGCTCCTCTGTCTGAAGGTGCTTTAGGAAGGAATGAGGTAGGGAAGTTGGATTCATCTTTTTAGCACACTTGGGTCAACCCTCCTTCTTAATGCCATGGGAAAAGCTGCTATATCCCAACATCTGGAGGGGTTCAACCCAGCAGTGCTGCAAAGGCACCACTTGCTGGGCCGTGGTGGGACAAAGAGGTACCATTACGTAGGGGAAGTTTGAAAGGGTGCTGTTGCCTGTAGGTCTCTCAGCACCTTCCTCATCCTCCTTCTGTTCCCACTGTCAAGAGTCAACTGCTCTCCCAGACTGAACCCAAGGAAAGGCTCTTGCCACAATTGTGTGGGACGGGACGGGCTCTGGCAGCAGCAGCCCCTCTGCGTGCACAGACACTCCTTCTCCAGGGCATATTTCAAAGAATAATCATCAGCCACAGAAGCCCAGACCTTTCACACAGGAGATTTTTGGGTGACATTGGAAAGAGAAGGAAATTGCCTCGGATAAGTTTTTTTGAAATTGAATCGAAATTGAAGAGAAGGACAAAACAGGAGTGTGTTTTAATCCAACACCTACCACCTAAGGTCACAGGAAGGCAAATCAGAAAGGCTTTACAAATCCTTCCAAGCACGTCCTTCAACATTCTCCATCAGGCAAAGAAAATGCCAATGTTTAAGAAGCAAAGGAACAACTGGACAAGTGGCAAAAGACAGAGTTGTCTAAATATTAGAGACGAAAAATGCAATTGTTATTTCCAGCAGCCCCTAATCCCCAAACAATGAGTTTATTTTTCAAAGTAGAAGGGAAGGGCAACAAAATAAGTGCAAGGAATTGCTTCCAGTGTGACTGGCTGGGAGTATTTATACTCCAGACAAGGAGACTGCCTTGTGCTACCTTAAACACAGCAAACCTACGTGTGCCAATAAACTTCCCACCGCCCCTGAGTGAAAACATCCGCATTTTGGACAACCCTGGGCACGTTTCACTGCCAAGGACCAGCTGGATTTTGGCCAAGGCTTCCTCAGCTACACACTTGGGAACAACAAGTCCTCCCTTACGGCCTCTGACGTGTTCAAAGGAGCCTGATAACAGCTGGGAAGTTCATAAAAACATCAGTGCTGGGCAGCAGCTGCCAGGGAGAACATCTTGCTGCGCCAGCACCGCGTGTCCGCGTTTCCCACGTGCGACTGTTTTGCAATTCCCCGTTCAGAAGGAATGCTGACGTTTCCCGTGGCTCCCAAACCCCCACCCCCGAGCCGTGCTCATGCAGGGAGTTTCACAGGTGAAGCCACGCTCTCACACCCAGATGAAAGTACCTGTGAGCCAAACGGTGCAGCCCCGAAATCCTCCTCTGGTGCCGACAACTTGCCCTCTCTTGCTCCTGCTCACATGGTGGGCTTGGTAAACCACGTTGGTTGATCCCTGAGGGGAGCAAAGCAAAGCACTTCTGTACTGAGAGCGACAGAGAAACTCTCTGCTGGGACTAACGTATGGGAGAGAAACACAAATTCATTAATGGACTTTGTTGTCAGCTGGGTTCCTGTCTCAGCAGCACAGACTCCCTGCCCGTGCCCGGAGTGCTCCTGGTGGCGATGCCCCGGTGCCCGTGCCAGGTGACTGATGCACCCGTGGGCGGGCAGGGGAGGGGGGACACAGAGTCTGGGCACAGAGACACATCCCTGCCTTTTCCACGTTTTACAACACAGACTCGACTATTATTTTAATTGTGCTTGCAAAACAAGGGCAGCTTCAGGAGCTCGTTTACCTGCTGTGTTTAACATAAGTCAGCCTTTAGTAAGTGGGGCAGGAGACGGTGACACGGCAACACCAGGGAACACACCGGGGTGGGAGGCAGAGGAAACAACACCTGGGGTGTCTGTGTGCACCTCCCAGAGCAAATGAGGGGCTGGCAAAATGCTGAGCCACAGGCCTGAATTTTGGTGCTTCCTGCTGTTGCCCATGCCAGCCCCTCTGCTGGGATGCAGATGAGACAGCCTGTCTGTGCCCTGCAGCTCCCGCAACAGAGGATTCTGCACATGAAGTATCTGCAAGACCTTATTAGTTGAAAGGATTGTGTTTCCAACCGAGGCATCCAAAGGAAGGTATCAGGAGGGAGTGAGGATGTAAATACATCCTGGAAAAGTATATATTTTGGAGAAGGAAAGGTTGTGTGGAGACCTCAGAGCACCTTCCAGGGTCTGAAGGGACTACAAGGAAGGCAGAGAGGGACTGTTTATCAGGAACTGGAGTGCCAGGACAAGGGGGAATGGCTTCCCACTGACAGAGGGCAGGGATAGATGGGATATTGGGAAGGAATCCTTCCCTGGGAGGGTGGGCAGGCCCTGGCACAGGTTGGGCAGAGAAGCTGTGGCTGCCCCAGCCCTGGGAGTGTCCAAGGCCAGACAGAGCTTGGAGCAATGTGGGGTAGTGGAAGGTGTCCCCATGGCAGTGGGTTGGAGCAACACGAGTTTAAAGGTCCCTTCCAACACAAACCATTCTGTGCTTCTGTGAAAAACTCAAAACAACCCCAGACCTGCCCCTGAAAAAGTGAGTGAACGCCACACATCCTGTGACTCAGAGAATACAAGATAAGTAGCTCAAGATTTGGTTTTTGTGGTTTGTTCTGTTCTGTTGTTTCTTGTGGAGTTTTTTTGCAGGGGGCTCATCAAAAGCTTGAACATTTTGAGCTTGCAAAGGTAAGACAGCACCACCAAGGTTTAATTTTCACCTGTCCCTGGAGTTCAGGCTTCAGCAGCGAGACCAAATGAGCACACACAGAAGACCCAGCTGACAGAACTAATCCCTTCTCCCCAGGCACAGGGGTGTGTTCCTGCTGTGTGTGGTCCTGGTTGAGCTGTGTCACCTGGTCAAGGACCCTCAGCAGAGCACAAGAGCCCAAACTCCCCTTTCCCAAGGGATGTCAGCCCTGCAGCCAAACCCACAATGCTGCCCCGGTGATCACACCCCCCCCTCCAGAGAATATACAACTGGCCCTGGGCATTTTGTTTGCAAACCATGAGAGGTATTTCTGCATGGAGAAACGAGCCTGCACACTTCAAACCTCTCTTCTGCCCCAGCAGGGACTCGAGCCTGTGCAAAGTGTCGATGTGCTGGCTCTGTCCTGCAGGAGATGAGCAGCGATACCGTGCGTGCCTCGGGAAGGTGCAGGATCTAACACATTCCTACGGGGCTGATGTAACGAGATTGTTACAAGTACCTGTTGCTGTGCCATAAATCTCTGCTGCGAGTGCATCTCAGAGCTGGCATTTTGCACACTGGCATCTTTTGGGAGCTTAGGGAAGCACCACTGAGGGCATTTTTGCAATTCAGCAACACTGTCAGACCTGCCCTTCCTGCCGGGAGCTCCAGGTGGTACCAAACCCTCAGATATTTCTGCTCTGTTCTTAATCTTTCTGGGAAACTTTCCATAACCTTGAGCAACTGGGATGGCTGGGCTGGGAATGGGCTGTTCAGTGGGAAACCATTATCCACCTCATTATCCACCAGCCCAGATGTGGCTTGGGAAGCCAGAGCTGAAACAAGATGGAAAGGGAGTGAAGGCACCAGGAAAAATAAGCAACAGTGGCCTGAGAGCAAAGCCTGGAGGGATTTCATCTCGGAAAAGCATGTCCTGCAGGAGGGTTGGGAGGCAGAGAGAAGTGGTGGATGGGGTTTAATCAGATTCAGGGCTGTCCTGCTGATTTTATTCTCAGGGTTTTAACCTTGTCACCATAAATCAAACTATTTAAACAAATAATTCAATCATCACCCCACTGACACCAGGATTTTGGGCCCCACAAGCAGGGACAATTTAGGAACACTGGTCAGCATGTCTTGGAATAGTCTAGATCAAGGAAGTGAGGTTTGGGAGAGGAAGTTTTACCTGTAATTCAGCCATAAAGGAGGCAATCAATGACCCAGCAGCGTCTCCAAAGAGCCATGCAGCCTCTGCCTGAGAGATGGTTCAAGAGGACACTGCTAATTCTCTCCTTTCCTTGGAAATCTGCTGTTTGGCCCTGTCTGGATGATCTCAGTGCTCAGCCCACCCTGTCTTAGCTCATCCAGGAAATTGGGAAAAAATAAACACATGAAGACATCGCTCCAAACCTTGTACTGAGGCTGCAGCAGACCAAGAAACCAAACAGGGACTCTGCTTTTGGTCTTCCCTCCTACTGACCCCTTCCAGGAGGCTGGCAAACTGGGAGACACCGAGACCTCGAGTCTTTAACATCAGCTACCGGCCAAGTGCCTTCTCACTTGGCTTCCAAAGCAAACAACTTTCTCATCAACCATCCTGATGGGACAAGAGGCTCCCCTGCTTTGTAAAAGCAGCAGGCAGAGGCAGGAGGTTTCTTCCTAGTGCTCCTCCTGCATAAAGAGATGGGACCTCTGAGACAAGAGAGTCTTCTTGGAAATCAGGAAACCTCAGTGTCCTGTGTTCTGAGAGTTCTGACAGACACTGCACAGTGTCCAAAAAAGTGACCTCAGCTCTCCCTGAAGTGTTTGGCCCTGGAAGGGAGCAGCTGTGCCTGCCCACAAAGGCCGTGTGTGGCTATTCCAGGGAGCTGTGTTGTCAGGGAGCATCTTCTCTCTCACCTGACAGCTAAAGGCACGAGGTCTGGGGGACCTGACGTTGGGAGCAGAACCACGGCACGAATAATAGAAAATAGCTCCAGGCAAATAACATTTACAATCATAGAACTGTAGAATCATTAGGGTTGGAAAAGACCTTTAGGATTGCCAAGTCCAACCACCAATCCAGCAGCACCACTGAACTGCATCCTCAAGTGCCACATCTTTTTTGCACCCTTCCAGGAATGGGGACTCCACTGCTTCCCTGGGCAGCCCATTCCAATGCTTTACAACACTTTCCAGGGAAAAAAAATTCCTGATATTCAATCTAAACCTCCCCTGGTGCAACTTGAGGCCGTTTCCCCTTGTTCCCAGCTCCCCCCTCCTGGCAGGGACTTGCAGAGCCACAAGGTCCCCCCTGAGCCTCCTTTTCTCCAGGCTGAGCCCCCCCAGCTCCCTCAGCCCCTCCTGCTGCTCCAGCCCCTTCCCCAGCTTTGTTGTCATTTTGGGTTTAGGGCTATCCTGACAAATTATATGGATGTTTTGCCATCTCCCACTAGAACTCCAAGTTCCTTAGGACACAAGGCAACACCTGCTCCTGTCCCCACACCCCCAGTTCTTTAAGCAGCACCTGCATCACGAATGGGACCGGAGTGAGAAGGGGATGAGTCCCACATGCCATGGCTGAGGGGTGGAGGTGAAGGAGGAGAGATGGGAGCTGAGCAGGACACCCAGGAGATCCCCTAAATGCACACAACACCCTCAGGCCAAACTCACAGCAGGCAGACCTCTCTCATGTTGCAGGTTTGTCATTAGAAAGCCGTGCTGGTCACTGCCACGGCCAACAAGGTCCAACCCAAGGTCCTCACGGGTGCCTTTAATCCATCCCCGTGGCCGCAGGAGCACCTCTGGCTGCTGGAGCTGGCACAGGCAGGGCACGGGAAGCTGCCCAAGAGCCACAGCTCATGGCAGGTTGCAGCAACATCCCACTCCGGACAGGGACTCGCTCCTGAGAACAGGGATCAGCCCGAGAACAAAGCCAGGAGAGAAGGGCTATTAAGGGCACTTAGTCACCCCTCCGGCTGGCTCAGCAGCAGGACCAGCCTCCTCCGAGCATCCAGCTGGAAGCTGGCAGCGCTCAAAGGCTCCGGGGAAACCCTGACCCAACAGCCAGGGTAGGGTCAGGACTCCCCCAGCTGCGTTTTTATTTATAGGGCTAGCTCACATCGCTGGGATTATGATTCATTTCTTTCCAGTCAAGCATTTCATACACGCCCTATTTGGGTCCTGCAGCCTGGACGTGTCGCCAGGAAGGAAAAATAAAATCCAAATGGAAACAAAGGCTTCCAAAATGTTTTCAGCTGATCACGTTTGGTAAAACGGGCTTTTGAAATGATAAAATGATCAAGCAAGCTTTTGCTTGGAGGGATTGCTGGGGTGTCCTGTGCAGGGCCAGGAGTTGGACTCCACGATCCCTGGGGGTCCCTCCCAGCTCAGGAGATTCCCTGACTCCATGAGTTTCAAAAGTCAAACATTTGCTTAAACCTCTGGAGATAGATTTAACATTGTTAAAAAATCCCCTACCAAATCCTGCCATCTCAAACAAAAAAAAACCCCAAATTTAAAAACTTTTCAGTCCTACCCATTGGATTTGAAGCATAAAAATTAAGTTGATTGATTTTTTTTCTTAAAAATTAATTTCTTCTCCCAGGGCAACCCCCGTGGGTGCTCTGGCAGAAGGGGGATAACTGTGCCCATCACCAACAATGGTGGTTCTGTAAAAGACATTTGCTGAAGAAGAGCAAAATGATCATACTCAGTAGGAAAGGAGGAAGAGAGGAAAGAGGGGGGGGGCTTTGCCTGTGGAAGCAAAGGTTTGATTATGGAGGATATATTGAAGATGGAGAAACCTCTGTGTCTCTTAAGTCCCAATTTAGCTCTTGTAATCCTAAACCTATGGATTTTCCCAAATATTCATTTACTAGACTAAGGCAGTAAATGCTTCAAAATCAGCCCCATTCTTTCCCAGGGGAAAACCTCACCAAGGAGGAGTCACCCTGGGAATTTTGCCCATTTAACCTCCCAGGGCAAAGGCCCAGATGGGGAAGTGGGACCTTCTGCTGTGCCATCCACCTTCCTCTTTCCTATACTGGTGTTCCTACCATGCCACCCACCTTCCTCTTTCCTATACTGGTGTTCCTACCATGCCATCCACCTTCCTCTTTCCCATACTGGTGCTCCTGCAACATCACCCACTTTCTTGTTTCTTATGCTGCTGTTCCTACCATGCCACCCACCATGCTGGTGCCCCCCTCTTCCCTGCACATGGGATGTGTCTTCTGTCCCACCACCTGACCAGGAACAGTGTTGTGTTTTCCTTCTAGACAGAGCTGGGCACCCAGTGATGTTGCCAGCATTCCCTGGCCCGGGCAGGATGCAGGACTGGGCTCCTTTCTCTGTCCAGCACTCGGAATAAACCCCAGCAGACCTCGCTTGCTCCTTGGCACCCACCACCTTTGATGCCTTTTGGCATCACCTCAGCCCCTGTGCCCTGCCAGGACTGTAACACAGGAGACCTTCAGGAGAGCAGCAGAGCCATCCCAGTTCCCCAAAACAAGCAGCCTTTCAGCTTGGAGACAGACGGCTGGAGATGCCAAACAGCACTACCACACGGGATTTTCAAGCTGCTGTCAAGCTGAAGTGGTGTTTTGTTTTTTTTTTTTCTTAAGCCACAAGAATTTTTGAGCTCTTGGCAAGACTTTGTTTCTTGATGGCTGCTCAAATATTTCTCTTGGCATAAATTTGCACGGTTTGGATTGCCACAATCAAGCTTTAGACAACCCTGGCACAATAACAAAATTGAAAAAAAAAAAAAGAAAAAGAAGAAATCAACAAAGTCAGGCTCACATTCCAGCAACTCTGCAAAGCTGTTGGTGATTTCTGCTGTGTGTCAGTCCAAATCAGCAGGTTGGGCATTAAAAATCTCCCTCTCTGAAGGCTTCCAGCTCAGGCATTTCCTTATCTCAGAATTAGATGATGTCACTACTCTAATTTCCTCACAGAAAAGCCAGTGAGTCATCCTGCCATAGCAAGTTCCTGCATTTTTCAGGATGAATTTACAAGGCCAGGCCAGATGTTATAAAAAGAATCTCCCCGCTTTCATTCCCGGAATGCCAAAGCACAGCTGCAGGGGCAACAAATATTTGACAAACAAGGCATCTCATCAGCTGCTGACCAAAACAACAATTTAAACATGAAATCTCTCCATGGCTGCCTGATTTTTAACATTCAGAGTGGTTCTGCTGAATGATCTCCCCCCGTTGGGCTCCTGCTCATTTTGCAGACAACAGGTTTGACACTGCAGAGGGAGAACTGCCTTGCTTTGGTGCCTGGGGTCTGGACCACCCTCAATGCCAAAGCCTTGCAAAAAGAGGGAACATAAACAAGGTACAGATAGGTCTGGGGATAAGACACTCATAGAAAGCAATCAAGCTCAACTACTTAACCTCCCAGAAAGCCAAAAAGAAGGGAATTAGGTGACCAGAGGGCGGATGACAGGGATGGCTGGCAAATCCAGCTGTGCCCAGAGCCATGACTGACAGCCCTGAGCTGCCCTGCACGGAGCAACAGCCTCTGCTTGGGAAATGTTGCACCACAACTGCAGTCCCCTGGCAGGAAAACCCACCCAGAACACAAGGCTATGCTTCTCTGTCTTCTTCTGGAGGCAAACACCTGGCTACAAAAATGGTAAACTGAGGATCAGTCCCTTGAACTCCACAGACAAGAGGAAAGGAGGACAAAGGTACAGATTTTGACTACACATTAACTCTGGTATCAAACAAGTTTCCAGGCAGCAGTTGCATCCACATGCAATCAATTTTCTTTAACTTGGCTAGGAGGTTGAGAGGGATTTAATTAATGGGTTGTGGTTCTCTCTGGTAAATACACTGCTGTATGTGTCCCACTTCTTACTGTGGCAGGACAGGCACCCTATCCCTGAGAACACCCCAGGGCTCCTGCTCCAAGCACCACGCAAGGAAAACTTGCAGGGGATTGTCAGCTGAGCTAAACTGTAAGACACAACCAGAAACACAAGCTCTGCTGATCACAGATGAGCCCACAGGGTCCCCCAGCCAATGTGCCAGAGCAATGTCCCCTTCCATTAAAACCAGCCCTCTGACAGCTCCAGGAAATAGTGTGGCAAACCAGGATGGCCATTAACTCACCTGTAAGAGCTGACACAAAACACAGAGAGCCACCTCCAACAGTTTTGTGTCCCCACTAACTCAGTTGGCAATAGGTTCTCCAAGCTGGAGGCCAACATCTAACCATGGTTATGAGCAGGCAGGTGGGACACCAGCCCCAGCTTCTGCCAAGTCAGAAAGCAGAATCTCCTTCCACCTGCTGAGCTAGCACAGGTTAAACCCATTCCAGCTCTAAATGAAATGGGGATAAGATATCCATTTTTAACATGCCCAGCATATCCCTCTCAGCAAAGAAATACTGTGCCTTTGGAGAAGCTCCAGTGGTTTCATAAGCAGTGGGAGCTACAGAGGATCTGGATTTCAAGCAGCTTCATCAGGTTTTAAAACACATATTTTTCTGGGTCCAGAGAAGGGCACTGGAGCTGGAGAAGGGTCTGGAGCACATGTCTGATGAGGAGTGGCTGAGGGAGCTGGGGGTGTTTATCCTGGAGAAAAGGAGGCTCAGGGGGGACCTTGTGGCTCTGCAAGTCCCTGCCAGGAGGAGGGAGCCGGGGGGGGTCGGGCTCTGCTCCCAGGGAACAGGGACAGGAGGGGAGGGAACAGCCTCAGGCTGTGCCAGGGAAGGGGTAGGTTGGACACCAGGAGGAATTTCTTCACAGAAAGGGTGATTAGACATTGTACCTCAGCAATTCTTTTTAAGGTTTGCAAAGTGCAAAAGCAGCAGCAGGAAGGACTTCAGGGAAACATGGCCAGAGCCACCACAGAGGACACAGTTAAATGGGGAACTCTGCTGGGCAGGCCAAAAGTTCACTTGGCTGGAAAAAATCATTAAGATGAATTCATGGAAGGAAAGTCCATCAAGGACTATCAGGAAGAAAGGCACGGCCTCTGGTATCTCGGGTTGCAAATCAGTGGAAGCAGGAACAATGCTCCGTGGCGTCCCAGCCATAAACTCTTCCCTGGCTCCCACTCTTGGCTGCTGCTGGAACTGACAGACGGGGCCAAACAAACCTCCCCATCACTCAGTACCTCCCCCTCACTCAGAACCTCCTCCATCCCCTTGGAGTTTCTGCTGGACGAACACAGGGTTGTTTGCACTGTCACAATGCTGAACGTGCCACCCTGCACAATGAGCTGCAGGACAGAAGTCCAAGTTGAGGACTCAGGTTTGGAGACAGCAGGATGAAGGTTTCCTGCCCCATCTCCCAGTGCATCTGACCCCTACGAGCTGCAAGATGGGCTTTATATGGTGTGAGTGCACAAGGGGCTACCTAGAGCCTGGCCTAAGTCAGCACCACGAATGTTGTACTCTTCCTGAATAAGTGGCTGTTTGGCATTTCCATCATCCCTCCCTAAACCAGGTGTAGGCACAGGTTTTACCCACTGCACGCTACTCAAAGGCTGGCTGAAGGGCAGCTACACATTTTCCTTGGAGGTGATTGTTAATCTGTCCCTCAAAAGTTCACACAAACTCCCAGTATCTCTCCAAAGGTGGCATCATCCTCAGCTTTGCAGTCATGGAGGAGTAATGGAGAGTAAGGCCAACAGCAGAGGAAGATTTGAGATCCCACACAGTATTTAGGATGTAAAAATGACACACATTTGAAGAGCAGCTCCCCTGCACTTCAGGCTGAACCTCTGGGAGCTCGATGCTCCTCACATCCACCCCCACAGGCTCAGACCAGCTTTCCAGGGATGAGGGCAGATGCAATGAGTTGTCCCAGCCACGGCTGTGGGGCCTCATCCACATCATTCCCAGAGGCAAACACACAACCACAGCAACCCTCTAAAAAACCCTCCTCCAAACTGAGGATTTTCTCCCTCTTCCCACACCCTCTGGCAACACAACCTAAAGATCTTCCCCTCAGAAGGGCTGGGCAGGCCTGAAAAAAACAACCTCCCACCCGAGACACTTTTTTGCACCACAGTGGGAAGCTAAAAAATGGTTTGATATGGAAGCAAACATTTTGTTCTGCCAGAGAGGCCGCGGAGACCTCGAGGTCAGAAAGTCTCAGAACCCGCAGGTATGGACGGTTGTGTTCCAACAATGCACCAAAAAAAGAAAAAAAGCTCATCTCAACAAACCCCAGAGCGCTGCATCTAAAATAAAACATGGACTCAAACCTACGTGAACCAGCTCCTCTCTCAAGCTCTGCTCTCCGAACAGGCCAACACATACGGGTGCTCGGCCAGCAGATAAACCTTTTGACACATGTAGCTGGAACCCGGCCAAGCTGCAAGTCAAGGAGCAGGGACCGCTCTGTGAGGGATGGGAGGCAGTGCTAGCAAGGAACTGCCAGTGCCACAGGCAGGTCCCAACTCCCCACGTCCCATTTCGTGACCTGCACCCAACACGGAAAGCCTCGGCCGGGCTTTTTGCATCCCTCCTTCTGTTAATGATACACTCGGTGTAAATTTTCCCCTTGGAAATCATTAAGCTGTGCGACCATTAAGGAGCTATTTCTCACTTCCTCCAGCTGTGACTCAGAGCTGGATCAGAGATAACCATTAGTCAGCCCCCTCACGATAAATGCATTTATGAATTTATTAACCTGAATTACACGGCCTTTCTCTTAATGGACTTTTGAAGATACCAAAGCGTGGGAGCAGCGTGACCAAAGTACAAGTTCAAGGCAGGGCAGATCACGACAGGCATTAACACAGGCCCTGCGCACCATTTATCTTTTGGGGGCACATACAGCTGGGAGTTTATCTGAAACACCTGGTTTCAGATAGGCAAGGTCTTTTCATTTCAAGACACCCTCCAGGATCAACAAGATCCCAGTAAAAATATATTAAAAAAAAAAGGCAAGTATGCCAGTATTTCTCTTGAAAACCCTCCAGAAACACAAAATCCCCATGGCCTAAATCTAAGCTGCAGCTGCAGTGCACATGTCTGGGTAGCATGGGGTCTTCCAAACATCATTAGTCTTGCCTAAAAAGCCCTTGTAGGGGCTGCCCAAGGAGGGCATGGATGGAAACCCGTGCCTGTGTTACAGGTTTTGGCATGGATTTGTAACTGGCTGTGAGTTAATCTGTGCATCCTGAAAACCAGATGAGGCTGGAGCCCATGTTTATCCAGGAGTAGGACAGGGGGAACACGCTGACTCCAAGCATGTCAGCTCAGAGCTGGAGGAGTTACAGCTGGGTTTTGATGCCTTGGCCACCACCCCAGATGGCATCACCACACCAACCACCACCACCAGCAGCAGGGCTCAGCTGGGGACCCCTGGGAGGTGGAGATATCCCAAAGAGCCACTGCTCCCACTGGGAAAGCCAAAGATTAAGCTCTGAGATCACCTGCAGGGACCAGGCCCACCAAGGTACCCAACTTGCAGCTTCTGGGGCTGGACCACACCAAGGTGGTTATTTAACTCCACAACTCCTGCAGGGCTCAACTATGGAAAGAAAAAGGCATTCATATTTAGGAGCCTGCAACTTTTCCTGGCTTTTCACCCCTGAAATTCCCCAAATTGAACATGCCAGCTCTTACAGAGCAGAATATGGTTATTAAACACAGGTCTCAGGGCAGCCCAAGTGAACAGAACAGCAGGGTATGGGCAACAGACTGGAAAGGGAACTTGTTAACAGCAAAGGGCTTCAAAAGAAATAGGGAGAAAAGGGGAGAGAGCTACAGTTAACTAAGCAACAAAAGTTAACCACCTCACCTTTCCATGATCTTCAAAGAAAAGAGCTATAAAGCAAAAAGAGCAATAGAAAATAAATCGAGAAATCCTAAGCATGTGATGAGCGGCTGGAAAACAATCCCCTTTGACTGCCATGGTGCAATGGATTAGGCACTGTGTTTCACAAAATAAATCATGCTCTGAGAACAAGGCTTGTGACTTGCTGGATAAAACATGAGAAACACTTTCTTGAGTAATTCAACCCAGAGCAAGGCATGCTAATTCCCTGAAATCTAGGTGCACTGTCACCTGGGCAAGTGTCACTGTGCTGAGCCCCTCAGAACTGCTTTGAAAACAAACACCTTTCAAGGTGTTTTGCTCTTTCTGTTCAAGGCAATAGTTAAGAGTAAGCGTGAGAGGAGATGAATACATGGTCTGGGGTTTTTAATAAGCTTTTTCTTTTATATTGCTTAGCAATTAAATTGGTGAAGCTGTGCATATGCTACTCCTCGGCCTGAGATATCACTCTGTCCATCTGAACTCTGCCCTGTGGCTCCACTTTTTTCAACCTGAAAGTAGGTTTTAGGCAAAGAAACTAAAAGCCTCTTTCTTCAGGGCTGTCATCTGATCTTGTGGGGTTTTTTTCCTTCTCTTTACACGAATTTACATAAGCCCAGGGCACTTGCACATAAGCCCTACAGAAACATAACTGAACTGGCAGAAGTCACAGCTTTGTGAGCCACTGGGCTACAGAAGCAGCATCCGGGTGCAAGGCAGGGATGCCACATGTCACTCCAGTCAGCTTCCTGGAGGTGCCGTGACAAGAGCAGGTGGGTGACAAAGCTGTGACACTTACCCTGCAGGAGGCAGTTCCAGCACAGGGCTCTCATTCTCCCCTAAGCACCTGCAAGAGAAACTCAGGACATCGCCCTGCCAGGGGCAGGACTCCCAACGCCTCCTTCCCGGGAGACACACCGAGCTGCTTTTTCCACGCACCCACGGGGCCATAAAGCCACGCAGGCAGTCGCCTCAGGGAGGGGCCAGCCCTTGCAGGGCCGTGCCCGTGGCCCTGGGCTCCGTGGCCAACTTCCCTGGAGCACACTGCACCGTCTGTGTCCCGCTGGAAGCGCCGCTCGGCGGGGAGACGGAGCGGGCTGCGGAAATACCAGCGGCGCCGCAGGTGTGCGGAGAACAAGCTGCTGCTTCGGCAGAGCTGGAATCGCCCCCCTCTCAGCCCTGAATGCCACGCTGTGCGAGAGCCCACACAATAAACAAGGGCAGCCCCACAGCTCCACCTTCCTCGCTGAGATTCCTCCGCGGTGTGCTTACTGCTGAGAGCTGGAGTTGGCCAACTGAGGCGCACACAGGAGGGCTCTGTGAGGAACGCTAAGTCTTTAAGGTCGTTGTTAAAGAAGGTTCTTCTCCCCCC
>VXBX01003824.1:220820-251260 GCA_013400415.1 Scytalopus superciliaris | reverse complement strand
CAACAACAACAACAACAATAATAATAATAATAATAATAATAATAATAATAATAGTGCCTGACACCAAGCAGTGCTGGAGGCTGGTCCCAGAGTGTTTGGCTGAAATGCCAAAAAGGTTCAAAAGAAACACGGAGGAGTCTACCAGCACACAAAGCTCAGCGGGTCAGTGGAACAGAAACACCATGCCTGACAGCTTTGCCCCAAATCCTCAGTTTTCCACTGCTGGAAAAGCTCAGATCCCAGGATGATGCTGAGCCAGAGGAGAGGCAATGTGCTGGTGGAGGGAAATCACAGAATATCCTTGGGATGGTCTGTGAGCCAGAGTCACAGAAAGAAACGCCCCCCATGGGTGTGTAATTCTGCACCTGGGGACACACAGCCTCATCCAGCATGGCACTTGTCCTCTGACCACTGTCTCCTGATCCACACCCACCCACCCAGGGATCCAGCCACGAGCATGGCTTTGCACACTGTGCTGCCTCTCCTCTAGGAGGAGATAACTCACTTCTCATTGTGCCCAAGTGCTCCCTCCAGGCCCAACGTGCTGAGCCTACTCTGGGCAGCTCCTGGTACCTGTTCAGCTCACAGTCACCACCAGCTGTAAAAACACTCCTGTTTCATCTCTGTCCTTCATTCCAACAGCTTAAAGTAACCATGCCTGTGTGAAGCACCTCCATGGAAAAGGGAAAAGATGGTGGGGTTTTGCCAAGCTCACCAAGGTAAGGGTCGTTCTCCTGAAGAAGCCTTAAAACAGAAAGTGGGAAAGCCCAGGGGAGAGGTGAAAGGAAAGACAGTGGAATAAATGGGGTTCCTCTTGGAGGAAGAACAAGGCCCACTGTGGGAGCAGGGAAAGCACAGAGAGGAAGGAATGGGGCTGGAAGGAGGCAAAGCAGTACCCACCCAACCAACTCCTGAAGCCAGGCAGCTATTAGAGTGTGATCAGCTATCAACTGAACTAATCCCCAGTGTAATTCCAGTTAAACCCATGGCATTACATTCAGGATTAACTCAGCTAAATAATGCCAGGGTCGCTTTTTAGCATCACTCATTTCATGCTTTTCCTCACGTTGTTTTGGGGTTTTTTCAGTTAAGGGCAGATTAAATTTCTGCCATGAAATCCATATACCAAAGCTGGAAGAACAGGGAAACAAGCTCCAAAACAATATCCATGGAAAAAGCTCATCCTGGCACAAGGAACTCTCTCTCAGCCTAAACAGGACACAGGCTACATCTCATCCACTGGAGGACACCAGGAGGAAGACATGCTAAATGTCTGAAAGTCATCTCTGTTGAGTCAATTATGCATTTTCATTTCTGTAAGTATTGTTTTTAGTTTGAGAGTTTTTTGTTTGTTTAGTTGGAGAGACACATTTAACATTCTGCTTCTGTGGGATGAATTTTAAATTCACATCTTTACACCCTTTCCATGTTACTTTGCTTTTGGGCACCTTCAGTAAGGAAAAAGGCTTGAAAACATGCCCAGCAGAGCAAAGCAAGGGGGGAAAATACATTTACTGAAGAACAAAAGGTCTGTGAGGAAAAATCAGAAAGAGGGGCTTCTTCAGGAACAGACCACTCTAAATCATTCTGGCCTGGCACACAACTGGTTCCAGGGAGGGCATTTTTGAAGGAAAAACAGTTCTTTGCCATTAAAAATGAGCAGTGGAGAGGTCAGGGGAAAGGCAGAAAACTTGTGCTACCATGTAACAGAAAAATTAGCATCAAGAACATGTAACACCTCCATGTTTCCCTCAGATATCTATCAGACAGAAAATGAGTCAACACTATCTCCATTAGTTGCATCATTCTTCGTTTCTAACTTCATCAAAGTGATTTCCCTTCTAGGAATTAAATTCACTGCTCACAACCAGTCTCAGGATTGGAGCAATCAGTATTTTGTGTATGAAAGATCAAGGGAAAAAAACCCTTCTTTTACCCAAGCATAATGTAGAAAATGGTATGAACTTCTATGACATTAACCTCTAATAACTAAATATAAGTGGCTACTGCCTCGAGTTTTAATTTGTGTGGGCTTTTCAAGGAAATAACTGATGAAACAGAATCAGAAATGAAGTAAAAGAGAAGAAAACCTCATTGCTTACCTCAGGAGACATGCAAATTAGTGACACTCAATTAATCTTCATGGGAGAACTTCTTGGGCTATGGAAGGAGCTGTAAGAGCTTCAGCCCGAGGCAGCTGGGAAGAACAGCAAAGCAGGCAGGGAGGTGAAATCTCTCCAGATGGAAGAAAAAGGGCATTTGAGCAGCCTCCTTGCTTGGCCAAAGCCGTCTTCAGGAGTGATTGGGCAACTTGCAGCCCTATTACACATGGCCAGCAGGGCAGGGGGGGATTCTGACCCCCCCAAGTGAGACCCCTCCATGCAGAGCTGCCCCAGCCCTGGGGGCAGCACAGGGAGCACAGGGAGCTGCTGGAGAGAGCCCAGAGGGGCACCAGGATGGGCAGAGGCTGGAGCAGCATTGCTGGGAGGGAAGGCTGGCACAGCTGGGATTGGCCAGCCTGGAGAGGAGAAGCTTTGGGGTGACCCAACTGTGGCCTTGCAGGGCCTGAAGGGGCCAACAGGAAAGATGGAAACAGACCATTTCCAAGGGTCTGGAGTGCCAGGACAAGGGGAATGGCTTCCCAGTGCCAGAGGGTAGGGATAGGTGGGATATTAGGATGAAATTCTTGTCTGTAAGGGTGTTGAGGCCCTGGCACAGGTTGGGCAGAGAAGCTGTGGCTGCCCCAGCCCTGGGAGTGTCCAAGGCCAGGTTGGACGGGGCTTGGAGCAACCTGGGCTGGTGGGAGGTGTCCCTGCCCAGGGCAGGGGGGAGAACAAGATGATCTTTAAGGTCCCTTCCAGCTCACGCCATTCTGTGATTCCATGATTCCAGGAAATATTTTTATTTGTAGGGATTCTCACTGTGCTTACAGAGTGGGAGAGTTTTGTTCCTTTCCTTCCTGGGAGGGACAGAAGAAAGTGATGCCCTGGGCACCTGCCCTTGTGCACATGGACCCAGCAGTTCCTTGGAAAGTCCGTCCTGCCCCAACACCCCGACCTCAGAGACAAGAAATCTCTAGATAAAAAGCTCTCAAGAGCCCATTGTGCAACTTGTTATGCCAACAGGAGCCACAGAGAGCCAAATCTATCTGTAACTCCACCAGACAGGCCCAGTGAGCAGCTGATTGTGAGGCATTTCCTACAGCCATCTTCCCCATTCCGAGTCACCTTCTTAATCCAAATCCCTATCCCAGCAGAACCCTAGAAACTACCCCAAAGTGCCAGCACTTGTGTGTTTACAAGCCAGGCATGAGTGCTGGTTTCCTCAATACCCACCTTGAGATGCCCAGCAAGTTCCCCAGCACCTCTTGTCACCTGTGAGGTGGCAGAGAGTGGGTAACAAAACAGGCCACATCCTTTTTGCTCTGTGGTATCAACTCCAGCAGTGCTGCAGCCTTTGGGCAAGTGTCATGGAAGGAGAGGGGGGTCCCTGCAGTGCTCTCCCACATGCAAGACATAAAGGGGAAGGTCATTGTCCCTCAGTTTGCACAACTATGCACTCTTGAATCCTTGCAGGAATTCCCTTACCTTGATGACATCTGGCTGGAAAAGCACCAGCCAAATTAGCACCAAAGCTCTGGAGAAGGAGCCCAGAGACCAGCTGTAAAGTTACTACTGACACCATTCCCTCCCTGGCTCCTGCCTGCTCCATGCAACACGTTTGGCAAAGGATGGAGGAAGGAGGGAGGACGGCCAAGCCCTCCTGTTCCATGGAAGTCCAGTTCTGCATGCCAGGGCTATCCTGGCCAGATAAGAGATGCTCCCTGCACTGCTACAAGAGCCTCTGCTCTTGTTTATTTGCTTTCCTAGCACTGGGGGACCTGCAAATGAATGTTCAGCACCTCACTTCATTTTCCAAATGATGGAAATGCAGCTGGCATCTTCAGCATCATTTCTTCCCATGTTCTCTGGCTTTGTTCTCTCTCCTCCATGAAGAGGGAAGTGCCTGCACTTCCACTTCCATGCTCCCCTAGTCCCCAGCTGCCACAGTGCTTCTCCAGTTCACTCCCCACCTGGCAAGCAGCAAGGAAGAGATCCTAGAGGACACACAGCCTAAAAACAGCTCTCAGGAGGGAACCCATGGGGAAATGAGTGGAGAAACACCCAAGGCAGATCCAGGCTCAGCTGCTTTTGGCTGTATAGACAACAAAATCCATGGTGAGGCTGTCACCCCAGTGAATGGAGCATCCTTCAGTCACCAGGAGCCCAATTCTGCTCACCCAATCCCAAATGCATTAAGATCAGCACCTCTGAACCCTAAATATCCCACAAATGAACACATGTAATACCTCTGGCAATGGCCTGCAGAGATACCAGTGATACTGAACTGCCCCAACAAGCAGTTCCAGCTTATCTACCTCACCTTTCACCCAGGGCTTTCACAAAGAGGTCTGAATTCTGGGTGTAAATCAAGTCTGGATCTGCAGCCCTAAAGCCTCACTGGTGAGATACCCAATTAGAAATAAACTACAAAACCAGAGCACAGATTAGTGGAAGCACCAGAGACACAGGTTGGTAAAGCACTATCTCTTGGCATAAGCAATTAGGACTTTAATGAGAGCAGGAAACTTTTTTCCTTTCCTTGTTCTGTAATTCAAACATGCGGGATCATCCCCAACTTTTGGAAAGCTCTTGGAGAAAAACAAGAGCTCCAGAAGTGACAACAAATCAGCCACTGAAACCTCCAGCACTGGCAACTCCCACTGCTGTTGGGGACTGCCACAGCCAGCCAGAAACTGAGTTCTAAACCAGTTTGCCAAGATTTCACAACAGGAGAAACGAGCCCAAGCCAGGAACAAGCTTTGCACCTACATGGGTCTCATACTGCTGCAGAGCTCACTCGAAACAAGCCAGATGTGGGATTGCCAGGCTGCTTTTTACTGACTGTGACCCAGTGACACCACCACTGGTGCTCACCACAATGAGGATCTTGCTTTCCTGCACCCCCTCTGGCCTGTAAGAGGCAGTTCTGAACATTCCCAGTGTCAGCCCTTGGGATGGCATCCCACACAAGCAGCCCAGTTGTAGCAAATCCCCATAACCATTAGGGAAATGCTCCACCCCACAGCTGCTTCTGTTACTCTGCTTTTTAGAGGGGCCACAAACACATGTCCTGTCCCCTGAGCACTGCTCAACACGGGATCCCAGGCTGGGAGGGCCCACAGTGGGGCACCTGGTGCCACCTCCTGCTCCAGCAGGGCCATCCCAGAGCACAGGGCACAGCATTGTGCCCACACAGCTCTGCAATATCCCCAGGGAGGAGACTCCCCCCCTCTCTGGGCAATTGTTCCAGTGCTAGATCACTGCTAAGGAAAGAAGTTCTTCCTCATGTTCAGGTGGAACTTCCTGAGCATCAGTTTCTGCCCACAGATCTGTAAACTAATCTAACAGGGGTCCTTGGCTTTTCTCACTCACCTCTTCATTCCTGCTTCTCTTTTTTCCCTTTGCCTGTCTTTATAAACCTGCAGCGCCTTCAAGATTTCCCTGCCAGCCCTGCAGAGGTCAGAGCAATCCCAGCTCCTGTTTTCAGACAGACCTCACGCTCTCCTTGCACAACACAGCTCCAAGACAAAACATATATAAAATATACTCCTCCCAAGGCTTGGACAGCACTCTGCAAGGAAAGGAAAATTGTCTTCAGAAATCTCTTTTTTTGGAAACAAAGCAAGAATTCTTATCATTTTGTGGTGTATTGCATTGCAGTAAAGATATTTATTTATTTATTGAGTGTAATTATCTACTGCAGGGCTATTGCCTTTGCCCTGTGTGATTTCTTATCCCTATCACAAACTTTGACCCATATCCTAACCTTGTTCCTTTTACAATACTGGAATAAAGGTCTTGGTTCCTGAAATTTTCAGACTCATTTCCCTACAAGTTGCTCTAATCTGGGAACTCTGCTTAGAAGCCAGGTATGTGTTCTTCCAAGAGCTGGTTAAGAGAGAAGTCATAAAACAGCCAGGAAGGGCCAAGGAAAAATCCAGCCTCTCCAGGGCTGGGCAGTGATAGAGCTGGAAAAGCATGGGCAGGTGGCAAAGTCAGCCTCTCTGACATTTTGGAGTTTAATTTCATTCTAATCCTTTTCCAAAGCAGCCAGCTGTGTGACAGCAGCTCCCACCCATCACTCCCTCCTTCTCCAGACTCCAGGCACTCAGAACAGGAGCTCTCTAGCACTGAGCACCTTCCCAGCCAGCACAGGGAACACCCCCACAGTCCCCACCTCTTCCCACCCCTGTGCAGGAACAGATTCGGGATCTGCAAAACACCACTGGACTTCAGCACTTTTCCCTCCCTGCTGTTTCCTAGCAGGATTTGTCACACACATCACTGACTGTTCATACAGGAAACCATGTGGAGGGAAACTTCTCTGGGTTTGGTGAACTTTACCTCAAGCTTGGAATTTTTAGAGTAATCTAGAGAAGCCTTTTTACCACTCTTCTAGAAGGGCCACCCTTAATTATAGGGTGTAAAAAACTGTAAAAATCAGGTTGTCATTTACCAGTTATGACACCTGTTGGGTGCTTTTTCCTAACACAGAATCCCAGAATGGTTTGGGTTGGAACAGCACTTAAAGATCACCCTATTCCAACCCCCTGCCACAGGCAGGGACACCTTCCACTAGCCCAGGTTGCTCCAAGTCCCATCCAACCTGGCCTTGGACACTTCAAGGATGGGGCAGCCACAGCCTCTCCCTCCCATTAACCGTGATAGCTGAAAACACCCTGAAGGCTCTCCACTGCCATACAGGATGGAAACAATTCCTCATTTACCAGGAGAGCTGTCTCCAGTTCCCTGCTCTGCAGGCTGCATGTGAGAGCTTTAACAAGGAGGTCACATGAGCCTCTGCTGTTCCTCGTGTTGCCTCATCCAGCTGGAAGCCTGAGGCTCAAAGCACCACCCCCGGATCTGGCTTTGACACCCAACCCCAGCCTCGTGCTGAAAGCTGTTTGGAACAGCAGAACCTTCTGGGGGGGGAAAGGAAATTCAGAAAAAGAAAGGAAAGAAAAGAACTTAAACTTACCAGGAACCTGTTTGATTCACCATCTCTTTCCTGCCTAACCAGGGACACAGGGCATGTGGGCACACTGGGAAGGGCATTTGCTACCAATTCTCCATGTGAAAAGCTCAGAGATGGAGATGGGGCAGATCTGCTGCAGGGCAACACTGGAGAGCCCATCTCACCTGACCTCAAACCCAGGAGAAGAAAGGCAGAGGAGGAGCCTGCTGATTATCCCCATGGATAATCAATCCCTTTACACCCAAACATCCAGGCTGGTGGGTTCAGGGCAGAGCCTGCATTCCCTGCAGAGGAAAGGTGTGCCATTCTTTGACACACCAAGGCCTGTGAGGGCTGAAGAAGAGCCCTATAAATTCTGGGTAGTGTGAAATAAAATCTGAGTCCCAAAGGCTTTCCAGCAAGGCCAAGTCACAGCAGGACTTTGCATATGCTTCATGCTTGAGAGGGCTGGAAGCACAAGGCCCCAGGGCAACAGGCAGGGGATCATAAGAGCAGCAGACATGCAGGCAAATAGAGAAATGCAGAGTGTGATTAGTAACACTCTTTATGTTATAACAAAACAACTGTGTTCTATGTAGACCATCATGCAAGAAACAACCTGTGGCACCTGGTGAAAAGGTCCTGTGGCAGAAGGTGGGAGCCAGAGCAGAGAACCTTCACAGCACCACAGAACACAGCCCTCAGCCAACCAAATAAACACAAAGCCCCCACTTGCATAATGATTAACCTTAGGAAGGTGGGGAAATCTCCCTGCCAGCAGCAACTCATTTGTTAGACCTCATCTGGAAGACCAAGTACAATTGTGGTCATTTAAGTTCAGAAGAACTGAAGTGAAACAAGAGCCAGTACACAGGAGGAATAAGTCAGGTGAGGAGGAGAGATGAAGAGGGACTGACTTATCAGATCTGGCACAGCAAAGACTGAAACAAGAGGCAGATCCAGAAGGATCAAGTAGGTCAGTGACTGTATGTCCAAACACAGAAATGGGAGACATAGGCCAAGTATAAAGTTACAGACTGAAAAACCCAAACACAAAGGTTTTCAAATGTCTGTTTTGGCAGCTGCACCAGGAACTAGAGCTTAGGGGGTTGGGATTTAAAACCAATAGGTGGGAGAGGCTGGACAAGACCTGGCCATGACCTGGCCATGTGTCATGGGAGAGGCTGGACAAGACCTGGCCATGACCTGGCCACGTGTCATGGAAGAGGTTGGACGAGGCCTGGCCATGACCTGGCCATGTGTGGTGGCAGCCCAGAAAGCCAACTGTGTCCTGGGCTGATCCAACACAACCATGTGATCAGAGAGGATTAAGAGCCATCTCCCTGTGCTTTGGCCAGAACTATCTGATGGCTTGAAAAATATTCCCTCTACTGCTCATCCCTTGTCTAGTTTCTAATGACCCAGTTATTAATTTCAAAACACCATAATTAAAAAATACAGGGTATCACGAATTCATAAACATAGGAATAAAAAGCTGTTCTAATTTGTACAGGTATTTTTACATAACCAAAACCCTCAGAGAGCAGTAAATAGCCTCTAATAGCAAAAAGGAATAACACATTACACATGGAGGACAACATTTTCTTTGGGATGGTATTTGGTGTGAGGGAAGTGTGAAATAAAAATCTAGAAATTAGCATTTCACCCCTTTTCAGGTTGACAACGAAGCCTCACCTTGAATGATGTGTGCAAGTCTGATCGAGGAAATGTATTTATAGGCACAGGGTAACACCAAGCCAGGAATCAAAATAGCAATGGTAACAATGAGAAGAACAGAATGACATCAGAACAAGGAACAAATAAGCAAGATGAGCCACTCCCATCTGGGGCAAAGAAAACACAAGTAGCACAGGTGGGATGTAAAGAGATCAAGTGTTTAACTCCTCTCTCAACAGAGGTGCTCCAAGGAATCAGATGAACTGTTGGTTCAGGAAAACACAACACTGAAACAAGATCTGTATCACAAGAACTGCTCCAGAACACATGTCAAGCTTTAGCTTTACCATTTGCATATGGTAATTAACTCTGCTAATGGAGTATGTCGGAAGCTATTGCTGTTCTAAAATCCCAGCTCCAAAAAGCATGGCTGAAATTCCAGTCTAGCAGGAGGCTCAAATGAAAGGGGCTGGACCTTCCCAAAGCTACAGCTGAGCTCCAGCAACCACCACATCCCACTGCAAAGCACATCAGAGAACCACAGATTGGTTTGGGTTGGAAGAGACCTCAAATCCCATCCCTTCTCACCCCCTGCCATGGGCAGGGGACACCTCCCACCAGCCCAGGTTAATCCAAGCCCTGTAAAGCCTGGCCTTGGACACTCCCAGGGATCCAGGGGCAGCCACAGCTTCTCTGCCCAACCTGTGCCAGGGCCTGCCCACCCTCCCAGGAAAGGATTCCTTCCCAATATCCCATCTATCCCTGCCCTCTGGCACTGGGAAGCCATTCCCTGTGTCCTGGCACTCCAGGCCCCTGGAAACAGTCTCTCCCTCCATCTTCCCTGTAGCCCCTTCAGGCCCTGCAAGGCCACAGTTGGGTCACCCCAAAGCTTCTCCTCTCCAGGCTGGCCAATCCCAGCTGTGCCAGCCTTCCCTCCCAGCAGAGCTGCTCCAGCCCTCTGACCATCCTGGTGCCCCTCTGGGCTCTCTCCAGCAGCTCCCTGTGCTCCCTGTGCTGCCCCCAGGGCTGGGGCAGCTCTGCAGGGGGGTCTCCCCTGGGGGGGCAGAGGGGCACAATCCCCCCCTGCCCTGCTGCCCACGCTGTGGGACCAGCCCAGGGCACGGGGGGTTCTGGGCTGGGCCATGTCCAGCCTCTCCCCCACCAGCCCCCCCAAGTCCTTCTCCCAGGGCTGCTCCATCTGCCCATCCCAGCCTGGATTGGTCCCAGGGCTTGTCCCAATCCAGGGGCAGCACCAGCTCTTGGCCCTGTTAGTTGTTGCCAGCCTTTGAGCTTCACAGCTCCAAAGTGACAGGGGATCAGACACACATCAGAAGCACATGTTTGGGTTAGGAAAGCCCCAGGAGAGAAATTCCTTAGAGAAGTATATAAAACTAAACACAAATCCACCTTCCTTAACTCAAACTCACCCTGTAGCCACAATCAGGAGTGTATGAGGAAATATTTGCTCTATCCCTACACATTTGCTCAGACACCACATCCTACCAAAAGCCAGAGGTCACCAGGCTAAAGGACCTTCAGCCTGATCCAACCTGGTTGCTTCATGGGAGCAGGTGGGCACCTTCCATTTCTGGAAGAGGTTCAGGTTTTGTTATCACATCCAGTGAGCCATTGGAGAGCTACAGGTTACTGGTGTGGAGAAATCCACAGACAATAACAAGTCCAGCTCCTTCCCATACTAATCCTTCAACAACAAGCCCTTCCCTGAAGACCAGGGATCTGTTAACTGAACACAGTAAGAGGTGTGCTCGAACCTTTCAAACAATGTCAGAAAAACAATGCTCCCTTTTAAACCCTCTCTCAGAGAGACTGTTAAAATAATAAATAAATTAATCCAACACCATAAACCCCACATGGTGTCAGCCTGAACCTCCTCTGCTTTGATTTTATGTAAAAATACCTCTTTAAGGTATTGAAATAAGTTGGGGGGGAGGGAGAAGATCTGTAAATGTAATTATCTATATTTTCCACTTCTGGAAGCAAACAAGGGAGGGGAATAAAGACACACGGCCTTTACAAACATCTCCCTGTATCAGATCTGGAAGCAT
Source organism: Scytalopus superciliaris (assembly GCA_013400415.1). Lineage (NCBI taxonomy): Eukaryota > Metazoa > Chordata > Aves > Passeriformes > Rhinocryptidae > Scytalopus > Scytalopus superciliaris. The sequence goes on along the minus strand of VXBX01003824.1, from coordinate 240,461 downwards.
GAGTTCCTGGCATGAGTTCCACAGCCAAGGAAAACCCTCTTCAAAAAAACATTATCAACATCAGAAACGAAGCAATTTAGAAAGAGTTTTCTACTTACTGGAGCACAGATCCTGAGGAATCAGCTAGAAAAGCAGCTGAACTGGATACAAAGGAGCTGCTGAGTCTTCATGAAGATGAATTTGAAGGTGGCAGCGTGTCAAAGCCAAAACACACCCACACACCCATCAGTCATAGCAACAGGAAACACAGGCAGGACTTTTAAACCAAAGAAATCCATTACACACAAAGCAAAGCGTGGCCTCACCATCACATGGGGACACAGGTGATGGAAGTGGCTCAAGACAGCAAATCCATAGGAGGAGGGAGGGTGGGAAGAAGAAACCTTCCCAGAAATCTGACTGTTCTGAACATTCCCTGGCTCACAGGGCTTTGGTGGGCACACCAAGGCATTGGCATTTGGGAAGGATTCTTCTCCTCATGGTCCTACCTGACCACCCACCCTGCAGAGACTGTGGAGGACACGAGACCTTCAGTCCAATAAGGTTAGGAGAAAGAGTCTCTAATTTAAAGCCCATGAAAGCAAGAATTTAACAATTTAAAGATAAACCATTTTTCCTGCCACACCAGCAATTGCAAATAACACCTGACAATACCAACTTACTTTTGCAAAAGTGAGGCAGCTCACAAAATGACTATTTAATACATTATACACCTGACAAACAGAGCAGGGGAGATGGATGGTGAAGGTTCCAGTGGTTTTGGTGTCTTAGTTTGTGAGACATTTCACTGCTTTTCCTCTACCCATATTGTTTTGGGGGGTGGCTCTTTGTTTTACACAAAACAGCCTCAATTACCTTCTGCTTCCAGCTGTCTTACAGACTAATACATCTTCACAGAAAATGCAGAAACAGCCCTTGATGAAAGATGATGCTGTTCAGTCACTGCACCCTTTCTGCATCTGCAAAAACCTTGTCAGGAAACTGCTGCTGTTCTTTAAACGAGGGCTCCTGAAAACAAGAGTAAATCTTTACTCCCCTCAAAATAGGAGGGTAACAACCTAACTGAGGCACTTTCTATTAACCACCAGGCAATTTGAAAACTTAAGATAATTAGAGACACCCACACAAGTAACAGCAACCTACCAAATGTATTTTGAAGCAGAACACAGCCAGGATACCGGAGATCACGTCATTATTGCTGCTCATCAAACAGAGATGAAAGAAGTGTGCAGTTTTATTTCACAGCACTACAAATCCACAGTAAGTTCCCAAAATTCATCCAGTTAGTGCCATATTATTACAAATTGGCATTGGCCAGCTTGGTGCTTAACCAGAAGCACAGTAGTACTTTCTAGGAGGAAAAAAACCGATTTGGCAGAAAAGTTAGACATTTAACACATTAAAATGCATTTCACACGTATTTAAGGCCAGCAGGCAACGACACTGTCGGTGTTTCCCATCAGTGAAAGCTTCCAGTCTAAGAAAGGTTGTGAAGAGTCTTTGATGGATGAGTGAGATGAGGCAACCAGAGCCACGTGGGGGAGGAGAAAGCATCACTTTTCTTGCAGGCTGTGGGAATGTGCAATGCCAGGAGATGTGGCAGCCTGTTCAAGCACCGCTCACACTGAGCTAGTGCCCAGCTCGACAAGAATTGCTTTGATCCATTTCAGTACCTAAACGAGTGTTTATGTTTAGAGATAAAAGGGTCAGAGTGAAGTCATCTCCCCAAAGGTAAGAATCAGATTAAGAGCCCAGAGCATTTACATGTCCCAAGACTTCCAGTGGTGCGAAGTTCCCGCATTGAACCTCTAATTGTGCCACAGGGGTGAGTCAGAGCATCCTCTAAGCACAGAGCAGAGCCCAGGCAGCACATTTCCCTTTCCACTTCCTTGCTGACAGGCCACTGAGGATAGATCTGCTTTGCTGGCAGTGTGACAGACAAGCACTCCAAGGTAAAACCAGGAATAGCCCCTGAGGAATCATCCCTGGAGCCCTATGCATGGCATTTAGGCACACAGTCAACTTGCTAATGCAGAAGCACACGATACTTCACTGCAGAAGGCATCTTTTGGTTCCTCCACCTCATCTGGCACATTATCAAAAAAAAAAAAAAATCAGTCAAGTGCAATGTATTCCTCCCTCCATAAGGAAGAAGGATGTATCTTTTAACAAATGTATCTCAAACTCAGTCTTGCTGAACTGACAACAGAACCCTCCATTCATCTCCCATAGTCAGGCTTTCATCCCTTCTGTCCATGAATCATCACAAGGTGACTGACTCACAGAAAAAAAATATTTGCTCAGAGGTGGATTTTCTCACTCTGGTATCTGCTATTTCCAAACTTAACTGCCTTTAAACAAAGGTTCACTTCTTTGTAGCTTGCCTCAAGTGTTGCAACGATGTTCCTAACTGGCATCTGTCACAGCAATTACCATCACTTGATTTAGTCTCAAGGTAGGATCATGTGAAAAAGGAGACATGCAAGGCTTCTGGAGCAGTAAACTCAGGTGCAGGGGCTGACAATTATCCTGACCTATATTCCTACCTTTGTTGCAGCATTGGACTCCTCCCCAGACACTTCACCTGTTTCAGAGCTAACACAGGCAAGTGTTTCACTGGGATGTTAATGCTGGAATACCTTCCACGTTTAATCAGTATCTTCAGTGACCTCTTGGTCTCTGCAGCAACTGGAACACTACTGAAACAGGGTCCTATATCCACAGGCAGGGAAAAGCCCTTAACTCAGAACAACAGTAAAAAACAAGTGCTCAGTGGCTCCTTGACTCACAGGTATGTAAATCTAAAGTGCTTTTCCACAAGCCATAGTAAACAAAATCACAGAAGCCTAAATCCTCAAGAGAGATTAAAAAAAAATTATACACTAAATTTAACTCCTCGACTTCAAGTCAGTTTGGTTTTCTTTTTCCTGTCTTTGATTTTGCATCAGTGAAGTTCCCAGTCCTGAAGGTGGGCCTACAAAAAGAATTTAGGCCACAGCAAAGGAGGGTATAAACATCTATAGTGCCCCTGATATGCTGTGGTAATCAATTATTCCAACCTTTCACCTCCTCTGTAGGAAACACAGCAAAATACACCTCACTTTAGAGGGTGAGCTCTGGAGAACTCCTTGTGGGGTGAGAGTACACATGTCAAGAGCTACCTGCACCATAAATCCATGCCCTCATTTCCTTTGGGACAACCTGCTCACACAGCCATTCCCTTCCAGGTGGTGAAGGGATTTTATCTGACTTCCTGCATTTTGGACATTTCTCATTAGTTACTGTCAGTACTCCTTTCTCTGCCACACTGCAGAGCTCTAAAATACTTCCCAGCTTTCAGTGCAGTGGCTTTAAAAGGTCACCAGCCCTTCTGTGCAATTCATCTCTCTAAAACCAGCTGCATTTCAAAACTAAGGTAGCACATCAGACATGTAAGGCCTATGTAAGGAGCATCACATTCCATGCCTTAAAGCCAGCAGAAGTCTCACCCACATACTTTTTACAGTCCAAAACCTGCCTGGATTTAGGGTTAGCAACAATCCCATTTCAAGAAGGGGGCTGGAGAAATCCAGAGATGCCTCAATGTCCCATCCCAAACCTTTAACACCAGAAATGGATGGTGTTAGGGAAAGGGCACCCCGGATTATTTAAAGAGCAACTGCTGCACTTCCCAGAGCACCTTAAAGGAAGAGTGGCTTCCTTCCCCTCCCTTACTTCTTTCTGTCCACTTTACTACTTCTTTTTAGAGATAATTTACTTACCCTGGAGGCTAACTTGGTATGTGAGATGGGTTGGTGATAGCTTTAGGACTTCTAACTCCTTGCCCCTTTTCAGGCAGGTAACACATGCAGAAACACTGCAACTCCTCCTCCTTTAAAATGCCAAAAAAAGACATGGTGCTGTCCAGGCAGAAGTTGTGCAGCTGTGAAGAAGGACTGTGTACCCTCTCCCTTCTAGAAGCTCAGGAAAAAGAGTGAAAAAAGCTCAGAGGTTTGAAGTATTTCATGCCTGGCAAAGGAAAACAGCAGCAAGCAACACAGGCAGTGCAAAGCAGTACTGAATCAGTCCAATCACCTTCAGCTCTGGTAAAATAGAAGCTGCCCCAGCTCTTAAATCCATCTGTGGCACATTCACAAAGGGACTGACCAATGAACTTAGCTTATTTATACACACAAACACACAGGTAACTTGTGCCTTGCCTCACGCATTTGTTACGAACGCTCAGCAACTTCCCTCTTACAGCATTTGCTTTTGTAGTAGTTCTGCTTACGCAACAGAGAACCAGCACACTGAGCTGGGACAACCCACCAAATCTGCAAGTTCAGAGAGTCACCACAGTAGCAGCAAATCATCCAAAGTGCTTCTTTACAAGGCCAGTCGATCTGAGCAGAGATCACCCCTTCACAGCTCATCGACAGCGGTGACGTTCACTTTGGGCAGCTCGCACTCCTCCTTGAAGTGGCAGTTTTCCAGGATGTCCTTGTAGTAGTCCTTGAGGTCGGCGTAGGTGGAGACGGTCTCGTTGGAGTGGAGGAACACCAGGGGGCTTTCGTTGAGCAGCACCTGCACCTGGTACTCCTCCCTGGAGGCGTTCCCGTGGTCGCAGTGGTACAGCACGAACACCAGGTTGGCTGCGTAAGGCACGATGCGGCCGCTGCGGAACCGGCGCTGCGCCTGCCTGGCGTAGTTGTTGGCCATGAGGGGCTCCTTGTCCTTGAAGAAACCCATCAGGGCAAGCAGGGGCTGAAGGGTCTCGGCGTGCCCGATTTGGACAATCAGGGGTGAAGAAATGGGTTTCGAACTACAAAAGGAAAAAAAAAGTGCAAGGGATGAGCAAGTGCCCATGGTTAAAAACAAACATAACACGTTGCACAGCTGCCAGCAGGCAAGGCTGAGGCAAACCTTGAGCTTGTTTCAGTCCCAATAAAAACGTGTTTGGGAATTTCAGTGTATTACAGACTTCTTTTAAAAAAGCAGCTTCCTAAATTTTGTCCCAGTTTAAAGCATTCGTTCTTACAGAAATTGTAACAAGTGCACCCTCAGTAAGTTCACAGGTGACACCAAGTTGGCTGTGAGTGTTGATCTGCTGGAGGGCAGGAAGGCTCTACAGAGAGATCTGCACACGCTGGATCCATGTCCTGAGGGTCCTGCCTTGGGTCCCACCAACCCCCTGCAGCTCCAGGCTGGGGCAGAGGGGCTGGAAAGCTGGGAAAGGCCCTGGGGGTGCTGGGACAGTGGCTGGACACGAGCCCAGGGGTGCCCAGGGGGGCAAGGAGGCCAAGGGCACCTGGGCTGTGCCAGCCATGGGGTGTCACAGCCCCAGGGCAGGGATTGTCCCCCTGTGCTGGCACTGCTGGGACCCCTCCAGGGCTGTGCCCAGGGCTGGGCACTCAGTTCAAGAAGGACATGGAGGGGCTGGATCATGTCCAGGAAAGGGGCTGGAGCAGCAGGAGGGGCTGAGGGAGCTGGGGGGGCTCAGCCTGGAGAAAAGGAGGCTCAGGGGGGACCTTGTGGCTCTGCAAGTCCCTGCCAGGAGGGGGAGCCGGGGGGGGTCGGGCTCTGCTCCCAGGGAACAGGGACAGGAGGGGAGGGAATGGCCAGGAGATGGTCAGGTGGCACAGGAGGGGGAATTTGTTGCTGGCAAGGGTGGGGAGGCCTTGGCAGGGGCTGCCCAGGGAGGGTTGGAGTGCCCAGCCCTGGAGGTGCCCAAGGCAGGACTGGCCGTGGCACTCAGAGCTCTGGGCTGGGGGACAGGGTGGGCATCGGGCACAGGGGGGGCTCAGTCTTGGAGGTCTTTTCCAACCTAAATAATTCTGTGACTCCAAGTTGTAATAAATGTAGTTAAGCTACAGCTAGAGCCTAATACGGTTAACAAAAATCAGAAATAGATTCATTGTGTGCATCCCTGTACTCAGCAGATCTGACTCCCTGTGTGAACCCAGTCACTTGTGCTCTGCCCAAGCTAAAACCAGTGGAGAGTGGGCATTTCCTCTGCTCCAGCCTAAAGTAGTGGGAGAATGGTTAACTGGGGGATTTGCCTGTGGGCTGGAACGTTGATGAGCTAAGCAGGAATTCAGTGCTGCCACAGGATGGGTCCTACCAGCTCCGTACAGCCATGGTGTTTGTGCAGTGGGACACACTCCCTGTGCTGTGCTGTTCCCAGGGAGCCTGGGCCCTTCTGACTCCCCTCCTCAGACATGTGTGGACACACCTGCACAGACTCTCCCTTCAGGCAAGGCATCCCTCAAAAAATGAATCCCAACCCTGCCTCCGTTTCCCCTTCACAGGAAGCAGCATTCAAAACACTGAGGGGTTCTGTATGGAGGACATTATATTTCCCCCCTCCCACGCCTTTGGTCCACCAAGAGCTGTACTTTCACCACAGCTCCTCTTCCAGCTTCTCCAAAATCAGTGTTTCTCCCTACATTCTCCCCTTGACATTTATGACCCCTTCACTCATTTTAAAATTGTAAAGCTTTTGGATCCTTCAAAGCCTTTCTCTTTGCTCCTCTCTCCATTCTTTGTTCACCCCTCTTACTCATTTGACAAATTCATGTACCTCCTGCCCCTCCACACACACCTGCAGGGAAGCATCTTTAGGTTTTAGGACACATTCACATCCCTCCTGTCAGCCAACAAAACACAGATGCCTATGGAAGGAGACAGGAGGCTGTTCCTTCCAGCTCAGAGGTTTCCTGGGCCTTCTTCCATGTAACAAATCTTTCCTTTGCCAAAACTCTCTTTAAAGCCACACACATTTCTAGCACGCACAGCATCCTGTGGCAAGGAGGTGCACAGCTTTACACACAGCCTCTACAAATGGCCCATTTCATCTTTTCTACTTACAGCTCTGCAATAACAGCCTTTCCAAGTTGAGAATTCCTACCTTAGTCCTCCCAAGGTTTTCCCAAATGACCTACATCCCTTTAGATCATAGCATTAGAATGCACAATATCCAACACAGTAAGCTGCATCACAAATCCATGCTGCACCCAGGAGCTCTCTGTTTGCTTAATTCCTGATGTCTAACATGGAATCATGGAATGGTTTGGGTTGGAAGGGGCCTTCAAGATCATCTTGTTCCAAGCCCCTGCCATGGGCAGGGATTCCTTTCATGGACATGGTTGCTCCAAGCCCCATTAGCTTACAGAAGTTTGAGATATTTCCAGGCCACCACAGTGACCTCAAAACTCAACTCCTGAGCAGTAGCTTAACCCAGATTGCACCTGACAGGGGATAAGATAATTTTTCCTGTGTGGATTACTTGACAACTCTGCAGTTTTCCAACCCAGTTGGTCTCACCAGGTCCTTTTACAACCCCTTCAGCAGAAACAATTCATCTTATTTATCTTAAATCAAACCGCCGCATTTGCAGTGCCACTGAACTTCTCACCTCGTTTTTTCCTGGGTCATTTACAATATGCAAATCCTTCCAGATCCATCTCTGCTCCGAAAAAATCGATCAGCTGTCCCTACCCTCCATTCCTTGTAACTTGGCTCATTTCTACCCATGTCAGGGCCTTTTCCCTTTAACCCCACCTGCTTGATTTCTTTAGATAAGGAAACCTGTTGAAAGATGTTTGGAAGTCATGGCTGTGGCTCACAGATCATCCTATTTTATACTTGTTGATCCTTCCCGAGAGCTCCAAGAGCCACCTTTTTCACTTTCCAAGAGCCAAACTGACACTACTCACATTCATCAAGCTGAACGCTGACACTAATTTGAGGCTTTATTTGTGCAAGATTGGCCTGTAATTCTGATTCTCTCCTGGAGCTGCTTTTTTCATTTTTCCTTTATTTAATTTTTTGTATTTAAATCATCACACCTGCCAGCCCCCAGAAGCTTCTTGGCTGCTATTTCAGCTCTTTCCTTCAAGTTCTTTTAGCACTCTTGGGGGAATATCACCCAGGTCTAGCAATTTGGCACATTTTCATGTAATTCCAGCTGCATGGTGGTCTGTGTTTTATAAGTTTACTAAGCAAGGAAGCCAGTAATGTAAATATGCTGCTCAAGTCTCCAAAGTGAGCGTTACACAGGCATTATTCACTCCACAGGGAGTGGATTTCACATTCCACCCCTCCAAAAAATGTTTCAAAAACGTTAGGGAAAAAAAAATAAATTAATATTCTGGCTATCAGTGCTGGCTTTGAGCAAGGTTTGGCTCTACTTTCCAGCTAACAGGAATGCTGAAAGGGTAGTAAATCACAAAAAATATGGTGAACATCTTTGTTACAGAAACAGCAAGGCCATATTTTTTTCCAAAGCAGGAAACAAATGATAGCAAATACACACAGGGAAATTTCCAAGAACAGGGAAAGAAAAGCTGAAGACAAAAGGACTAAACAAGGTGCTCATTCTCACTGCAACTTGAGTTTTTTACTTCACCTGCTTTAGTCTCACGAAATGCTCATGCTGACACACCAAACTGCCCTGGGAGGCAAAACAAACCTCTCCCACTCACAGCTATCCCACTGGATTATTTTACTGAGGATTAGACCTGTTTCCTGATAGGACACGATCCTGAGCCATCAGCAGCCTCTAACACGTTGCTTGGTGTCTCAGCAGCACCAGGCAGCTCATTTTCCAGGCTCCTCAAGCAATGCCTGTTCAGCCTGCAGGGTCAGGACTCCAGTTCAGATGGGGCTTCGTATCATCTAACGGCAACAATAAAAACGGCTCTCAAGGTTAAAGCAGCAGTACTTTTAATTATGGGGAAAATGATGACAGATGGCTTCTTCAGAGCATGAACACAGGCAAAGGTTACCACTGCCCCTACACTTCTGATAAAGGGAGGACAAGAAACCAAACACTGATAAACTCCAAACAGTAGCACAGGCTAATAAAATATTAAATGGTAGGTCTGACGTTTCCACACTCAATCTGCTTAACAATTAACGAGTCAATTAATGACTCAGCGTCGCGTTGGAAGCATCAAAGTTCTCAACAACTGCTACTGCTGTTTCAATTCAGTTTTCCCTCCCTTTTATAACAGCAGAAGCACAGACATGGGATTTATCATCCAGGCAAGTTCTAGTTGTCCTGAATCTCACAGATTCGGGTTTAACCCCGAATCTTCTGCACCAGCTCACCCATCCTCAACAGCAGATCATTCCTACCCTTCCCAGGACTGCTGATATTTGACCCAGAATATGGAACTTGCTTGAAACCAAAGTTTATTGGTCTGATTTTCAGTTAGAGATACCCCAAAGGCCAGGAAACAGTGGGATAAGAAGAAACATTTCCCCCAGCAAGAGCTTGAAACCTCATGTAAAAATCCCTCCAACAGCTTCAAAGAAGGTAAGTTCTAACACCTGTTTAACAAGTAAGCTTAGACTACACTTTGTCCTTTTCCTGCCTAATAAAAAAGCTAGGACAAAGGCCTCCAAAACCTGTTTTCAGCTATAGAACAAATTCTTCATCCTTCCCACCTCCAACTATGACTTATTTCTGAGAAAAACAGCCAAAGAAACCTTAAACCTACAAGGAAACAGCACGGAATGCAGTGGCAGGGGACTCAGAGGGCAGCACAAATACTTGAACAGTGACTGCTCAGACTGTTATCACCAGTGGGAAGAAATAGAAACATCAAAATTAAAACAACCTGCCAAATAGTGTTAAGTCCTCCTATGTCAAAACTTCCACCTTAGCTGGCAGGACAGAAGACAGCTGTGCTCATTCATTCCCAGAATCAGCACCAACACAACAAAAATGTCACTACAGATACTGACAAGGTAAATTTTCTTCTTTTCCAACAAGGACACACATGAGCTCACTCATGACAAAGGAAGCTTGAAAAGCTGAGGGGACTACATAAAACTCATTAAAAGCCCCAATTAAAAGGCAACAGTTCTTTCTTAATTCTGAAAGAGTTAATCACTCAGAGCTAATCGGGCTTTACTGCATTTCCGTTCAGAGCTTCTGGACTGGCAAGGCCCTTTTTGGGATGATCCCACCTCTCTGTTCTTTCAAACCTCAGAGATGGAAATGCCTTAGTGCCCCAGCACCACATGGATGAGGAATGCTGACCCACTGCAAGGGGCCAAAACCAAACCAAGAGGGGCATGCCACTGGTCAAATCCTTCCTGCCCGAGGTGAGCACTGGTCAGATCAGTTCATGGGTGTGTTAATTGCCAAGGCACTGCTTTGCTTGGGGTTTTAATGGCGTGCATAAAACAACAGGACTCAACAAAAGGTGCTGAGATACTTTTTCAGAGCTATCCTGAGCAAACATGTGAGATTAAGCACATCCTGGGGAGTCTGAAAGGCACAGGAAACACTAAGTATCTAGTTCTAGGCAGAGAGATGAACAGTCACATTCCCAGGGGAGATCCCCTGGGAAAAGCCAGCAAACACACCCACACTTGAGGGACACAGGGATGCTGCTGAACATGCCACAGGGATCTGCACAGAATCCTGCCCTCCCCACAAGCACCCTTTAAATCATGTCAGAAGTGCCACCTTTGAAGGATGGAGCTATCAAAGCCAACCACACACTATGAAACAAAGCTGCTGATTGAGACATTGACAGTTCATAAGTGCAAGTCATCCCACTTCTCTGATTTTTTTGGAAGAGAATTTAAAACCTGCCTATTTTTCAGGTGTACTGTGTGGTCTGCTGCCCTGCACAGCTGGCACATCACCCTGTGGTGACACGAACACCTTAAGACACGGATCAGTTCACTCATCACAACTGAAGTCTAGCAATTTTTATTTTCTCTAAGTTACCCATCACTATGTAATTAGCAGATGAGGTGACAAGCACCTAGTCCAGAAGCTGTCATCACAGGCTCTGCCAGCACCCCAAAAAGCCAGGGGATACCGTGGGGACACTGCTGAAGTGGCCCCAAAGCCACATGGAGTCACCCCCACCTCCATGCCCCCTGAGAAAGGGACCCCCTTGGGAAGACAGAGACAACCCCTCTGGCCTGGCCCTGCAAGAGCCACTTCACACCTTGAATTAAGCCCATGCAGTGCCTGGCTACAAACTGCCCTGCACTACAAATAATGTAAGTTACCTGTCTGTATGTCACAGTCCTGGCTGGCCTTTGGAGCTGCTCTTGCACTGGGTGGGTGACCAGACACACTGACTTACAACTCCCACCAAGTGTTGCAGGACATGCTGAACCTGCTGATGCACCCAGAGCCACAGCCCTGCACTGTGCAAATGTGAGATCCCAGCAGCAACAAAGGGGGTTTAATAAAATTTAAAAATGACTGAACAATTTGAATCTGAGCAAAAAGGCTTTTTTAAACCTAATTATTTCACTTGTACTGAACACGTAGAAGCTTTTTGCTCTGTTCTCTTTGTACATGCTATTAAAAGAGTTTTGAATAATTAAGTGGTTTTAGATCAGACATTGTATTTTTCTGTACTGAGTCACAGGCTTGGAAGGAGCAGTTGAGGGCACAGTAGCAAACGACTACTGAAAGGTTGCCAGCTGGGTTGGGAAGTGACCTGCAAAAAGGAAGGCAAATTACATGGAACAATAAAAACCATCAATAAATTGTCAAATTAATCTGTTTACCTTAGAGTTAATCTGGTTTAACTCACAAATATCACCTTCACTTAATCATGAACTACATTCCAGCAAGTTTTTGCTTTGGGGTTTTTTTTAATGCCTTGAATTTGCTTTCTCTCAGAGGAAGCCACCAAATATTTTGCAATGCACAGGCGCAGCCGGTTTCTCTTTTCCATACATACTATCAATACTGAGAGGGCTGCCCAGACCATGCTTCCCAATTTCCAGAGCCTTATGGCAACCCATTTGGACAATACAAGTGATTACTGGTATTTCACATTCTCTTTCCCAAACAAGAAAGGCAGACTTGTTAAATATTTGCAGCTAAAAGGAAAACAAAAGTACAAAACAGTTTTACTGGATGCTTAAAGTGTGCCACGACAAATTCTCAAATCCACCCCTGCCCAAGTGTGTAACTGCAAAGGTTTTTGAAATCTGATTAGCAGCTTTATATTATATTAACAAAAATACAGAGTCTCCTCAACAACACACACTGTTGCCAAAATACTCTTCACCAAACAGCTGGGGAAACCAACAGTGCAGAGGAATTCTCCATTAGCTTCTCTGCCACAGCTGCATAGCCTGATTATTTTCCATCCCTAGCAGGAAGACCTGGGAAAACCACAAAAATAAAGTGCCTTATGGACTAAGACAATCACCCAAGAATGCCATTTCAGTACAGCAAATCACATGGTTTCATTCTATAAGCAATTCTTGTTATATATTACTTTTTTTTTTGTATTCAAGAAAACTCATATGACTATTGATAAACCCAACACCAGACTCCAGTTCCACGGGCTGTCTGGATGGGAGAAGTTGACAAAAGCAATCATAAAGTGAAAATCCCATTTTAAAGCCTTCAACATCATCTTGCTGTATAGCAAGACTTATACAGAAGAGACTTTTGGTAGTTTAAATCCAAGAATTATAATGGAATTCACAAGATGAAGCATCCTAAAAATGTGGGAAACTTTTGCACTGCAAATCAAAGGTGGGACTAATTAGCAATAGGTATTTGATATCACCCTCATAATTTTTCTTAAGGATGCACTGAGCAGCAGGAGGTGTTTTCCCCAGAAGAAATAAAAGCAGGCTTTGGTAAAGCAACTATGTTTGGTGAGCAGGTTGCAAGGTCAAGAGTCTTCATGGAAGAAACAGGGTTACAATAAGAGCAAGGTTTCTCTTTTTAATTCTGCTGCAATTGTGAAAGAAAACAGGACAAAGCTACTGCATAGAAATACATAAAGCATTCTACAAAAATACAGAGTTGCCAAGACTGTTCTCATTTGCCAAGCCTGGAGCAGAATAGATAATCCAGATCCCTTGGCTTCCTGCTGGAACAGAAATGCTTCTCTTTCTGCTTCTGGATAGCCCAAACTAAGCTTCCCAGAAAGAAAAGAGATCTTGGAGCAAAGAATATGCTCTGGAGGTAAATTTCTTGTTCTTAAATCTTTAGAGCAAACAGCCAGATACAAATCAATGTTAAGTGTTGTTAAATTAGAACAACATTCCACTAAAAAACATTTCGTATCACAAAAGTTCATTTTCTGAGTAAGGAATCGCTGAGAAAATATTTAACCTGTTGCCTTGAAATTGAACATCCCCATAAAGAGAAAGAAGAGACATTAACACATAACCAAACATTTTCTGTTGTTACTAACTGCGTGTTTTTCCTGTTTCTATTTGTACTCACACTGCACAGGATCCGGGCTCTCTCCCCAGCTGAAAAGGGATGAGCTGCACCGCCCCATCCCAGATCCCAAGAGAGACGCTGCTCCAGCGCACCAGCCAGCGGCAGATTCCCGAATCCCCGGCACGGTGAGCCCATCCCGGCCATTCCCGAGTCTCCAGTGCCACCTTCCGTTGCGGGAGGGAGTAACACGCTCTCCCTTCGCTTCCTCCCTACGTGATGTTCATCCTACAGCCCGCTTTAGGGTCCTGACCCTTTACACTCGCTGCCTGCTTCCCTCTGGGGGGGCAAAACACCACGAGAGCCCCAGGGATTGCAACTGAACTTCCACAGACTCAAAGACAGGAAAGTTGGAACTTCATCCTTCAGACACCTGGCTCTTCCCATCTCCTAATTTACCAACTGCTGATCCCAATAAATCACAAGTACACATAGAGGTGGTTTTTTGTTTGTTGTTGTTGGTTTTTTTGTTTTGTTTTTTTTTTAACTACAGCTTTTTGGTGTGTTTTAATTAACATTATTTAACTTACAGGTATGTCTTATACACAGCTGAGACCAGCACATCTAATGTAAGGACAGAAAGGCTGTCACTGTTCAAAGAGCAAATTAAACTGAAAGGAAACGAAATTGATCACTCCCCTTACAAGAGTCAACATACTCGTGGATGTGGCACTTGGGGACCTGGTTCAGTGGTGAGCGGGGCATGGTTACACTCAGTGATCTTAAGGGCCTTTCTAATCTTAACTAGTGACTCAGAGGTTTGGGGTTTTTTCAGAAGGGCAGAGCACTCTAAGGGCCTTTCTCCTCTGTTTATCTGTTAACCTGCACTTCTCCCTGATCATCCCTGAGACAGAGGCAATCATCTGTTCCCAGCAGGATGCCAGTGACCCAGGTACTAATGGATTTTGCCTTCAGGTCCCTAGGAGGCTGAAGAAAGGATGAAGAAGTTTAGATGAACAGTGATGTAGCACAACCTCTACTTTAACTCCACCACTACCAAAAGGAGAGGTTTCACCCACTCCCACAGCAGCCTCCCACTTCCAGACACCACAGTGATCATCTGACAGCACAATTTCTTAAGCCACCCTGGCTGTAGAAGGGTCCAATGCTTACATATCAAAACCAAAGCTGAATTTGTTGGTTGCAAGTTACTTATAAATTGGTTTCTACCACAGTGTTTATACAATCTTATGGTCATATCCCTGATGCTGTGTACTTTTTAAAATATTTCCATAGTAATCTGCTAAGGTATTAATTCATATGACTGATCACTGAACTGTGAATTAATAACTGTTCAGTTTGCTTGAGGAACATGCACATAGGTTGTAAATTACCATTGAAAACAGCTCTCTCTCTCAAAAAAACCCAATTTTATCAGCACATGAAAGCAAATGCATGCAATCCTGTGACACAAACATCCCAACCTGGGGCTGAAGCCTTTGTTTTCTGCACACCATGACAGATCCCAATTTTGTCCCTGTTTTATTTCTCCCTGTCAAAACAATTCACACCAGACAAAAGCAACACCAAACAGCTCCCAAATCCCAACTGCTACAGGCTCACAGGGGTAAACAGCACCCAAAAACCAGCAGAGGCACCTCCCCTCTCATTCCTGAGGAAGTGTAGGGAGGGTTATACTCATGACACTACAAAGGCAGTTTTGAGGACTGCACAACACAGCGCTTTGAGTGCCACTGCTACTCTTCTTCCACTGACACACTGTTGTCAAATCCTGTGAATAACCCAAGACAAATGACTTTATCAGGGCACCATCCTTTGAAGGCACCTGGTTATTGTATCTTTGAGACTATTAACAGTTTCGTAAGGCCTCATATCTTCCTTCAGCAACAGTGTTGCTCCCAAATTATGGCTTTGCTGTGAAAGGATGAGAAACTAAATATCCTAAACAGCAAGGAAATTAAATATCCTAGAGAGAAGTCTCAGACTCGTGGGCTAAACTCCTGACTTTGGATAGATGTAACAAATCAAGACATTTACAACGATTTCAGAAGTGTTTTTTCCCCCGTTCTTACAGGGCATGAAGCACATCTCCTGAATTCTGCCCTCCCCTAGTTCCAACAAGGCTGGTTTGCAGTTACCTCTCCAGCCTCTTGGATCCTGCAACAGCCTGTTCTGGTCTAAAAGTCACTGTTGGGATTGATCTGTAATAATTATTCTCTGCAACTGCATCTCAACACCTTTAGAGTGAGCAGAGAGCTTTAATAACACAAGAGACTCGAGCCAAACACATGCAGAAAGACAGATTGCCATGGTGATGTGATTAAGTAATGGGGTAACAGAGAGTGTCACGGGGGTGCTTCCAACCCACAGCCTGCCATTTTTGCCACAGGGACATTTCAAACAAAAAAAAACCCTCATTGTTTTAACTCAATGATCTCTTCTCAAACTGTGCAGGAAGAGAACACCACTATCAAACAGCAGCTGGCTATCCCCTGAAGGTCCATGTGGATCAGTAAGTTAAAAGATGGAATTACATGAGCTGGGCACAAGAGCACGAGCGGAAGAAGAAAATATACTCTTTAAAGTAATGCTGCTCCATTAAAAATTGCATTCTCTCTGTTAAAATTCTTCTAGCTCAAACTCTCCTAATATTGTCACGTTTGGAAGAAAAGTACTGAACTTCTACTCCCATGAAAATCAGCTCAGGACTGATCACAGAAAACTCATACCCAAAGTACTGAAGCATTTTGATTTACCTTTTGCTCTCTTCCACTGCTTTGTCCAAATGCTGGAAGATATCCTGGAATAAAATGCAGCTGGAACGACTATTGATGTCATAGCCATATCCTCTCTTCCAGTATTGCTTCAGGTCATTCAGGTATTCCAGCACCTAAAGGCAGTGCAACAATAAAAACCTGTGAGCTGTAGGGGAAAACAACCCCTCCCAGCCTGAAGCAACCACGCTGCCACACACTGAGTGAAGGGGACAAATCTGACTCAAAAATCAACCCCAAACATCCAGGCTCCAGCTGAAACCACTCCAGCATAAACCCAGGCACAACAGAGCAGACTAAAGAGCCACCACACATAGTCAGGTGAGGTGCTGCACATCACAAGACAACCACTACACCACTGCTTTTCCAGTATTTCTGCTTTTGCCTTTAGCTCATCATCCTTCACGTGGAAGCCATCCCACACTTTTACCTCAGCTTGCCTGGTTTTACATTCTAGAGATGTGCACACAGCTCACACAGACAGAACCGTGCCTGGGATTCATGCAAGAGCACACAGTGCTCTCCTTGTTCTCTTTTCCTGCAGTCCCTGCCATCAAGGCTGTTTCCCACCTCAGTGATGGGTTATTTATAAACACATTTAACAGGGCAGAAGCCCATGGTGATCCTGATTCTATCTCCACTGCCTATCCTTTTAGCCAACCACCTACCTATGGAGAGGACTCCACTCTTTCCTAGGGGTGCAAGTTTCCTTAACAGCCTCAGGGGAGCCTTACAGACATCAAAGAGTACATCAAACACTCTTTGAAAGAGGAAGAACAAACATTTGGCTCCTTTATCTGGGTTCTACTGGGTTTTATTAGCAGGCATTTGGTTTAGAGATCTGATAGGCCCCAAAACCCTAAAAAGAAGAGTCTTAGAGGCCCTAGGCAGCCTCATGTAATGTCCCCTAGAATCAATTCTATCATATGGTTCTATCATATGAAAGCTGTCCAGAGCATTTCTGATGTTAATATAAGCATTATATAAATTTAACACAACATGAAAAGATAATTTATACCAAGAAAGATCAAGGACATACTTTAAGTCTGAATAAAGAAGGATATTTCAATCTTGCAGCTTGATTAATCCAGAGCTCTTTGGAGAGCAAAGTGTTTGGT
The DNA here is from genome assembly GCA_013400415.1 of Scytalopus superciliaris. NCBI lineage: Eukaryota > Metazoa > Chordata > Aves > Passeriformes > Rhinocryptidae > Scytalopus > Scytalopus superciliaris. The sequence goes on along the minus strand of VXBX01003824.1, from coordinate 223,398 downwards.
TAAGAGGCACAAAAGTTACAATTTCTGCAACTGTGCAAAGAGTTAAATTTGAACACTACAGTATCTTTCAAAGGCTTCTCAAATATCTCTGCCTTTTAGCACATTATAGAATGGTTGGGGTTAGAAGGGACCTTAGAGATGATCTAATTCCAACACCCTGCCACAGGCAGGGAAACCTTCCACTAAACCAGGTTGCTCCGAGCCCCAAGTACCTTGGCATCTTCCTCAGTGAAGAGTGAACACCATGGGGAGGTCACATTTTTTATAGCCAACTCATATGAGCAGGTGAGAAAAGCCACTTGAACAAGATCTGCAATAAATCCAACAAACAAGCAAAAGATAAGCCACTGCTACACAAGTAGTAACTTTCTCTCAACTCGCCTGCTCCAGAAAGCAGAATTAAAAGAACAACACTCAAATCTCAACAAACAAAGATGAAGTTGGTTTAGCCTACAGGAAAGATGTTTTCAAACATCTTTTTCTCCTGACCAGTAACTGACAATCATTCATTACATACCAACAACACCAACATACACTTGCAGCTTCATGCATTTAATTAGAGACTGCACCTCCAACTACAGCACACTTTAAATTACCTACTCTGCATAACTACAAGTCTTGGAAGGTGTTCTGGGTCAGACTCAGAGCCAACCCCACCTGTAGCAGCAATTCCTTACCCGCGTTTAGCTCCTCCACTGGCAAACACAAGGCACTCGCCACCTTCTCCAAGACCTTCTTCATCTCGGGCCCCTCTTTGAAGGCGCTCACCTGGCACATGGCTGCGTCATTCTCTTCCACCAAGGCTACAAACTTGGCACAGTGATCAAAAAACCGCATCAAGGAATCATTAACTTCAACCTCCACCTCTGAAAGAGAACGCGGCCGTCAGGAGAAGCACCACCAGCACCCGGCCACTCCGACAGCCTCCTGGGGACAGCCCATCCGCCGCTGCAGTGTCCCCACGGAGGGGACACAGAGTGCAGGGTCCCCCCAGCCTGAGCACGGGGGATGTGGGACTGCTCTTGTGGCTTCCCTCGGCCACAGGGCAGTGAGGAGGGCATGGGAGTTCCTCAGGGAGGAGGTGGGACACCTGCAACCCCTCAGGACACCTCTGGGATTCTCCCAGCCCCTTTGGGAGAGTCGGACATGCCTCAGTGAGGGCATGGATCTCCCTCAGCTACTCAGGGCATGTGGAGGCTTCCTCAGGGAGGACATGGGACTCCTCTAGCCCTTCAGGAGAACCAGGAATCCCACATAGAGGGCCTGGCAGTCTCTGAGGGTGGGCATGGAGCTCCTTCAAGGTGGGCACTAAGCCCCTCTTCGAGTCCTCAGCCTCTCTCCTCAGGGACGGCATGGGACACCCCCATCCACTTCGAAAGGAACTGGAATCCCTCAGAGAAGGCAGGAGACTTCCCCAGCCCCCCTGGGAAGACACAGGAATCCCTCAGTCAGGGCATGGGTCTCCCTAAGCCCTTCAGGGAGCAGCTGGGCTCCCTCTAAGAGGGCACAACAGTCTCCCTGTCCCTTCGGGAGAGACATGAATCCCTCAGGAAGGGCGTGGGACACCTGCAACCCCTCAGGACACCTCTGGGACTCCCCCAGCCCCTTTGGGAGGGTCAGATATGCCTCAGTGAGGGCATGGATCTCCCTCAGCTACTCAGGGGGTGTGGGGGCTTCCTCAGGGAGGACATGGGACTCCTCTAGCCCTTCAGGAGAACCGGGAATCCCACATGGAGGGATTTGGAGCCTCTGAGGGTGGGCATGGAGCTCCTTCAAGGTGGGCACTAAGCCCCTCTTCGAGTCCTCAGCCTCTCTCCTCAGGGACGGCATGGGACACCCCCATCCACTTCGAAAGGGACTGGAATCCCTCAGAGAAGGCAGGAGACTTCCCCAGCCCCCCTGGGAAGACACTCAGTCAGGGCATGGCTCTCCCTTAGCCCCTCAGGGAGCAGCTGGGCTCCCTCTAAGAGGGCACAGCAGTCCCCCAGCCGCTTCGGGAGAGCTCAGGGAGGGTGTGGGACACCTGTAACCCCTCAAGAAGGCTGTGGGACTCCCCCAGCCCCTTTGAGAGAGTCAGAAATGCCTCAGTGAGGGCATGAATCTTCCTCAGTTACTCAGGGGGGGCATAAGACACTCCTGTTGCCTTCGAAAGGGACTGGAATACTTCAGAGAAGGCAGGAGACTTCCCTAGCCCCACTGGGAAGATACAGGAATCCCTCAGTCAAGGCATGGGTCTCCCTAAGCCCTTCAGGGAGTAGCGGGGGCTCCCTCTAAGAGAGCACAGCAGACGCCCAGCCGGTTCGGGAGAGCTCGGGGAGGGTGTGTGCCTCTCCCGGGGAGGGCAGGCGTGCCCGTGCCCCGTACTCACCGTCCCCGCCGAGGCTGAGGTCGGGGCCGAGCCCGCGGCGGAAGGCGGCCCCGCTCTGCAGGCAGCGGTGCTTGGAGCTGCTGGCGAGGGCCAGGCGGCGGCGGGCGGCGAAGAGCGCGGGGAAGCGGGCGGCCAGGCGGCGGGCCAGCAGCTCCATGTCGCGGCGGCCCTGCGGCGCCAGCCGCCCGTCCAGGCTCTCCTCGTACCACA
>VXBX01003824.1:195816-219426 GCA_013400415.1 Scytalopus superciliaris | reverse complement strand
TCACTGACCCTATCAGGGCTTCACCGACCCCCTCGGCTTCACCCTCTCCCTCATGGCTTCACCGACCCTATCAGGGCTTCACCCTCTCCCTCATGGCCTCACCGACCCCCTCATGACTTCACCAGCCCCCTCATGGCTTCACCCTCTCCCTCAGGGCTCCCCCGGCCGCGGGAGCCACCCCTCAGCCCGGGGGTCTCGGACAGAGCCGCCCCCTCAGGGCTTCACCCTCCTCATCCTCGCACCCTGGAGGGTGACCATGAGCCATCAGGCCTGTTTTATGTCTCAGCTTTGCCCCTGCACGGAGCTCAATAAACCCACCCGAGTCCACCCGGCAGCACCAGACCCGGGATGAGCAGTTTGATTTCCCCCAGCAGGGAGCAAGAGGCAGACACGGGGCAGGTTTTCCTTCTCTGCCTGTAAAAACCAGGGCAAACCCCACGAAGCAAATGGGCTCCCATGCCCAAGATGCGCCAGACCTCAAATATTCAAATCAGTCCTGCAATATATTACAAACTCTAAAGTTTAGCCTTACAAAAAATCCAGCTGGTTTGACTGGTAACAGATGTGGTGCTATCCTTGGAGTCCTGCTTTAGAAAAATCTCTCTGTAGACGTAAAGCTGTAGCAGAGACTTGTTAACGAATCCTCACCATGTTTTATTCAACAAATTAGTCTAATTACCATTGAAAACAGCTAAATGTTAAGATATACACTCCAGTCAAACCCCTGGACCTAGGTTGTGCTGGAAATGGGGCAAGTTGGGGGTGTGGAAGTAAACTTTAAAGTTATCTGTGTTTCTCAGAGCTCTGTGAAAACTTCAGAGAGGCCGTGTGTAGTTCCAGCATTGGAAAAGCTTTGGCTTTTTTTAACAAGTCAGTACACTCTCTTTCTTTGTGCTTCTTCGTGACAGAAATTCGTCCCAAACCAGGAATGCTGCCGGAGGACACAGCTACCCTCAGAGCCCACTTTGTCCTCCAGCATGGGTAAGCTGACTCAAGGAGGGGCTTTTGAGGGTGGTTTTGGCCCCTTTTTTGCCAAAAAGCAGCTGGATTGCAGTCAAAAGACAAGCAGTGATGCTGTGAGGGGACTGTGGGTCACTGCTGCACGGTTTGGCAGTGTGGGACGTGTGGCTTTTTCAGTAGAATCCTAGAATATCCTGAGTTGGAAGGGATCCACATGGATCACTGAATCACAGAATCATGTAGGTTGGAAAAGCCCTGCCAGCCCCCAGAGCCCCCCCTGTGCCCGATGCCCACCCTGTCCCCCAGCCCAGAGCTCTGAGTGCCACAGCCACACCTGCCTGGGGCACCTCCAGGGCTGGGCACTCCAACCCTCCCTGGGCAGCCCCTGCCAAGGCCTCCCCACCCTTGCCAGCAACAAATTCCTCCTCCTGTGCCACCTGACCATCTCCTGGTCATTCCCTCTCTTCCTGTCCCTGTTCCCTGGGAACAGAGCCTGACTCCCACTTGACCACAACCCCCGTTCAGGTAGTTTTGGAGAGTGATAAGTTCCCCCCTGAGCTTCCTCAGAGGAGTCTAACTCTTTTTAGCATGGTTTTTGTGTTCCCAACAGGAACAGGTGTAAATATGAAGCAGTGGGAAAATGAGTGGGAGCACAGAGTGTGCAGCTGGGGATGCTTCCAGCTAGGAGAGGTATCCAGAGAGCCACCAGGATTGGTTATAATCACAGGATCACAGACTGGGTCAGGTTGGAAGGGCCCACGGTGGGGCACCTGGTGCCACCTCCTGCTCCAGCAGGGCCATCCCAGAGCACAGGGCACAGCATTGTGCCCACACAGCTCTGCAATATCCCCGGGGAGGAGACTCCCCCCCTGGCTGGGCTCTGTTTAGTGCGTGGTCGCTGCTCAGGAAAGAAATTGTTCCTCATTTCCAGGTGGCACTTTCTGGGCATCAGCTCCTGCCTGTTGCCTCTTGTCCCATTGCTGGGAATCACCCAGCAGAGTCTGGTCTGCCCTCTTGGCACCCTCCCTTCAGAGACTCGGTCACATCCTGCTGGCACTGCTGGCAGCATGGAATGATGGCATTGTAATAATCCATCCAGAAAAGCTTAGAAAGGCTTAGAAAAGCAAAGGATAAAAAGAGTCATCCTGTGGAAAAGCCTGAGCACACTGGTGACACATCAGGTTATAAAACCTTTTGGGCAAAAGCATAAGCAAAACATCCCCAGTGCTGATCACAGCCATTTGCAAGTAAACCCTCACTACTAAACAGGTATCAGCTGTAGCTACAGAAACAGAGTTTTCCATGGCAGAAGCAAGGCTTGTGGTTAACAGAAACATCTCCAGTCTTGTGAGAAAAGCTTAGCTTTTGGCCCACAGGATGTCCTGGGAAGACCTGTGCTTTATACAGCTTCAGATTTTACCCCCTGTCAGGCTGTTGCTTACACTGTTGAGAATTTCTGTTGAATAAATAAATTTTCATTGTAGAAAATACAAGTAAGTGTTTTAAAGCTTCTAGGCAAAACTATGGGCTCTCTGTGTTAAAGCAGACTTAGCTGTCTCCCAGTGATACTGTTGCAGGGCTATCTGGCACATTTCTTGGTGGCTTTGGCAAAGGAAAAGCACAGTGTGCAAACCAGATGATCTTGTTGGAGGCTTTGGCTTTGACCCTCTGTAGTGTGTGAAAGATTACATCTTGCCAAGCAGCATGGCAGCTTTCAGGGTATAGAGCAAAAATCATGGACAGTGGGGATTTTGTGCTGTTTGTTTCACAAAGATGCAGCTAATACCGGGCTCGATTTGTGATCTCTGCATAATGTCAGATATCATCAAACTAATCTCACCTGACAGGTAATGCACTCAGTTGTTCTGTTGGGGCTTCTATCACTGCCTGGATCACCAAGACCCTTGTGTGTGAGCTGCACTGAAGGATGTGAAGGAAGAGGGAGCAATTCCATGATGATTCAGAGGACAATCTCCCCAGTGGAGAGGTGGAAACCCCACTGCACCTCATTTTAATTGCCAGCACATTGAGCAGGTAAACAAAGTCTTAATCACTGCACATGCTTTGCACTGGTCGTGGGGCTGTGCTGGGAAGGGTTCAGGTTAAACACAACTTTGTGCACAAAGGTGAGGCTAAAAACTGGCTGTTGTTTAAAAAAAGAGGACACTACTATAAAACAGTTATAATTCAGAATCAGTGAGACAAACAAAACTGGTTTTATCATTTGCCTAGTGCAGCTCTCTTAGATGTAAGTGATTCCTCAAAAATTATTCCAGGGAGCTTTATAATTTTACAAGGCTGGACTGAATTGGTATGTAAGCGTTTCAAGACCAGCACAGGCAAAGAATTTGGATTTCAGGTTGAAAAGAGGTCCAGAAGGGGGAAAATGCAAATACTCCAACACAATTCCATACGATATTCTTTAGTTTATCTTAGGCACATCTACCACGAATCATTTCTAGCATATCATTTACAATAAAACCAGCATGAAACTGCCCACAGTGCAGTTTTCAGAAAATACTGTCTTAAGTTGGTTTGAACATTAAATTGTTCAGTTATGTATTTTGAATGGTTTCACAGGATTTTTTTTCTATGCATATCTTAAGACATGGAATTATTAATAAGATGTCACTCTATGAGGAGTCACGACAGCTCCAGTTCACATCCCAAAACTCTGGACAAAGCATTTACACAACAGCCACGTTGCCATTTTCACCCTCCACAAGTACTGTAATGTTCTTTTTTTGGTCCTTCTTGTGCCTTCTCTGTGTTTAAATGAGAAGCCAAAAGCATTTACACAAACATGCCTGCTCCAAATAGACATTATCAGATTGTTCTCTCTTCTGTTCTCCTTTATCTTTTTTGTTTCCATTTTCAAGTATGGTGTTTTTGAGGATGGTTAGTTCATGACTCACATTTCCATTCAGCAGCACTTTTTTGTTCTCTTACAGTGCAGTCAAATTAATCCTGTCCTGAATAATTCCTTTATTTCTTCTTCTATGGCTTTTCCATAGAGGTGCATGAATTTCCAAATGAAGCTACATTCCAAATGACTGAGAAAGTTAATGCACCAACCTCTTATAAAAACACCTTTTTTCTTATAAACCCTTCCTGCTCCTCAGTGCTTTGGTGGTCTGTAATTGCAATAAATGGTGATATATTTCTTTAGCACTCAAAGGGCAAACATTTTAATGCATCCCCAGCTGAGTGCATGCTATTAGCTGGTCTTTTCAGGAGTGAAGAAAGTGCTCCTGTTGCCAGTCTGAGCATTAGGATAATTCCCATCATACAGAACTCCCTGCCTGCAGCTGTAAACGTGGGGAATGGTTCTAAGTCTCAGCTCTCTGTATAATGCTTTTAAACCCAATGATATTAATTGTGTGCTCCTGGGAGGAAAAGGTGTCACACTCTAATTTTGTGTTCTGCTTTCTTTCCCATCCAGCCCTATTCCTTTACTTTCAAGGAACAAATCTCCCAGCAAGGATCTCTTCCTGCCAGCTGGCAGCCATTTCGTATTATCTGATAGCCATGGGTTTAGGAGAAGAAGTAATTATAAAATCACGGAATGGTTTGGGTTGGAAGGGACCTTAAAGCCCATCCCATCCCACCCCCTGCCATGGGCAGGGACACCTCCCACCAGCCCAGATTNGCTGTGGGACCAGCCCAGGGCACGGGGGGTTCTGGGCTGGGCCATGTCCAGCCTCTCCCCCACCAGCCCCCCCAAAGTCCTTCTCCCAGGGCTGCTCCATCTGCCCATCCCAGCCTGGATTGGTCCCAGGGCTTGTCCCAATCCAGGGGCAGCACCAGCACTTGGCCCTGTTAGTTGCTGCCAGCCTTTGAGCTTCACAGCTCCAAAGTGACAGGGGATCAGACACACGGGAGTGGTGCTGTTGGGACACCCTGGCCTCATGTGGAGTGTCATCTTCAGACCCAGGCATTGCCCCAGTTGGCTTGGAGCAGAAAGCTGTCCCCAATTCATTTGGTGTGTAGTTATACTCCCTAAGTGAATTCCAAGTTTTGAANTGCTGTTGGGACACCCTGGCCTCACGTGGAGTGTCATCTTCAGACCCAGGCATTGCCCCAGTTGGCTTGGAGCAGAAAGCTGTCCCCAATTCATTTGGTGTGTAGTCCTACTCCCTAACTAAGTGAATTCCAAGTTTTGAAGGCAGACAGCAAACCCAACAAGATCCAAATGCATCCTGCAGACAACCCAGCTTTGTGTTACTCCGGCAGATGAGCCCTGCAGACAGCCAGCCTGGCACGGGCTCAGCCCAGCCAAGGCACAGCCAGCAGCCCAGGTGGGGAGATCTCTGCGAGTGTGTCACTGCTCTGGCTCTGGGCCTGGGCAGGGACGAGCTCATGGGAGTCTCATCTGACATAAAGGGGGGCAGAAAGATGAAGAGGTGTGGTGGAGACTCTGAGCAGGTGGAGGGTGCGGGCTTGGAGCAACTCAGCCTGCTTTTGGGTCACACCTTCACATTTGGAGATGCTGCACCAGCACGTGAGCTGTGGGAGTTTCTTGCACACTTTGTAGCATCAATAATTGAGCTGCTTTTATTTCTCCCACGAGGAGGGTGACCCTTTCCCCTGTGAACTTCCCTGGCTCACATGCAGCAGCTTGTGTTTGTGCTCAGCGAGCCAAGCTGAGTTGCTGTGGGTGGTGGGTGAGGTGGTGGCATCCAGAAACCCGGGCTGTTGATCCTCTGTCAGCTGGCACCTGTAAAAAACATAGATTTAATTCGTGTTAAATAAAAGAAATACATGACAAAGCATTTTGAAGTGAGCAGTAAAGGCCTAGAAAGATATGGGGGAAGGCAAGACCCAATGTTTTCGTTTAACATATAAAAGAAGAGAAGTCAAGTTAAATAGCTAAGCAGCCTTTTGAGATACAATGAAGACAAAGATAAGCCGAGCAACTCAACACAATGGGGAGACAGACGCAAATCAAGATAAGAAGGAAGTACCTTCAAAACAAGATAGAGATGTGGATCACGGGTTAACAATTAAGTTAATCACGCTAGAAAAACTAATTACCTAAAAGTGCCACGCCGGATCTAAGAAGAAAAACAAATAGCTAATCATTTAACAAGAAATAAAAAAAAAAATGTATGTTTTAAATGTATATAAGGAGAGCCTGGAGCTCTAACGGTGTGCAGCCCGCAGAGCGGTGACTCTGCGTTGCACCCAGCGCTGCTACTCTGTGATTTTCACACTTATAAAATTAAACTGCCCTTTGTTGCATGATTTGGTCATTTGGGTGGTCATTTTTATAACACACCACATCTCAGCTCTCCAGCGCACAGCCACATCAGCAGAGTGTGTGTTTTTGTACCCTGGGTGCAAAGCTGCTTTGATCTGGGGGCATTGCCAGGTCCCTGCTGCTCCCTTGGAAGTGTGGGCCCTTCAGAGGCACCTTCTGCTCCCCTGGGAGTCCTTTGTTCTCTGTGCACGTGAGCAGGGAGCAGAAACACATTCACTGCTCACAAGGAAAGCAGTGGGCTTTTCCTTAGCTGATGCCACGTTTTGGTTGGCAATGGGAGAACTGGAAACAGAGCAACATGTGCGCTGATAATTACTGCTTCCTGCAAAAAGGGCTGAATTCAGATCTCATCCATTCTGCCCTAATGGAGAGAGAGAGGCCATCTCCTAATGCTTTTGGTTGCTATCTGACTTGTATATCATTCCTACTGGGGACTGGGAACACTGTCACTGGGAGGTCTATGATGGCTGTTTGGTGTGGAGATCACCTTGCTGGTCCCTTCTTCCCACTGTGAAGGGTCATTGCTTTAGAGCTGCTCAATGTGATCCCCCTGAAGATGGGGTCAAAGTGTTCCCACAAGTTTCCCAGGCCTGCTTTTCAACCTGGCTTGTTCCTTTAATGGCCTGTAATTTACGGCAGAGCCACTGCCTGATTGCTGTCGGGAATGGCTGGAGCAGTGCAGCCATGTCCTAAGGAGGCTGTGTGTGTGTCACATGCCTTTTCTCCTGGAAAACACAGAAACCTTTGGGAATCCCAAGTGGTTTTGGCCTCTTTGCAAGCAGAGTTTCTGGTCTTGCAGTGTGGCTTCACCCTGTGTGGGCAACTCTGCCAGAGTGGCCACCCTGTAATTATGTGGTTGTCTTGCTGGAGCAGGTCAGGCCCTTCCAGTTCTTGAGCAGTGGGACACCACACAGCAAAACAGGCAGGCTGTGGAATGGCCTGGAGTTTCAAAAATACAGACATAAATTCAGAAAGCCTCAAAAATCCAGCCAAACTGGGTTTTCCAAGAGTAAAAATAAATAATAACAGTTTCTTTTTTTTTTTCATGTAAGTAAGAGGAGGACAGAAACTACGAAATGTGGATGTGTGCTCTATATATGGAAAAGGAAAATATGTGAGTGGTATTTTCACCAAATAAGAGGCAGGAAGAAACTCAAAGATTCTAACAAGGGACTAGTCAGAATAGTGAATCATGAAAGAACTGGACAGGACAAGAGCAAATGGCTTCAAGTTGCACCACGGGAGGTTCAAGTTGGACATGAGGAGGAATTTCCTCCTGGAAAGGGTGGTCAGGCCATGGAAAGGGCTGCCCAGGGAAGTTTGGAGTTCCCACCCCCAGAGGTGTCCAAGGAATGACTGGACGTGGCACTCAGTGCTCTGGTTTAGTTGTTAAGGTGGTGATCAGTCTTGGACTTGATGACCTTGGAGATCTTTTCCAACCTTAACAATTCTGTGATCTTACAAACTGACAAGAGCAAATAATTAACTAATTAATCCAGTGGCATTCTTTTTTTTTTTTTTTTTTTTTTTTGTTCNATGGCATTTTTTTTTTTTTTTTTTTTTTGTATGGTTCTGTCAGACTGGGTTTGGGCTTGGGTGGCCAAAGGAGGCCATAATTAAGTTTGCTGACAGCACAAAGCTTGAGAGAGAGCTGGGCTGAGGTTTAACAGTGAGGGCATTATCAGTAAGGATAGGGAGAGGTTACCAGCCCTCAGTGTGGGCACCCACAGCACAGCCACACCCCCCCAAAGCAGCATTGCAGGGAAGCACTCCTGGGGTGGTGCACACTTACACTGCTGATAGCATGATTTCCCCTGGCCAGTGCCATCCATCCCCCGCAGGAAAAGAGGGATGGAAAAGCTCTGAAAGAGCTTCAGAAAAACTCAGTGTCAGGAGTTGGCACGAAACAAACCCAACTGTATCACGCTGCATCCAAAGCCACATCTTGTTAAACCATCCAGGGTGAAGAACTGGAAATGGGGGCAGTTTGCCAAGTCATTCAGCACATGTACAGTCATGGCTGGTCAGCAGCTTTCTAAAATTACAACAGTCATCTGAGACAGATTTTCTTCATGACCAAGGCACCTTTTATCATAGATTCAGTACATAAAATATTACCTGGTAACATTTCTCCTAATCCCAAGGCAGCAAATTATCCTTGTGATACTGCTTTTCAATTCCTTCTACGTTTTTTATGGCTGTTCAGAGTTTTTATTTTCTTTATAAAAGTGTTGATCACCCACATTACCCTTAGAAAAACCAAGGCCATGTTAACTTTTATATCTGCCAGTGGATGTAAGAGACTGTTTTACAGATACTTTTTTCAAGAAATCAATTTAAGTGCCATTCAAAATGTCTTTCTTATCTGGACTGGTTAACTTTGTCATTTTATTTTTTCCACAGGAGGTAACAATTCACTGCTGGGTCACTTTTCTTCTCTGTGTGTTCTTCACTGCACTGTTTTGTGAAGCTTGGCTTTCATCTCTTCTGGACTTGAGAGATGCTGAGGCATTATGAAGCCAAAGAAATTATTGTACTTGCCAATATCCTCACACAAGAGGAGAAGCAAATATCGTGCATTAGCTCCTAGTGCCTTTGGTGCTAAGATGAGGAGAGACACTTGTTCTGTCCTCCCCAGTCTGCAGCCATGCCAAAAGTACACCCTGGTTATGGTGGCAAGTGCAGTCCATACCAATTGTCACAGAATCACAGGACCATTTAGCTTGGCAAAGCCCTGCCAGCCCCCGGAGCCCCCCCTGTGCCCGATGCCCACCCTGTCCCCCAGCCCAGAGCTCTGAGTGCCACGGCCAGTCCTGCCTTGGGCACCTCCAGGGCTGGGCACTCCAACCCTCCCTGGGCAGCCCCTGCCAAGGCCTCCCCACCCTTGCCAGCAACAAATTCCTCCTCCTGTCCCACCTGACCATCTCCTGGCCATTCCCTCCCCTCCTGTCCCTGTTCCCTGGGAGCAGAGCCCGACCCCCCCCGGCTCCCCCTCCTGGCAGGGACTTGCAGAGCCACAAGGTGCCCCCTGAGCCTCCTTTTCTCCAGGCTGAGCCCCCCCAGCTCCCTCAGCCCCTCCTGCTGCTCCAGCCCCTTCCCTGGACATGATCCAGCCCCTCCATGTCCTTCTTGAACTGAGTGCCCAGCCCTGGGCACAGCCCTGGAGGGGTCCCAGCAGTGCCAGCACAGGGGCACAATCCCTGCCCTGGGGCTGTGACACCCCATGGCTGGCACAGCCCAGGTGCCCTTGGCCTCCTTGCCCCCCTGGGCACCCCTGGGCTCGTGTCCAGCCACTGTCCCAGCACCCCCAGGGCCTTTCCCAGCTTTCCAGCCCCTCTGCCCCAGCCTGGAGCTGCAGGGGGTTGGTGGGACCCAAGGGCAGGACCCTCAGCCCATCGATCCAGCCTGTGCAGATCTCTCTGTAGAGCCTTCCTGCCCTCCAGCAGATCAACACTCACAGCCAACTTGTTGTTGTCTGCAAACTTACTGAGGGTGCAGTGGATAAACCCCACACTCAAACTGAATGAAATCTGGTCTCTGTGCTCGCAGTCTGTTTAGACTCAGCTCTTATGTCTTGAGCTGCCTTTGTTTCCTGGGCAGTGTGGGTTGCAAACCAATCATAGAAGCCACTCATGCTTTTGGAAAGGTTTTCCTCCACCCAAAGCCGGGTTGAGAGTGGTGGCAAACAGAGCTTTGCAGAGGAAAGATGTTGTTTTGCTCTGCAGCTTTGCCCAGAGCTCAGCTGATCCTGCCTGCGTTTCAGAGCACAGATTTCAATGACGGGAATGAAGGGGCATGCCAGTCATCAGGCTCTTTCTTTTAGCCCTGTTAGCAGTTACAGCACAAAAGGCAAATGAACAGAAAGAGGCATTCAGCTGGGTTAGCTGAGTCTTAGTCCTTTGTCTGGAAAATCCTTAACTTGCCCATTGAGGTCTGGAGTAACAAATTAAAAACTTTTGTCTGCCTGCCCCTCCGAATCAGTGCATGTCAGTAACACTTTGAGCTTGCATAAAGGAGAGGGGACTTGTAGGCTGGGTTTGCCATTCATTAAGGTAAATTCATTTACTCTCCTTTATACAGGGCTGAAAAATGCTGCCCAGTACAATAACAGCACTCAGGGCATGGGCTTAGTGAGAGGGAAGGTGAAGAAATGCTGCTACCACATTCTGCTCTGGGAGTGCCTCTGAGTCTTGTGCATAAAGCAGAGAGCTGTGAAAATCATCTTATTTTCTTTACGTGTGTATGAGGAGTCTGTTCAAACACAAAAGAGAAAAAAAAAAAAAAAGGAAATAATGAAATAAGTAAATGTTTGGGATGTTTTACCCCTCTTCAGGATCCTGGGTGTTTTCAGAGTCTGTTTCATTACAGAGAGGTAACTTTGCTGGCAGTGGCAGGTGACATGATGAAGGCCCCTGGCCCCAGACTGCAGATTCGGGTTGGATGTGGGGTAGCACACCTGCCATAGAACCACAGGATTGTTAAGGTTGGGAAAGACCTCCGAGGTCATTGAGTCCAACCTGTGCCCAGTCACCACTGTGCCCACTAAGCCAGCAGCCCTGGGACAGGCCCTGGGAATGTGGGGGATCTCCATGCCAGGAAGGGGTGAGGAACCTCCCCGGAACAGCCCGTGCATGAGGGACCAGTGCAGCCCCAAATGCAAGAGAAGGGAAAGTTTCCTTTGGAGCAAGACTGGAGAGGGTGTTAGTCCAGCTCCTCAGACTGCATGGCAGGAAAAACAGGGATCCAGGCAAGATTCCTGTGTTGTTGTGGTTGAGGGAATGAATCTCTGTGCACAGAAACAAGCTTGTGCTGCCTGATAACATGGCCAAACTCCACCATTTTGCTTCTTGCTTTGTGGGGAGGTGCCGAGGGCTGTGGGGGTTTTGTGGAAGGCAGTGGGCTGGTCTGTCCAGGAGCCTTGAAGTCAGACTTCAGAGTGTCATAAGCAGCAGGGTGTCTTTTTTAATCACTGCTTTTATGACTGTGGAAACAGTGCTGTGCAGAACAGAGTTCTTATTTCTCTTAGCTTTCCTGGCATTTATCCTGATTAAATGTCTGTAGTTTTTTTCACTCCTGTCAGGATAAAAATCTTTTCTTTTTGGCAGATTTCCCTCGCTGGAATTCACTTTTGCAGGTGACACATCAGTGGTGCAGGGCTGTGTATTGATTCTGTAAAACCTTTTACTTAAAATGCCAGGATAATCATTTACTTTGCTTGTCATTGGATCCCCTTTTGCTCAGGCACTGACTGCACTGCCTTAGCTGTGGATGTGAAATAAGCCTCTTTGAAACTTGTCCAGATCTGAGCTGCAGCATTAGTTGTACAAGGTGTTAGTACCCAAACCCATCATTTGGGAAGTTTTCATAACACAGGTGCCTTTGAGGGGTGGAAAATGTTCTCCAGTAGACCCACAGCCCGTGACTGTCGAAGGAATTCACTTGTGAACTCATTTTGTGTAAAAGGGAGTCTTATAACCATTTATCATCCTGAAAGGAATCCCTTAACCATTATGGAAAACAGCCACCTACAATTATCACTCAGTAATTTAAAATGCCAGTTGCTTTCCTTTCTGACACAGAAAATACATGTCTGTGCATGAGGCAAAGGTATTTAATAATCACATGCTGCATTAACAGGATAGGAAAATTAATCCTATCCAATATAAAAGTATAAATATCATTAGCTGAATCAAGATGAACGTGACATTCCCGGTGAGTGAGTCTATTTTTGGGAAATCATGGGGTTGGAATAAGATTAAAATAAAAAAGAGGTGACACTTGGCTCTTCTTGCTAACTGTAAAATATTCCCTCTTCCATGCAGAGGTTACAGCTTGTTCTTTTCATAAAACCTCTGGTTTAGCTTCCCTACAATTTCAGCCTGAGAAATTCCAGCTAAACTCTGAGCTTGAAGCAGATCATCTCATTACAAACAGTGCAGTGACAGGACAAGGGAGGGTGGACTCAAACTAAAGAAGAGTAAGTTTAGATGGGATATTAGGATGAGATTGCTGGCTGGGAGGGTGGGCAGGCCCTGGCACAGGCTGGGCAGAGAAGCTGTGGCTGCCCCAGCCCTGGGAGTGTCCAAGGCCAGGTTGGACGGGGCTTGGATTAATCTGGGCTGGTGGGAGGTGTCCCTGCCCATGGCAGGGGGTGGAATAAGATGCTCTTTAAGGTCCCTCCCAACCCAAACCGCTCTGTGACTGTATGACTCTGTGAAACAGGCATTGTGTCTTTTTGCAGAGCAAGTTTGCAAAGCAGCTCATTTGAAACAGTGGCTTGTGCCACCCTTACAAACCTCCCTGAACTCCAGGCCTGTTTAAACTTTCCATAAGGTAAAATTCCCTCCGTTGGACTTAGCCACAGCTGTTGTTTATCTCATGGAATATTTTAAAAGTCAAGCTGTTCCTTGTGCTGTCGGTGTATTTTTACTCTGATTTAAATAGACACAGAACAAAACACTTGTGGTCTGTGTGTTTAATGGTCTGTGTGTTTAAAGATCCTGCCTGGGCTTTTTTGGTCCTACCAAAGCTGCTGATGGCAGCCTGAATACCCTTTTGTAGCTTCTGTAGCCCTTATAAATCTTCCTGCTAATGAACAGGTCTGTTCTTAGGAGCTGCTTGTTTAATAAGGAGCAATGCTGGCTGCATCTGAAACCATCACGATTTTAAGCCCCTACATATTTTGCCCAAGGAAAACATGCTTTGCAAAAGCTTTGATTATGCCAGCCGGGGGCAGAGCTGTCCCCCTGGAGGTTTCCTCTCCCCAGATCAAAGCAGTGTGTGTCTGACTCCTGAGTGCACGTTGGCATTTGGCTCCCGAGGCAGGCAGAGCCAGGGAGCCCATTACAGTGTGTGGTCAGGACAAGGGCTAATTCATCACTGGCAATGACTTCCAACTGACACAGAAAGTCAGCGCTTCTTCTGGCCTAGGGAGGCCAGCTAATTCTTCCAAGACCTTGGAGCATGTTATTTTTAGCTGACAATAACCACGGGCTGTTAAACACCCAGGGAACCTGTGAGAAAGTCTTGCTGCAGCAGCTCTGTGCTCTGTATCTCCCAGCAGAGCCGTAAGGGACTTCACACTTGACTCCTGATCCCGTCCCTATATGAACTAGACAGGCTTGTGCCACCCAGGGGAGATGGACACTCCTTTCTAAACAAACAAACAAAAGGAGGTATCTCTTGAGATAGAAAGGAGTCAGCAAAATTGCTTCAGTTTGCTCCATGGAGATGGCAGTCGTGTCCATGTACAGCTTGGCCTCCAAAGGGAGGATCTAGAAGGGAATAATGCTAAGCTGTTTCCTAAAGGGTATGTAGGAGGTTAGTGGGAGAGCCCAGAAAGAGCTGAGGGCAGCTGGACCCACGATGACAGAGCTGGCACTGGAGTCCTTGTACTCAACCCAAAGGCACAGCAGAGCAGTCCTGAACACTGTGCAGTCACTGCCAGGACGGAGACTGAGTTAAGGGCCACTTTTTCCAAGGAGATGAGCTAAGGCTGACCCGGGTGAGATGGCTGAGTGGGAACACTGTGAATAGGAGATCTCACAGGAGTGCCCAGCCAGACATGAACCCAATCATCCTCCTAAAACAACAGTTCCAGGACAAATTACAGTTAAATAAGACATTTAATTCAAGGTTTCTTTGACCTCTTCAGTGGTAAAAAGTGAAGCGAAGCCAGTGTGATGAGAGCTGCACCCTTGGAGCATGTCTGTGGCCTGAGTGTCAGGCAGAGAAGATACAGAAGATACAAGGCTTCAAGTGGCACTAAAAGGACAGAAATGACAGGTCAAGCTCCCAGCCAGGCTTCCTATCCAAGGCAAGGCAGAAGCAGTTTTATTTCCGTCTCGTTTGGATGGACATTTTTGCAATGGTGAACTTGGCTCTCTGTTAGAGCCCTTCGCTGTGTCCAGCCACAGTTCTTGCAAAACAGCCCCGGGGCACAGAGATAAGAGAGCTGTTGCCACCTCAGGATATTGTGGGGTTTGAAATCAGCCGGAGAAGGGCCTTTAGAAGGGAGCAAACCCAGTGCAGCAGTGTCCCTGCCCTCCCTCACAGCCCCGGGGCTGTTCCCTGCCTGGCCCCTGGGAGACATCGCTATTCCTACAGCTCAGGAGGAGAGGATGTGCAGGTGTTAATCCAGGCTGTCCCCAGGTCCTTCTGCTGAGGAGGAGCCAAAGATCCCCTACAGGCCATTCAGTTAAGAGTTGGACTCGATGGTCCTTGTGGGTCCCTTCCAGCTCAGAATGTTCTGTGATTCTGTGACAAACAGCCAGGCCCTGTCTTGCACAGGAGGCAAACCCACCTGTGCTCTCCTTGGCTCAGGGAGAAGGAGAAGGGATCAGCAAACCAGAGAAACCAGAGGCAGGATTTGGCCCACCAATGTTTTGGATACAGTAGGTAGCAGGTCTTAGGTGGAGAAAAATGTTCTTTAATCAACATCTTTTACTTTATCGTAATTAACTCTGTTATGAGAATACAGTGTTACTGATTAAAGACCCTAAGCTTCCCTGTAATAGTCCTGAATTAGTCAGGATAATGAGATTTCCATTTCTAAATGCCCTGTGCCTGCCATCCAAATCACATCTGCATTCATGTACAGAGCCAACATGAATTACCCCCCAACATTTACATCAAACATCCTTCCTGCATCAGAAACACCACGCCATGCTCAGCTGGAAACAGCTTTCCCCTGGTTCAGAGCTCAGCTCAGGACCCTCATTATCAGCCCTTGTGTTTAAGTGGGTGTTGGAGGACGTTTGCAACACTTGGTGCACAAGGCTGAGCTCTGAGGGACGTGGACAGTGGGTGACACCAGATGAACTATTTTATTAATCGTGTCTAAAATATCCTTCTTGCACGAAAAGTGCATGTACAGTAATGATATCACACCCAGCATGGCAACCAAATTGCTATTTCTAGCCAGGACAGAGGCAACAGACAACAGCAGTGTCACCACAAAAGCCAGGGCAGCAAAGAAAATGATTGCCAGGAGGTGTGACAGCGAAGCCACCACACTGGCAATGGCATTTGGTACAGCCAGGGGACAATCCCCAGCTCTGAATCTGAACCCCAGCACAGCCCATCTAACCAGAGGCATTTCAGCCACTCACAGCTTGTTTTAGGATGAGGCTGCTGTGTTGTCCTGAGCTTTAGATGGCCTCTTGTGATGCCACCTCCATGATCTGACTCTTCATCCAAGCCCCAAACCTGCTGGATTACCTGGTGTCACAGCCCCTCCAGGAGAGAGCCCATGCCTTGGCCAACCCAAGGGGCTTCTGATTTAATTTTGCTCCAGCTCTCCTGTTCCAAATCACGAGCAAAGTGTTCTCGCTATGATTTATGATGTATAAAATGTTAAAAAGATGGTGGTCATTATTAATGACCTTGAAGTCTTCCTTAGCTGTAAGGTATCCCAAAATTGGATCCGAGCTAACGCAATTCCAAGGAGACATTCTATGATCTTAGAAACCAGCGAGAGGCCAAACACGTTACATGCCCTCCTTTATGGTGTCACAGCGTTAGCCCGCTTTGCAGAACAAACACGCGGAACCCTCAGCCCCGGTGCTGTGACCCGTGACTAACCCTGCTAACAGGATCGACGCGTCTGAGCGGTGTCCGGCACGGAGCCCCGGTGGGATTGCCGGGAGCCGCTCCGCCTCCCGCACACCCTGTGCCATCTCCGCTCCCCCGACAGGCACTCACAGCCCAGCCCAGGGAGCCCCAGCACTGCCTGAACAGCCCACAGCACCCAGGTGCTCTGAAGTGCCTCCTGCTGTCTTTAGCAAAGGTGTAAATGGCGTGTCTTTACGCTGCTAAGTTGTTCGGCCGCCCCCAAAGGGTCCGCGCTTGGCAGGAGTGAGGAGGTTATGTCGTTCCGAGTTTCATACGGTTTACACTATTCTGCAGTCCTCGTCAAGCAATGTGTGAGCTCCACTTGGATTTTGGTGTTACATCTTCACGTTACCAATTTTCTACCAAAACGAGAACCTTAGCATCAGCTTCTCTCCTTGTTTCCTCTCTTTCTAAAGGCATTCTCAGATTGTTGTATCTAGAGGCTCTTACAGGGAAAACTGTACAAGCACCAAAGCTGGAATAATGTTTGATGCTTGTCCTCACATGGAGAACCTGGTTCCCTATAGATTTCTCTGATATTATATATTTATCACTTTGGTAAGAGGATTTCCATCTGTTTTATGAGACCATCTTGTGTTTCCCTGAGAGGATCCAGACAGAGGTTTGTTCTGTTTTAAAGACAGAGCCAGAATACCCTGAACTGGAAGGGACCAACCAGGATCACCCAGTCCAACCCCTGGCCCTGCACAGACACCCCAACAATCCCATCCTGTCCCTGTCCCATTGTCCAAACCCCGCTGGAGCTCTGGCAGCCTTGGGGCCGTGCCCACTGCCCTGGGGAGCCTGGGCAGTGCCCACCACCCTCTGGGGGGAGAGCCTTTTCCTAATAACATGCCCTTAGTTTCCTTGGACTGCTGCATGACAGCAGAGGTGTTGGGAAGGGGGCTCAGGAGATCTCCACTCTAGGGCAAGACTATTGTCTGCACTTGATGTGGGCAATTGTAGTATCTTTATTATTATTATTATTATTATCATTATCATAAAAGGAAGCTTGATTTATAGTCTTATTCTAATTTGAGGAATAAAACTAGCATGGTTGACACAGGACACAAATCACTGAGCAGCTTTAGGCACTGAGTTGAACATGATAACTACTAAACCCACTTAGCAGAGGCTCATGCTGACATTAGTCCCGTTATCAGAGCTGCAGTCACTGGGATCAGGAATTAGTTTTTAAAATACAGATTTTTTTTCTTCCTTTAGGCTGGCATGAAAGGCAACTGCTGCCCCTACAGGGAAAACGGAGAAAATCCAGCTCGGGAAAGAGATTTGTGCCCTTCCCGGGTGCCAGCACCACAGGAGGACAAAATCCCCAAACCGTTTGGCAGAGGCAGCTCCCAAAATTCTGTGAGGTGAAGGACAAATACAGGGTGTGACCAGAAAAGGCCTCCAGGATTGGATCCCGGGACTGAGCAGGAAGCAGAGCTGTCGCTGCATGGCATCTCTGGGCTCAGCAGCAAACCACACACAGCTTGACGAGGAGCCTCCAGGTATCCTTTTGCCCCTGCTCCTTGGACTCCATGGAGATGGCATGGCCCGGAGCTCAGCCCTGTCCCTGTGCACAGCTTCACTCCAGACAGGTTTTCCTGGGGGCTCTAAGGGACACCCTGGCAGTGGTGGGTGGCAACCAGAGCAAGGAGAGACTCTGGGAGCTGAGCTTCCTCAGCCAAGAGAGGAGGAGGCAAAGGGACATCCAGTGGCATTTCCTTCTGCCCACAGACATCTCAGAGACATTGGGGATGGACTCTCCTTGGAGGAGCACAGCGGGAGCCCCTGAGGCTGTGGCACAACTGCAACATGGTCCCAAGGAAACAGCCCATCCTCATGGAAGAGGTGGAGGATCCTCATCCCTGGGATGTCCCAAATTGCTCTGACACGGCCCCCGGGAACCTGAGACAGCTGAGAGTGGGGATGGGCCAGAGACCCCCACCCCAAGGTACCTCCAGCCTGTAATGGCACATTGGGGACATCAGTGTCGAGGTGACCACCTCCAGGACTTGCTGGAGAGCTCCATGCTGGCTGGGAACTAGTCCCAGCACTTGGACTGAGGGAATCACTGAATAACTATGACAGGATGGAGCAGGGACTTCACTGCTGCTGCCTCTGTGAAGCACCCAATTCCCACGTGTCTTCTTACAACTTAACTGTTACACCCTTTGCTCCAAGAAACCTGCCCCTTCCCAGCCTCTGCCATGCTGCAAACTCAGCCTGGAGCACTTGCAAAGCCATTTCCTCCTGCTCTCCCAGGATTTTAGCATGCTGCTTGGAGAATAAACCTACCGACAAAGTGAATACACAGCAACCTTCTCTTTTGAAAGGTGGGAGCTGCAGAGAGACAGCAAATGTGAAACCCCACGTTGGTGCTGGTCATTTCCCAGAGTAAGGTTTTCTTCTTCTTCTAACTGCTGCCTGGAGATGTAAGTGAGTTTTAACAATTCCATAATTAATGTCTCTCGGGCTGCTGGACCTGCCCGAGCATGCAGGCACCATCTGCAGGGAGGAGGATGCGGCAATGCCGGCTTGGAGCAGGCTGGCTCCGGTCCAGGATCACCTGAGCCCTGCTACTGTGTGTGTCTGGAAAACCCTTTTGGGGATAAGCACAGGTTTTCCAAGGAAATGGACACGGAGAGACGTGCAGCAGTGATCCACATCCACCTTTATGTTTGTTTATTTACAGTTCATGTCGGGGCAGGGTGGGAGGGGAAGCTTTTGGAACGGTGTTAAAATCCATTGTTAAAATCCATTTACCCCAGAAATGGGGACCGTTCTGAGGAGTGGTGCCAGTGTGGGAAAGCCTGGCAGGTTCTGACAGGCCTCATCAGGAGCAGGCATTCTCTCTTTGGAAGAGGAGGCAGCACGGGGTGCCGGAGCCAAAGGTGGTGGGGAAAAGGGGATTAGGGACACGAAAAGCCTGGGAACCACCATTGCCAGGAAACGACACTTTCTGGAAAGAAAACAGCTTTTATCCCTAAGAAGAGCAGCAAACCCCATTAGCAGTGGGACAGTCCAGTTCCAGGAGGGATGCTCTGGGCAAGGCAATGACAGCCTGTGTCTCTGGGAAAGCCACCCATCCCATCCTGAGAACTGTTGGCTTGTTTTCTCCTTGGAATTGTCTTTTCTGCCGTCTTTTACCATCTTCCACACCTCTTTTTCACTTTTATCTCTTCTTCTATTTAAGTGGAGAAATGGTTTTTGCCCTCCCTCTGTTAAGAATGTCTCCTTTTTCTTCCAGTTTTGACGCATTTTTGCCCCAAAGACACGTGCTGTTTTAATCAGGAGCAATCAGCCATTAAAACCGGATTAATTAAAGAAATGAGTTTACGTATTTTCCTAATGATCTGAAACGAACAGGAGGAAAACTGTATAATCTTGCATGTCTAATGCTGTTTGTCTGCAACAGATCAGCTAATACTGCTGATCTGAGGGGATGACGCCATCTCTCCATTAATCACTGCTTGAATAATAAAGGAGCTCAATTGGAATCTCCTTCATCCTTTGCAAACAGGTATTTCTGCCTCCTTTCCCATTTATCCTGCAGCTGAGAGCCCTGCTCTGCACTTCCTAAAAGCCATCAGGGTACAGGGACAAAGCCCCGTGGGGCTGCACCAGTTTGGAGCAACCTTTATTGCTGTTTCTATTTCTAAGGCTTTTAAAACCGTCACGGTCAGCACAACCCCATCAAACATCAGGCTTGGTGTAAAGTCACGGAATAAATAACATCCCATGGGGTCAAAATGATACCCAAATGACATCACAGAGGCACTGGGTTGATGATGCCATTTGGTGTTAAAAGATACCATGGATAAAGGCACTAAATAAATGATGCAACCCATGGTTATACCTGATACGATGTCATAAATACCATCAGTGAGTAAATGATGTCATCAAGTGAGGGTGTAAATGACAGGGTACAGCACTGAAGATGTACCCAGTGAGTGTGGTAAGATGGTTATTGGAATTTTATTTAACTTAGTTTAATGTTAGTGTGCTAATATTCAATGTATCCTTTCTAAATAAAAATATCCCTTCAAGTGGAATATCATGGATTTATGAATTATTGATCAATGCCTAATGACGGTGATCTGCAAGCACTTTACTGTTGATCCATTCACACATACCCTGATTTTGAATAACTGATTTAATCAAAGCCCTAGCAGGAGAACCCCAAAGCTGAGTGATGGGGGTCACCCCTCCCACTCCCAGAGGCACCTCAGTCCCACAGGAAGCCTCTGAAATGATGCTCATGGAATCATGGAATGGTTTGGGTTGGAAGGGACATTAAAGGGACATTAAAGCCCATCCAGTGCCACCCCCTGCCAAGGGCAGGGACACCTTTCACTAGCCCAGGCTGCTCCAAGCCCCGTCCAACCTGGCCTTGGTGCCAGGACACTCTCAGCATCTCCCCTGCCCTCGGCTCTTGGGGACTGGCTGTAGCCAGGCAGGGGAGGTTGTTTTCAGGAGCAGAAATGGCTCAGCAGGATTAAGCCTCAGCAGCAGCCTGGGACAGCTATTTCTAAGCCTCTTGGATGGCCCTTTGTCATTCCCAACAGAAAGGTCAGGATCCCTGGGAATCAATTTGCACAGACTTCAGGTTCATATTATTTGCTGGAAAATGCCCATAGTAAGGGAACAACCCCAGAAAGGGGGGATTTATTGTACCACTACCCCGGGGGAAGCCTCAGCAACATTAATCCTATTAGAGCATTAGTAAAATGGGATGGCAGGAAATGATAGTCAGAGAGAAAACAGAGCCCTGTTGGAAAGCAGGAACCCCCTGCCAGGAACGTCCTTGTCTCGATGGAGCAAAGGGGAGGATAAATTGGGATTGGGATTGTCAGGTCCCCCGAAGGCTCCACTGCCCCAAGGGAGATGCACCAGCACCCCCAAAAGCCTTTTTGTTGCCGGTGTGGCTGGGTGAGTGCTCAGCAACTGCAGGGGGAGGTGGCTGGCCCAATTCCCTGTTCCTAAACCCTTCCTGGTGCTGCCAGACTCATGGAAACCAGCCTGGTCACCTTGGAAAAAAACAGAACCAAGCTGGTATTAAATCTACTCAGAAATAAATAAATCCCAATTTAGGGATGAAAGAATCAAAGCCGTTGGTGCCTGGATTATCTGCAGTGACAAACCCAAAAGAGATAAAGTGACTGAAGTAAAAACAATGTGGCAACCCAAGTGAGGGGGAGGAAAGGACCTGCAGGGATGGAAGCAGAAGAGAAGAGTCACTTGCAAGCTGCAGTGGTGACACATGTGGTGTTTGGCCTCTCTGGAATCTCATGGTTAAGGCAGTATTTTGGTGGCTCAGAGGGTTCACAGAGTGTTTTCCTGTGCTATGGGAGAAGATCATGGAGTTCTGGCTCTGGCCCAGTCCAAACCTCTGCCTGTGTGGTTGGCTCAGCACTGCCACAAAGTTGGGAGACCCACCTGGGCACCTGCTTTTCTCACTCATTTCCACGATGACTTCCAGGAGATGCTAAACAAAGAGTGGGAAAATAGTGGCCAATACCATGCTCAGGCTCTGGTTTCTTGTTCAGAGACAAAAGACACATTTATATTTAGCCCATGAGTGCTGTGCTCAGACAACCAGGTGAAAAAAACATACTGCAAATTATTTGTCTGGAAGAAAAGTCCAGTGCAATCTTGTGCCAGATTTCCCCAGCATCCACCTCCAAAGCCATCCTCTTCCATCTGCATTTCCCTTCCCAACTACTCTGCAGTCTGCACAGGGTGAAAGCTGTCACCTGGATCATGAGGTCAAACTAAACTCGTCCTCTGTTCATCAGCACTGATGAAAAACTGATGAGCTGCAGGTCGTGGCAGATCTCAAAATAACTTCCACATGGCTCTGAATTCGAGTTTTATTACAGAGCACTTTCCCTCAGAATGGCTCAACTGCCTTTTAAGAAGGTGCAGGATTTGACAGCTCCTTACAGAGGGCCAGGACACCATAGTGTTTCACCTGTCCCAGTGCATAAATCACTACTTATTCATGCTTAATTCTTAATTTTGCTTGCGAAATGTCTGCAATCACTTGTTGATCAGGGTAAGTCAGGAGTGTGTTTTCAGATTTTGTTATGTTTACATGCCAAGACCAGCAAGAACTGTCTCTTGCTCGAAGTTACCACAACACACCGGTACATCCAGCCCCTCCCATGTGTGTTTTCATCCTCCCGTGCCTGGGAGAGGGGCAGCTGGATGTGTAGCTCTGTTATCTCCGTGATCTGCTGGTTAGCAACCACCTTGGCGTGATAACAAACGCCTGAAATAAGGGACAACTTTTAATCAGACCTTGCAGATCTTCCCATGCTGGGGAACGGCCCTTCAGGAAACCAGGCTCGGCACATGCAGCAATCACTCTGTGGGCACCACAAAGTGATTTTGACTTTCCTGAATGGAGAAAAATCCTCTTTTTTCATTTTGTATTAGAGGTCATAATTTGTGAAGTGCAAGATTTGAAGCAGGATGTAAGGTGTTAGTGTCCGTGGAACAAAATTCGAGCCTCTTCCTACCTGGAGTCAGTGGCACCCAGAGGTCACTCCCAACTGTCCTGTGATTTTATGTTAAGTAGGATTTTATTAATAACATCTGACTTCTCACATCTCTAGAGTTCTGGATGTTACGGTGAAAAGGGTGAACAAAAGCCCCTGCAAAGTGAAATAAAGGCAGCTATTAGAGTTTGCTCCAGTACTGTACACTCTGGTCTCATGGATCTCAGGGCAGGACGTGCTCAGCCCAGCCCTGGATCCCAAGGGAATGGTGCCCGTGGCAGCACAGAGCATGCCTCACCTCCTGAAGCGGGAGGCCAGCCCTGCCAGGGTCACAGAATCATGGAATAAATCGAATGGTTGGGGTCGGAAGGGACCTCAAAGCCCATCCAGTCCCACTCCCTGCCATGGGCAGGGACACCTCCCACCAGCCCAGGTTGCTCCAAGCCCCGTCCAACCTGGCCCTGGACACTTCCAGGGACAGGGCAGCCACAGCTTCTCTGCCCAACCTGTGCCAGGTTGGAGGAGGAGGTTCCTCATAATATGCAATCCAAAGCTACTGCCTTGAATCCATTCCCCCTTGTCCTGTCACTACACGCCCTTGTGAAAAGTCCCTCTCCATCTCTCCTGTGAGCTCCCTTCAGGTGCTGGAAGGATGCCCGTGGGATTTAGGAGGAGAACTCCTCATGCCCTGCGGTGCCTCAGCTGCTCCGAGAAAGCCACGCTGGGATTTAATATTTAATGTTTTAGTGAGGGGCTACACACACTCAGTAAGGGTCCAGGTGGCGCGTTGGAGGCCAAACCTCCNCTCTGGGCTGGGGGACAGGGTGGGCATCGGGCACAGGGGGGGCTCTGAGGGCTGGCAGGGCTTTTCCACCCTCAGGGATTTTGGGACTCTGTGGTTTTCCACCATGAGCAGCGGGCTGGCCCCGGGTGCCCCGGGCTTTGGGGTGCAGTGAGGAGGGACAAACCCCACATCCCTGAGGGGAACGTGCCTTCTGGGATGCGGTCAGGAGGCACAGACCCCACATCCCAAATCCCCGAGGGGAATGTGCTTTTTGGAGTACAGTGAGGAGGGAGAGATCCCAAATCCCAAATCCCTCAGGAGAATGTGCCTTTCAGGGAGCAGTGATGAGGGACAGACCCCAAATCCCAGATCTCTGAGGAAAATGTGCTTTTTGGAGTACAGTGAGGAGGGAGAGATCCCAAATCCCAGAGGGGATTGTGGCTCTTGGGGTACAGCGATGGGGCACAGACCCCACACACCCCACAGCC
>VXBX01003824.1:176067-194035 GCA_013400415.1 Scytalopus superciliaris | reverse complement strand
GGGCTGCAGCCTATCCTGAGGATGCTCTGGGACCCCCAGCTTGGGGGCTGCAGCCTATCCTGAGGATGCTCTGGGACCCCCAGCTTGGGGGCTGCAGCCCTCTTCGACCCCAAGAGAGCTGCTCTGGGACCCCCAGCTTGGGGGCTGCAGCTGATCCTGGGGGAGGTCAGGGTTTCTCAGCTTGGGGGGCTGCAGCCCCCTCAGCCCCTGGACCCAGGAGGAGCTCTGATCCTCTGAGCCCCCGTGCCTGGTTGGGTGTGTCCGCTCCTTCCCAGGGTGTTGGAGTGGGAGGTCTGATCCCCTCCCTGCCTGAGAGGGTTACCTGTGGGATGAGCCCATTCTCCTCTGGTCCCCTCAGCCTGGGAGGCCATGGGACCCCCTCCTCAGCCCAGGGGCTCGGGTCCCTCTGCTCGCTGGGGTGAGAAGGCAGGATGCTCCCTGCTCCAAAAGAAGCTGGAAGCATCCCCTCCAGCCCGGAGCAGATCCATCCCATCCCTACCCCTTCAAGGACCGTGACAGCAATGCTGGGGCTGAGGTTTGTGGGGTGGTGGTGGGGAGACTGCTTTGTCCCCCTCTTGGGGACAAAGGCTGGGAGGCAGAATGGGGGTGAGGAGAGATCTCTCCATCACAAGCACCCTGGCAGGCCGGTGTGCTCCCAGTTTGCCTGGGGGATGGCTTGCTGACTGCCTGGCTGCAGTATTTGGATTTTTCGGGGTGTACAACACACGTGGCTGTCTTTGTACCGTGTTCCTCCTGGAGGCCCTGTTTTGATCAAGGTTTCTAATTTATTCTGTCTTGTGTGAAAACCTCATTAAAAGGGTGCCTCGGTGCCTTCAGGCGCCATAAATACGCGAAGCGAGGATGGGAACAGAGAGAGGGAAAGAGTGTTACTTGTGAAAAACGGGAGCTGTGCCATGGCACTGCCATGGTGCTGCTGGAGCCTGGTGACAGCAGCAGCCTCTCCGAGCAGAGGTGGGTGAGCGTCCTCGTGTCAGTCGGGCTGGTGGCAGCATCTTTGTGCCGTGGGGTGACAGCGCGTCTCGTAGCGGTTCCTTCACGCTCCCTTCTCCCGCCCCGGCTCCACGTGGGTGCCAGTGATCTCTGCTGGCTCGCAGGCCCAGCTGTGAGCCAAGGATGAGACACAGAACCGGGGCAAAGTACAGATGTGGTGCCTGCCAGCTGGGCCCTGGAGAGCCCTGCCGTGGGTCTGGGTGGAGCTGGGCTTGGCTGCGTCGTTTTGGGGAGCGGATGTTGCAGTAGAGTGGTGTTCTCTTTTATTTGATGTACTGTTTTGTGAGGGTTGGAGTTGCTTCAGCTTAGTGTTTGGAAGGAGAGTGGGACCCTCCCTGATTGGTGGCAAGCAAGAAATAAAGGCCACTCTTACAAGATAAGTAATAAACCCCCTTTGAATCCGGAGACATTGCCTTGATTTTCCGAGTCTGGGCATGTGGAGCAGAGCTAAATTCAGCTCAGACACCTCTAAACTGTGTTTGTGATCTGTGCAGCAAACTGTGATTCCCAAATCCTTTACAATGCTTCCTTCACCTTCCACAGTATCAACCTGCAGACAACATGTCTCCACATGTTAATTAGCTTTTAATGCAACACTTGCACGTTTAATAAATCCAAGTAGGTGGATCGTTTTCAGGGCTTGGAGATATTAATGGATATTATTTGGACTACTTAGAGTTAACGGAATTAAAAGGCAGTGGTTGTTATATACCTGTTCTCCATGTATCTCTTAACACTCATCAAGCTTGAATAGGTGCTGCTTTTAATTAACTAACTCTTGAGTTCTATTGAACTGAAGGTGTGGAGGGAGAACACACACCCTGTGGGTGATGGCAACTTAAAAATTCCTCCCTGTGTTCTGGTCACTGCTGCTCTGCAGCGTTGGGTAATTGGTGCACTAAATATGGGTGGCCTGGGACTTACTCAGGTTTAATAGCAATTTCAGCCTGGCTGTAAGGAATGGTTGCAGAATGAAAGGCTTTTTAATTGGGGCAGCAGGACATCCTGTAAGAAAATATGCTCAGAAATAATCCAGACCCTTGTTTGGGAAGGGCCTGTTGGAGTGAAAAAATAAACCCATAGAACACCATCCAAAACCAAGCTGGGAGACTTGCACACAAGGCTGAGGGCTGGTTTTGTTGGACATGGCATGAGGCCCCTCTCTCACAGTGTGGTTTCCAGGGATGTGTGTAGGGCAGGAAGGATTTTTAAGGCAACTCAGCAAGGTAGGTCCAAACTGTTCTTTGCTGAAGTAGAGCAGAGCATCCAAATGCTATTTTAGTCGTAATTCAAGTGCAACACATCAAACCCAACTGCAGTGCTCTGAAGCAGAGGTGAGCTGAAAATGAGCTCAAAAACCTGAGTTTTGGGAGGTTTTCTTGGAATCTCATGGTCACAAACTGAGCTCCTGCATGCTGTCAGTGTTTTCCAAGGGATTTTGGTGGTGTTGGAGGCTTTTTGCTCCCAGGACACCAGCACACAGAGGCAGCCCTTTGGAGGGCTGGTGTTCTGCATGACTACAGTGATGTGGGTTGGAAACACCAGCTTTTGATGCAGCTTGAATTCCCAAGCTGTGTGGCATCATTAAGTTGATAATTAAGTCCTGTCCTCCCCCTTCCCCAGAATGCTGGGGGGGAGATGCAGAAGGCTGAGGAAGGTATGAAACCTGCTGGCTTTTTGAGATGCTTTCATCCCAGATGTTTTTTTATTTGGAAAATCTGCTTATGAGGGGCAGTGTTTGGTGCAGGCTCCTTGGGCTTGGTTTTCATGGATCAAAAGAACATCATCCCAATAAGCTACTAAGTGTGACTGTGTAGTGGTGGAAAGGTGTCCCTGCCCCTGGGAGGGGTTTGAAATGGGATGGTCTTTAAGGTCCCTTCCAGTCCAAACCATTCTGGGATTCTGTGGTTTAGACATCTTTAAAATGGTTGTCTATATTGTTTCTGATCTTAGCAAATGTGTTAATGTAGCTGAATCCTTTGAAAGTACCACATGAGCATTGTTCTGACAGTGTGTGGTCAGGAGCCCCGTAAGAGAAGAGAAGGTCTAATTTTGGGGACTGTAACGTGTCCCTTAAGGAAATGCAGCTTTTAAAATGCAGTTGCTGCTGTTGCTGGTCTTTCCTCATCCAAACCAGAGGGGCAGAACATGCCCTGTTGATGCTTCCTTGGTGTGCTCGTGCAGTGCTGCCCTGGCATCCAATTACACGTCTGCAATCAAAGGAAAACGCTAACAAATCTTTATTGGGAAAGCTTCTTCCGTAGGTTTTGCCTGTGCTAATTCACTCAGGTTTAAATAAAAAACAAGCCAAAAAAGTATCTCCCTCTGCTTTTATCAGGACTCTAAAGCTCTTTTCCTCTCTGACTTCCCCGCGTGATCTGCTTTGTGTCTCCCTGATTTTGAAACTCTTTGGAGGTAGATTTCTTTCTTTAAATGAAGTTAAGCTGAAGCTTATTGCCACTTGGGGAAAGAAAAAAAAAAGGCTTCAAGGAATCCTTGAAGTCCAGTAGTTTTGGGTTTTCCCTAATGCAGGAAAACTGGATGAGGCACAACCACATTTTTTGCTCTCAGCCATTGCTGTGTGGTGGATCTGGAGAGGAAAGCTTTTGCAGCCTTTATTTAAAAAGGGTTTTTAACAGCTGTCATCTCCTCCTGTCCACTGCAGCCTACTCTTTTAATTTCCTTGACTGAAAAAGAGCATCACAATTTGGAGTGTCTTACAATTTCCCTTGCTGGTCCATTAGTGTATTAGCTTAGCTCCGTGTGTGTTGAATGCCACTAAATGTCACTTGCAAATTTAATGTTGGGAGCGCTGAGATTTGTGCTAATTGAATTTAAAGTCTTATACTTGAATTGGTTATAATGGCAGATTCAGACAATTGGAATGCTTTAATGGGAGAGAGTATGGGCTGGTGCAACTCTGCTCCTGTAAGTGAAGCCAGCAGTGCATTTGTGTAGATGCAAGGGGAGACCCTGAGCAGACAGGACAGGTTTTGATGGGGTTTTACTGTCCCTTTTTATATTGCAATGTGGTGACAGCTGGCAAAATCCATTATGCTGAAAGTCTTAATGCTTGACGTCTGCTCAGGGTCGTTGTTGACACTAATTTAACCTTAAATACTTCTAAAAATGGTAAAGATTATGGAGCCTTTCAGTTCAATATAAGTATCTTCTTCTTCAGCCACAGTTTTGGGAGAAAGGTTAATTGTTTGGGCTGTTGGTCCTAATTGTCTGTGGGCCTGACTTGGGAGGTTTTTATTCACGAATTAGCACCTTTTGCATCTGAGCGTTTGTTGTTTTGGGGGTTTTGTGCAGCATGGGTTTTGTTGGGTTTTTTACAGAGGACAGTCTGCACGAAACCTCTGGCATTTAACACTTCTTTATTCTTAACCTCAGCCAAACACCCAAGGATTACACAGACACGGACACAGGATACCGTTCTGCTGTGCTTTTGGAGAGGCAGAATGTTGCAGAAATTACCCTTGATTGAAAGAAGGGTGGTAAGGATGGTTCCTTGGCTCTCCCAGCAGGGTAAATCCGTGCCTCCCTAGATAGCACAGTGCTTTTAAGAAGTTTGTCTTGAAACACTTCCATTAAATCTCTTGATGCCACTCTTTGACCTTCTGCCACTGAGCTGGCATTTCATACGGGCTTCTGGCATGAGCTCTCCTGCCACTTTCAAGTAAAAATTTATCAGGCATTGAAAAGTTTGACTCTGCAGTGGAGCACTGTGCCAAGCTGTAAAAGCCCTATTTGTACACAGACTGGATTTCTGCTTGCAGGGAGGGCTGGGGGAACCCTTCGGTGACCGTGCAGGGCTGGCTCGGAGTCTCCATACTAATGAAGCAGCTCCTTCCAACCCGAGCTGTAGCTCTCAGGTCTGGGCTTTGTCTTCCTGGTGCCCCTGCGGGGAGTTTTGCATAGTCAGGTTCTATTGCTCTGGCAAACTTGGTCGGGGAAGTTAATTTAAAACTATTTGAAAGGCTTGAAAATGACTCCTGCTGCTAGGATGATGAAAAAGACCTTGGAAGCGCCTTGAGGGCGATTGCTGCAGAAATACCTGCTTGGCCATGCGAGCAGCATGCGGTTCCCAGAGCCACTCCAAGGTCCTGCCGTGCTGGGAGCCAGAGGACTTGTCCCTGCCCCATCCCTGGGAGTGCCCAAGGCCAGGCTGGATGGCACTTGGAGCAACCTGGTCTATGGAAGGTGTCCCTGCCCGTGGTGAGGGGTAGAATGAGGTGGGCTTGATGTTCCTTCCAACCTGAACCATCCTGGGATTCTGTGATGCCTCGGGACTCAAGACCTACTTGCTTTCACTGGGAGTGAAAATCCACCACCAGTGGGTTGTTGGGGAGCTCAGGGTGAGCTTTGAAGAGCACCAGTGGTCTGTAAATCTTGAGTGTCCAGGGAGTACATTTTTAGCCCAATAATGAAGCAAACAAGACTTAGAGGAACATGCTGGAGTTGGGAATTTGGGGGTGCTGAGCAGAGGCAGGGGGGGCAGGTGATGCTCAAAGCACCACTGTGCACAAAGCAGGAATGGAGAGAGAAAGGCTGAAGGCAAGCACGTGGAGATCCCTCCTAAATGACTTGACAGAACATGTTCTCTTCCCACCGGTGCTCTCGGGATGCCGGGATACAGGTTTAATGGGATCATGGTTTTATGGAGTCTCTCCGGGCTGGGCCTTCTCGTCTGCTCTCCATGAGAGGCTGCAAAAGCCTTTTTTTGCAGTAATGAGCAATTATCCACACATCAACAACCTCCTTGTCAGACCCTGCCCTTGCTTTGTGCACATGCAATTTCCTATTTCAGTTTGTCTCCCGTTCAAAATGTAAATAGATGGGTTGTCAAAGGACATTTTACAAACAAGAGTGGGGCCCAAAGAAAGTTTATCAGAAGAGGATTATTTGAGTTCTAATGGTTTGTTCAGAATTTTTTGGGGGAATGCTCGCAAGAAAGTGAGTGTGTGTGCTGAGAGGCCAAGCTGTATCCAAGCACTATGATGTTTTTGAGAGAGTTCAACCACGAGTTCAGTAAGGCTCTGAGGATACTTGTGGAGACAACAATCACCTCCTGCTCAGAGCAAGACAAACCTCAAAGAGACATTGGATTTTTCAGGGTTCTCTTGGGTTTTGCAAATCTCCCAAGGAAGGGGATCTGTTGCTGGAAGAACCTCCTGTGGGCTTTGGGGAGACAGTCCATCCTGCAAGCTTTATTCGGTGCCAGGGTGGGATGAGAGTGGAGGAGAGGGAAGGACCTGAGGTACAGCTAAGATTTGATACTGGTGCACCAGATTTATGGAAGAGAAGGCTGTTTTCTTCCCTGTGCCTGTCCAGCTGGGCCAATGTTTTAATGAGCTACTCCTTAAATGTCTTAACTTGTGATGAGTGCCACTTAAGTCATGGTCCATCAGGGCACAAGTGAATTGACCAGCATCATTTATCGCTGCCTACAGTGGAATTTTCCTTGGCCATTTTACTGAGTGGCTGCCAGTCTTTAAAATCCTTTTATGATTCTTCCTGTTAGACTTCTCCTTCCCTAATACCACACAATGTGCTTAAGAGGTTAAAGTAGATGGTTTGCATTAACTTTGTAATCCCCCTCACACTGTAAAAGTGCTTTAATGCTGTCCATTTGGAGTTGAATATGAGCAAATATTTAAAATAATTGCCCGCTCCACAAAAATGTTTGTTGGCTTCATCGATTATTGTCTTCTGTTCCTTAACAGTCTGATAATCTCGTTTCCACGTTCAGGACATCCATTTGGTCCTTTCCATGGTTGTGGTCTGAAAGCAGGCTGTGTATTAAAAACACAGGGAATTGCTGCATTTCTTCACGTGGTTGAAATTCAGCCTGCAGGCTGTGATGTCATGCTACTAAATTAATGACCTGTGTTTATTTGCAGATTGGATAATAACCCAGGCACTGGATAATAAGCCAGGCCCTTCTGCTCTAAGCTTCCCAAAAAATGTGAAGTGCTCTGCCTGTGCTTTTCAGCATGTGTGTTACAGGGTGTGAGCTTTGAATTTGTGTCAGGGAGATCCTGACACCGTTGAGGGTGGCCTTGTACATGTCACATCCCTGTCACACACAGCTGTGGGGACACTGAGCTTCCAACCTTTTCAAGGTGAAAGTTCCAAAGTCTGGCTTCATTGCACGTGCAGAAGTCATTATGGCAAATTAAAAAGCCAAAACAGCTTGTTCATCATAAAAATCCAAGTCATATTTTGACTTTGTTTACCTGATTTCAAGAAAAATTAATCTATAGATTGTCTAGACTGCTTAATAAATATAATTATAATAATAAACTATATCTGAACACTTTAAAGCACAAATAGGTTTGGAAATGGTTTTTCCACTGTGTGAGAAGGATTCATTTCTCTTGTGACTTGTGTTGAGGTGAAGCCTTTACATCTTTCCTAGGTAAGGTGGTACTGCTTGTCACTGACATGTTTTCCAGCTGCCTTGGGCATAGTTGGACTTTATGGAGTGAAGTGTGTGACACCCCAGCCCTGGGAGTGTCCAAGGCCAGGCTGGACGGGGCTTGGAGCAACCTGGGCTGGTGGGAGGTGTCCCTGCCCAGGGCAGGGGGTTGGAACTAAATGTTTTTAAAAGTCCCTTCCAACCCAAACCATTCCATGATGGATTTCACTGGAGAGGAACTCCTTGGTTTCCTGGAGTGAGGGAGGCTGGGTTTCACTGGTGTGTCACTCTGAGCTGGTGGTTGTGGTGGCAGGGTGGCTTGTGGCAGGCAAAGCCTTCCCGCCCCGGGGCCCAGGGGAGGTGTGAACACCTCAGAGCTCTGATCCCTATCACTTTTAGGTTCAGAGGCTGCAGATTTCATTCCCAGAGAAACCAAAGGCTGGGGTACGCCTGTTAAAAGGGAGCTGTCTGGGCTGATTTAATTCATGGCTATCAAAGAGCTGGTTTTCCTCCCACCCACCACCTTCTGTTTGTCTCCCCAGTTTCCGAGGGTGTTCCATGAGGTTTTGGAGAGGTGTGCTGTGGCTTACCTGGCAGGGCAGGACCTTATCAGGAGGGAAATAGCAGCATAGGGAATGTCAGCAACAGGCTTCTCCCAGGTCATGGAAAATACTCATGGCAATCTCTGCACCCCTGAACTGGAATGGCTCCTGCAGTGACAGCTGTGTCAACAAACCTTCCCTTGTGGCTGATGCGCTGTTGATCTTGATTTTAATTTTGATTTCAAAACGCACCGTGAGAGGCAGTTTGTGGGTATTGTTTTTGGGAGTAACTGAAGGACTCGCTGGTGGTGAATAGGCAGTGCAGTGACAGGATGTGTGCAGACAGCTGGAAATGCTCAGAGCTGCTTGTTTCCCAGTCCTTTCCTGAACTGGGACAGTTGGGATAGAGCCCAGTGCAGCCTCAAATGCCCGTGGGGTGTATTGCAGTGTAGCACTCGGACTACTCCATGTTCAGTTAGTGCAACTTGCTGCTATCAAAATGAAGTGCTCAGGTGCCACAATCCCTCTGCCTGGGACTGCTGGATTTGGGGATGCTGGCTGTGTGTAGTTCTTGCCTCTCTGCCTTTGCTCTTTGTGTTGCTGATGGTCTCTGAAAGAGGCACCACAAACTTCAGCTGGAAGGGAGGAAAAGTCCATTTCTTTCCACAGATCCTGCAGAGTGAAACGTGTTGTATCTGAAGAGCTAATCTTGCTGTGTTTAGAGCCTTGAAAATCGGTGAAGAATTCAGATAAATAAAAAGAGGTATTGTTTCTTTAATGGCTTCTCTGGAGGCAGTATTATCCTCTTCTGATTTTGAGGGTTTGTTTCCTTTCCAGGACTGCTTTAAAAACATTTCATTTTTCACAGAGCAGGAGTGAATTACTCCGTGGACATTTATATGAAGTGACTTGCTGGGTGCTTAATAACCTACATATTTTATTTGGGCTGTACTTCTTAGAAATGGAGTGTTCTAGTCAGCCTCTTAGAAGACAGATTGTCCTGCACGATTGTCTTGAGCAAAGTACCTTTCTGGCTTTAATTGGTGTTTTTATTGCTGTGATTTCCATTGGCAGGGTGAGGGCAGCACCGTTCCTCCAGTGCCTCAGACAAGTGGGAAGAGGAGGAGAAGGAGGAGCAGAGCTATTGCCTTATCTGGAGACTTTCTTAGGTGCTTACAGAGCTGTATACTTAACTTATTCCTCCGGTGGAATTACTGATGTGCAGCAAAGCCACGAGTTTTTAAGCACCAACATTTAATAGCAGCGTTCCCAGCATGGCTTGGCAAACATTCCCAAATTAAACCTGTCCCCTCCAGTGGTACTTCTTGTCACCAGAGTGAGGAGAGCTTTGGGCCAGGCTCGGAAATGCAGCTCAAATCAGACACTTCCAAATCACCTCTCGGTGCCTTCCCAGGCTGGTCTTCCAGTTCCTCTGTGTCTTCCACCTCCTCGTGGAAGGTGGTCGGTCCCACATCCTCATTTCATTCCTACCTCCTCATTTCATTCCCACCTCCTCAGGGCCCTGTCTGGTCCTGTGAGCCCCAAGTCCTGCCTTGCTGTGGGGTCTTCTGGTACATCAAGAAGGGAAGGGGGAACTTGACATTTAGGCTAAATCCGGCTTTGCTGGATCGGTCACCTGGTTTGTCTGTGCTGTAAAAATGTAGGAATATCATTCTGGCAGGTTTGATAAAACTTGGATTCTCCTGTCATGCTCAAAGGCAGTTAATTTCCCAGGTGTTTCAGGGAGAAGATGAAAATGTAGATAGTTCATAACAACTGGTGATTCAGGTTTTGAACCGTAAACTGAAGGCTGGGTTTTGAAAGTGCTGAAGAAGGAAGCAAAGCCTGGCTTGGTAAGGTCAGCACCAGAAATTTAGGGTCTGTGTTGATTTTTCTTTTGTATTACAGTTTACAAAGAATGTTTTATTCTTTACTTAATGAAGCTGCTTTTGCAACATGTGTCAATCCTATGTAGGATTTTACCTGATGAGGGCAGAATCTGCTCGTGCTTTTGGGACTTCAGATCCCCTTTTTGAAGTTGTTTCTCATCCTTCCCCCAGTCAGGCTGTTGAGCTAACACCCCTCCAGGTGTGGGATTGTGGGACTGGGACACTCCTCCAAGTGTGGGACTGTGGGGACTGGGACATCCCTCCAAGTGTGGGATTGTGGGGACTGGGACATCCCTCCAAGTGTGGGATTGTGGGGACTGGGACACACCTCCAAGTGTGGGATTGTGGGGACTGGGACATCCCTCCAAGTGTGGGATTGTGGGGACTGGGACACTCCTCCAAGTGTGGGATTGTGGGGACTGGGACACCTCTCCAAGTGTGGGATTGTGAGGGAGTGGGACACTCCTCCAAGTGTGGGATTGTGGGGATTGGGACACCCCTTCAAGTATGGGGTTGTGAGGGAGTGGGACACCCTTCCAAGTGTGGGGTTGTGGCATTNCTGGGACATCCCTCCAAGTGTGGGATTGTGGGGACTGGGACACTCCTCCAAGTGTGGGATTGTGGGGACTGGGACACCTCTCCAAGTGTGGGATTGTGAGGGAGTGGGACACTCCTCCAAGTGTGGGATTGTGGGGACTGGGACATCCCTCCAAGTATGGGATTGTGGGGATTGGGACACCCCTTCAAGTATGGGGTTGTGGGGTGTGGGACATCCCTCCAAGTGCTGAATTTGGGGGATTGGGACACTCCTCCGACAGGGATCGGGACACCCCACCAAGTGTGGGGTTGTGGAGACTGGGAAGATGCTTTGCCACAGTTCCTGCCCCTTCCTTTACCACCCACAACACAGCGTGCAGAGCGGCGAGGGAGGGCAGGGATGATCCTCCTGCTGCTTGTTGGCGGTGTGTGGATTTTCACTGAGCTCTCTGCCCTGAGCCAGGATAAAACTAAAAGTGAAGGATCCCACTGGTGCTCCCAGCCGGGTCACACGTGTCCCTGTGCCCTGTCAGAGTGCCCTGCAGGAGACCAGACCGCGTGTTTACATCCAGCGGCATCGCAGCTTCCAGGTCTGCTTTTCCCAGCAAACATTTGCCTAAGGCTGGAGGGAGGGATAAGCCAGAGGAGAGGCAGAGGGAAGGGGCGAGGAGGAGGAGAGGGAAGGGGTGAGGGAAAGGAAAGGAAAGGGTGAGGGAAAGGGNNNNGGAAAGGAAAGGGAAAGGGAAAGGAAAGGGAAAGGAAAGGGAAAGGAAAGGGAAAGGAGCGAGGAGAAGGAAAAGTAGAAGGAGAGGGAAGGGAAGCGGTGAGGAGAAGGAAAAGGAGAGGGAAGAGAAGGGAAGGGTTGAGGAGAAGAAGGGAGAGGGAAGGGGCGAGAGAAGGGAAGAGAAGGGAAGAGAAGAGAAGGGACGAGGAGGGGGACGAGGACAAGGACAAGGAGAAGGAAGGGAAGGGGCAAGGAGAAGGAGAGGGAGAGGAGGCACAGCTGCTTGCAATTCCTGCAGCCCCTCCCAACCGAGGGGCTGCTCCCATCCCAGCAATTAATTCAGCAGCTGGTGGGTGAGACCCGGGACTTTGTGGGTGGCTTTTGGAGAGGCAGTAGGTTCCTGACCCGTGTCTGGTTTTGGAGCCTGTGTTTGTGAGGAGGTGCATTCAGAAACCACACTTTTGCCAGCTCCGAAGCCAGCAGGTTTGTCCCATCTGCCATGTGAAGGTTTCTTTTGTTGGGAAGTGGAATGTGTGCCACTGCTGATGTTTCTAAGGCCCTGGGTGCTCGCGTTCCGTGGGATTACAGTGGGACTGAAAGCAGGAGACTCCAACCCCAAGTCCTGTAAAGCAGGACCGCTGGGTCAGTGTTGTGTTGGGATGTTCAGGAGAAATGGGCACAAACAGCCACGTTCAAATGGGTTTGTTTGTTGTCACCGTTTGGGTGTTTTTATGGCACCGGTGCTGCTTTTGGTGTTGGTGTCCTGGGCTCTTCTGTGCCTTTGGGAGAAGGTCCTTTCCCCTGACAGTGACTCTCTGCTCCTGAGCACGGGACTCCTCTGCAGCCCCAGCAGCACTTCTGCTTTCTGTGGGAGATTTAGCTCAACTTTCTGCCTTATTTTCTGTCGCCTTTTAGAGAAAACCTCTTGCTTTATTCAGGTCAGATACACAAACACCTTGGTGGAGCTCAGTTTTTCTCTTCCCCCTCCATGTAATGTTTTTGCACCATTCATAAATCACTTGATGAGAGGCTGTTTGGCATTTGAAAAGCGAACGGAAAACTCGGGTAATGGATGCTTTACAGGAGGAGTGGCCTCTCTGAAAGGGAAGTAGTGCCAAAGCCAGTGGCGTGTTCCTTGTTCGCAAACTTGTTTGGAAGGGATTATTAATCCCCCACGTCTGTCCCGGTGTGGTTTTTACACTCCCAGTTTAGTGTTTCTCACAGGAGCAGAGCACTGATGGGAATTCCCCCCTCCCTCTCCAATCCAGAGCCTTGAGTTCTTGAGGAACCCACGGTTTGGTAACCGGGTGTGGTGTTAAATTTGGAAAGGACTTCAAAGATCATCACCCCCTGTCATGGGCAGGGACACTTTCCACTAGACCAGGTTGCTCCAAGCCCTGTCCAAACTGGCCTTGGACACTTCCTTACTGCATGAGAAAAAGGGCCAGGTTGTGAGAGAGCTGATGAAGCTCAAGACTAATACAAACAGAAGTAATGCAAAATGAATTCATGTTTTAAAACTTAGAAATAAGAATGATCTCCCAAATAGAAATCATGAAGTCACTAATGTGGTTCTGATCCCCTTACCCCAAAGGAGTACAGCAGAGTGGGAAAACCATGGGAAGGGTGACTAGAACGACAAGAGACAAGAAACTGTTTCTGGCCATGGGATGACTATATTAGCACTCTTCTGCCAGGAAACAAGAAACCGAAGTGGAAGGTGATAAGGGCTCTAAAATCATGTTGGATACAACAAATAATGCTCACTGATCACCACCTCTTCTTTCTCGTGGTTTGGAGGATATTAGGAGTACGACAGTTGATGTCATTCCTGATTATGCTGCCTGAAAAACTCCAGCAGGATGAGTTAGTGAATGAACGATGTGTATTTAAAGCAGAAGTGTGTATTCCTTAGCTGGCTTGGTGGCAATTCTCCCTATCGAAGCTCCTGGGAAAGCGCCTGCTGTGGAACAGCCGAGGCTTTGGAGCAGCCTCAGAGTGCATCTCACATCTGCATAATCCAGCTGTGCTTGTCCCAAAGGGCCTTGCTCTGCCTTAAGGCACAGTGCTCTCAAAGGATGGCTTTTTTGGTATGGAATCTCCCCCCAAAGCCTGTGAGGTGACCATCCCTTACCACTTACTTACCTGCACAGGGCGGCCGGTGCCGCAATGCCCAGCAGAAACAAAGTTAAAAGGCAATTACCTGTAGCCTGGCAGGGGTGCGTGGACTAGAAAATCCCGACTTAAATTCCTTTTCCAAGTTGATGATTTTCAGGCCAAGACAGTGGAAAAAACTTCTCCTGCGAACTGTGGGAACCTTTGAAAGTTGAGACAACTCTTGTAGCTGGAAGTTTCAATGTATTTAATTTATTCTGCCTTTCTTAGGGCTCGGCTCTACTTGCTTTGTTGCAGCCGAACTTAGAGTTAGTTTATTTACCGACACGCTGTGCTGCTCTTCAGCAGAGATGCCCCTCAACTTGCACTTAGCAAGTCATCTGCCATTTGTCAGTGCGTGTGTGTTAAGCCCGTTTAGAACCCCTTCCTGAGATTTTAAGGTAATTTGCATCACCCTGGGCATGTATCGATGTTTAACACAGAGCCATTGCTGCCCATCAGCCTCTCCTACACGCCGTTTTCTGTACTAATTAAACACAGGTGATTCGCGCAGGTACCACGTTGTAAAGTTGACTTTTACTTGCAGCAAAACAGTCCAGTGTGAATCCAGCTCGAGTTCCTTGCCCTCAGTGTGTTTCTGTGCAGGTGTCCCGTTTGTTCCTTCCTTGCAGTGACTGGAAGAATCTCTTTTTCCCGGGAGACTCGAGTCAGGAGAAGGAGGAAGATATTCCTGCTGAATTCGGGGTGTGGGGCAGGTGACAGGGGACTTTGAGGTCCCTCTGAGCAGGGTGTGTTGGCAGGGGGTTTGCTGCTGTATTTTGCAGCCACGAGGGAATAAATCCTTTCCACCGGGCTGCTTGGCCCCTGGAGACCCAAGGAACAGGCCTGGTTTGTGGAATCTGGGAGCAGCTGAGTAAGCCACCCCTCTGCAGACCCAGCTTTGGAATTTAATACTCCCAGAGGGTGGGTATAGATTGAATTACTGTGCCATTACGTGTGTGTGCTGCTGTGGCATCCTCCTGCTTCCCACTGATGGCTCTGGCACCAGGAGAATTGGCATAAAGCAAAAGGTGTAGGACAATTCCAGTGTAATGGCAGAAATGCTGCCTCACTTGAGCTGGGCTTAACCCCTGGCTTTAAGTGGCTGTGAGAGATTTGTGCTTGATGTGCTAAAAAAATAAAAAGCCTCATATGAAAGAGGAAAGGAAGGAACTTAGAAAAGAGCTTTGTTAACTTACAGATTCTCATACCGCTCACCTGCTTAATATTCCTCCTCCATTCCTGATCCAGCTCATTCAATCCTATTTTTCCCTATGAAGCAAGGGGCAAAAAAGCAGTGTTTGCTGTAGTTTGCAAGGATCATAGAATCATTTAGGTTGGAAAAGACTTCAGAGATCAAGTCCAACCTGTGACCAATCCCCACCTTGTCAACTAGACCAGAGCACTGAGTGCCATGTCCAGTGTTTCCTTAAACACCTCCAGGGACAATGACTCTGCCACCTCCCTGGGCAGCCCTTTCCAATGTTTGCTCATCCTTTCCATGGAGAAATTCCTCCTGCTGTCCAACCTGAATCTTCCCTTTGGGAGGCAGTTTTTGGGGGGGTGACAGGCTCTTTGTGAGCAGCTTGTGACTGTGGGGAAACCACATGTGAAGGTGCCATCCATGTGCCACTAAAAACCCTGCTGCCTTGACTCCAGAAATACTGAATGAGGTGAAGGTGCAGCTATTGTGAAGAAGCATGGAGTGGAACTGTCTCCCTCTTGGTGTTTCCAAGTTTGCTTGCAGCTGTTGTGCCTGTCCTGCAGCCGAAGTTACAATCTAAAAATAAGCTGTGTTGTGCAGAGGAGTGGGAAACGAGGCAGCACAGCTGATGTTGTGTTTCACTGCTGTGTGTGCCCTGTGCTGAGAGGATTTCTGCTGGTCACCAAAACCCACCCAGGTCTGAGTGCTGCAGCCTGTCATCACCCAGCTGGCACTGAGCTTTCCACCCTGTGACATCAGACCCCAAATTAAAAAAAAAAAAGGGGGGGTTGAAGCAGGCAAAAGGTTGTTATAATTTTTCTGAGGTGAGGATAACCCTTGTAAGTCTCTGAAAGTGAATGGGTTTATTTTCTGTGCTACCATATTCTGCGACAGCTTGAAAAAGCCTCCAGTGACGTAGCCACAAACTGTTCTGTCACCAGTTTAAGCCACTCAGGGAGCACTGGCAGCACTGGTTTGTTTGTGTGTGGCAGAGCCATGACCTCTGGGATAGCTGAGTTGTCTCACTGGTGTTCCCAGAAGGATTGGAGCAGACAGGAAGGCCGAAAGTCACTTTTGTCTCCCAACCTGTCTGTCTCCTTTAGTACTGACACATAAATTCAGTGGGACAGGCCACTTTGCCTGTTGCTCTTTGTCCTGACTATCAGCAAAGCCTGAAACCCCTGTGGCTTTGGGTTTGGTGCTTCTTGCTGCTCCAGTGCTGCTTGCATGGGCTGCTTCACAGTTTGGCATCCTCTCCCTGCGGTTTGTAGAGCGTGTCTTTGGAGAAACAAAAGAGAGAGAAATCTCATTTTTGAAGGTTGCAAGGCTGGAGGTGCTGTTTGATCTTTCTGGTCTGTGCCTCTCCTCTGCTTTCAAGCTGCAGTACAGTTATTTTCCTTCTTTTTTTTTTTTCTTTTTTATTTATTTCCCTTAAACTAAGACTTGAAAATCTTGTGTGACTTGCAGCTTTTGTAGTTCGTACCTCAGGAAGTGCTGCAGGTGGGTTGGCGTGTTGCATTTAGGCAGAACAGCACTTAATATGCCTGGTGTGACCACTTTCCTCCCTGGTGTAGGGGAAAAACTGGAAAATGAAGTCTGTTTGGTTTAAAATCATGGAATATTCCAGGCTAAAGGGACCCATAAGGATCATCAGTCCAGCTCCTGGCCCAGCAATCCCACCTTGGACCCATCTTGGTCTTGCCACTTGTTCAATACTGAGCAATAATGCAATTTTTGTCTTTTTAAAACAAGACTCAAATTATCTGTGTTCTCACATCCAAGCTGGGATTATTTCTCCATATTTCATGGGTCTCATCAGGGACCTGTGATAAATTTGCTCACTTTTGTTTAAACTCTTGAGCCTTACCTAGTAATCTTACATTTAGGTGTTAGCAGCACAAGACTAGGCTTGAAAAATAGTCTTGCAGGGCTGAGCTTAACTTCACGGAGGGTTAAGCACTGAGCTGACCATAGTTTATTCCAGCTTTCTTTGGAGGTTTTTTTGGGTATATTGGATTGTCTGGGTATCACTGCTTGCAGCTGTTATTTGCCTGAGGTCTCTGACCACAGCAGACAAATTCCAGCTTGGAAGGCAGTAGGAGTAAGGGAAGGTCCGTGTGGTTTTTTTTCTGTTGATATTTGGGCAATTCCACTTTTCCAGTGTTGTTTGAGATAAGTCCATTGATTTAATAGGCAGTTTATGGAAGTGGGGAACTGGCACGGAGCCAGCTTGTGGTTGGGAATTTCCTGGCAGGGTGATAAGAAGGAAACCATATCCCAGGAGGAGCACGAACCTGGAGCTCTGGGATGTCGAGCCTGCAGAGAGAGATAAGGAGACAGCACAGGAAAACTAACAGATAACAGCTACAGAGGAGTGGGAGATAGAGAGATAACTGCCCTCCGCCCCCTCCAAAAACATTCCCCAAGCTCAGTATCCCGGCCTTGGCAGGAGCATCCAGCGTGTTTTATTTACTCTCCTAAAACAGGGATCGTGTCCGCAGCACGTCTTCAAATGGGAAGAGCTTTGAGCTGGACAATGAGGCAATAACATTGCTAATGTTCCCGTCTTCCAGTTCTGCACCCCTGGGATAACTGGGATGTGCTGCACTGTGATGGTGGTTTGACTGTGGTGCTTTTGTCTCTGGTGGATAATTCCTGTTGTGTTAAGAGCAGCCTCACTGGTGTGCTTGGGGCACAGGTGTGTTTCAAGGTGGGTGTGGGAGTGTTGCAAGACTCAAGCAAAGCAGGTGATCTGCTGGCTGGATTTCACTACTGCAGGGGAAATTGGGGGCCAGGCTGCAGGGAAATTCCCTGTGATAATAGTTTTCTGGGGAAGATCCCCTGAGTTTTGGGTTTCCCCTGTGCCCCATTGGGTTTTCGTAATGATTAATCAATGATCTGCTCTGAACCAAGTGAGCAGGAGTGAAATGACACCATTGCTTTGTCCTCAACCCTGCTGTAATAACCCTTTGCAATAAGCCCATTACTAAGAGAACACCCTTTGCTTTTTGTTTGTAGCTTTGCTGTAGCAAAATGGCCTTTTATAGCTGGAGAGGCTTAAGGAAGAAAGCTTCTGGCAGTATCTGTAGGAGTTGCAGTTCTTTACTGTGCAAATGCTGAAATCTGTGTCTTGCTCTAATGTTTCTTGGAGCTTAAATATTTTTGGATAAACAAAGCATCTGTATAAACTGCTTACAGGGAACCTTTCCCCCCGGAGTGGAATGCAGCCATGGGGAACGTGCCAGTGGGAACAAGGACCTCTAACAGAGCTCAGGGTCAGGAGTGGGCTGTGGTGGGGGCAACGTGTCATATCTAAATGTTAATGTTGATTGACACGTCACATTCCAAGCCATTTATTTTCTAAAAAATTACTGGCATCCATAACCAGAGTATTTTTTATTCATGAAACAGTTTGAAGTAGGTTCCTCCCCCCCCCCCCCCCCCCCCTCTCTTTTCTTTTTTTTGTTGTTGTTTTTGTGTGAG
>VXBX01003824.1:101854-158918 GCA_013400415.1 Scytalopus superciliaris | reverse complement strand
GGGGGGGGGGGGGAAAAACCCAACCAACCCTAAAAAGGTGGTTTTGCTCACACACAGCTCCCGTGTGCTGGAGGAGACCGAAGTTTTGCAGCATTTGCATTTGCTGTTGCCACAGCTACAAGCGAGCTCGTGGCATTTCGGTTGCCTTCACCCAGGCACGGAGCAGGAGTTGCCAGAGTGAAGGTGCCAGTGCCCAGGGATGAGTCACTTCGGTGTGTCCCGCTGCTTTGGAGTGGCTTTGTGAATGAGAGAGGATGTGCCCGG
The DNA here is from genome assembly GCA_013400415.1 of Scytalopus superciliaris. Taxonomy (NCBI): domain Eukaryota; kingdom Metazoa; phylum Chordata; class Aves; order Passeriformes; family Rhinocryptidae; genus Scytalopus; species Scytalopus superciliaris. The sequence goes on along the minus strand of VXBX01003824.1, from coordinate 158,654 downwards.
CGTGCGTGGGGATGCCGTGCCGAGCCCCGCCGGGCTCCCTGGATCCGGGGCACTTGATGTGTGTGCCCCGAGCTGGATGCTGAGCTCTCACCTCGTGCCCACGGGCACCTGGATGTTGGGAACCACTGCAGGACGTGCCTGATGTGCTTCCCTGGCTGTGCCAAAGCAGGGGACGGATCTCGCCTGGCTCCGAGCAGGTATTTAGGAGAAATCTCCGTTCTTGTTTTCACGGCACTGAATTCCCCTCCTGTTCCATTTTAGTGCTGCTGTGGGTTTGCAATGAGGAGTGCTGCTGCATGGCTAAATCCAAACAATAGCCTGCTTGTGGCAGCTCAAAGTGGTGGCAGAAAAAAGAATCCCTCCTCTGGAGTTGCAGGGGGGAAAACAAGCCTGTTTGCAGTGGGAATCAGCAAGAGTCTATTAAGTCATACTGGATTTTTTCTTTCCCCTGCGTTTTCTGCATAGTTTGTGATGATTTAAGCATGCTTAGAAAAAGTCCTTGGTCTGTCTTCTAGTTACTGATTGCTTCCCCAGCAGGGGAGTTGGAAGGAGGGGTTCTTGAAGGTCCTTTCCAACCCCAGCCATTCTGTGATTCTGGGATTTGGGTGGCCCTGAGGGTGATGTCAGAGCATCGTTACCCTGTAACGAGATGTTTGCCATTGTAATCATTGTGGAATGTTTAATAAGTATATAATTGGATTTATATCTTTGTCTAGATAAGATTTAAAAACCATGAGCTGCCTTGCAAGTCAGGTTTCTTCTTTTTCCCCAAGGAAAGCCTGGCTGGCCTGTGCCTTTCACCTCCAGCATTCCCTCCTGCTCACATTATCAGCTGTGTTTCATAAGCTGCCTGCAAATGGCTTTTACCTGCTGAAATGCTGGTTCCTAGTCCTGAAATGGTTAACAGCAAGCTGTTTCCTTTTCCTTATCCTATGCAAAATACTCCCTCCAACACTGCTGAAGAGCCTTAGAGCTGTTGTTTGGAGCAGAGGTGCTCACCTGAGGAAACTGGAGACTGAGGTGGTGGAAGAGCTGGAGTTGGGGATGGGAGGAGTGTGATATGTGGCCAGCTCAGTTAATGCAGGGGTCTGAAACTGGAGTGGGGAACTGAAGCTGAAATGCTGTGAGCAGGTGGCATTTTTTTCCCCCCCAAAAAACTTATCCTACAGGTCACTTCACTGGCATCGTGTCTATTGACCTGGGCTCGTTGAAAGGTTTTATTATGGTACTGCTGGGGTTTTGAGTTTCTGTGTGAGAAAGTGCTTTTGTATTGATGATGTGCTTAAGTGTTTTTGCTGTGTTGGAAGGTCTTTGTCTGCTATGACTTTATTTTTGAACCTGTGGATATGTAGGTTTATGGATTTAAAAAAAAACACAACAAGGCAAGGGGAGAACCCTCAAAACAAACCCAACTGTGTCCTCAGCGACCAACCTACAGCTCTGACATAGAGGGAAGATGAGGTTAAGGCCAGCACAGATCCAAAATGAGGTCTCTGGGTGTGCTCACTTTCTCTGGGGAGAACTGCTGTCATCTCTTCCTTTCCCTAGGAAATACTGTGTCAGAGGGAAGCCCTTGGAGCAGAGGGGTCAGCCCCAGCAGCTGGTTGGACTGTTCCCTGTGCTGGTGCCATTGTGGGTGTTGGGAACAGCTGTGGAAGTGGGAATTGTGCGTGGGATCTTTGGGTTTTGAGATGTCCCAGTCACGGTGTATCCTGTCATCTGCTCCTGGAGATCTGCCTCCCTCTGAGAACTGTCCCTGTAGCTGAGTCGAGCTACAAAATAATCCCATAAAGACTGGTAGGTGCCCACACTTCACACAGTGTCCCTGTGCCCTGTTCAAGGCCTTGATGGCATCCAGGGCACCTGGATTAGAAAGGCAGGGGGCTGCTGGTCACCTCTTGGAGTCGTGAGATAAGGAGAGCACTTCTTTGGACAGGCAGGCAGGGATGATATCCCCAGGGGACAGTGCCTTTTCCAAGCTGGAGGCCAAGGGCAGAGGCACCTCCAGATGCTGCTTTGCCTTGGTGTGTGTGCCCTGCAGACTTGGAACGGGGGAGTTCAGCTTTTATTTACAAGAAAGTGCCTGGTCATGTAGCAGGTAGAACAAAACAAGCAGCACATCTTACCTGGGTCAAATTGAAGGGCCTGTTGAGCACAGAAGGTGTGGAAAGGTGCATTGTTCAGCCTGTGGGAGCCCCGTCAGCATGTGGAGAGGGAAGGTAAATTATGGATGTGTTACCTGGACTGATAATAATCTGGAAGAAGCCTTTAGGCTCTAATGCAGGCCAAGAGGGCCAGAGCTGACACTCAGGAGCACTGCTTCTCCCTGGATGGGGTTGGCCAAGGACTAAAGGGCAGAATTCCTGGGGAAAGCCTTTCTGGCACCAGCATGGTGCTGTCTGCAAGTGAAGCTCATCCCTGCAGCCAGCTGCTCGCCCCAGGGGCTGGCCAATTTTGGCTCTTGTCCTTTGGTTGGGTCGGCTTTCATTTTCCCTCTTGGCCTGGGAGCTGTCCAAAACACAGCCATGGGGTGTCTGGTTGCACCCAAGGGATTACCTTTCTGGGAAGGAGCTGGTGGAGCCTCTGTGAGGCTGCAGAGCTTCTACAGGGTGTATTGGTGTGAGGCATATTCCTTAAATCCCATCACCATGGAAAGACAAAGTAAAAAGGAGTTTCTGTTCCCCACTGTGGAATGCTGGTGAAATGTTTATATTGGAAAGTGTTGCTTCCCATGGGAATCCACGTCCCTTCCTTTTGTGAAGGGACTTGCTTTCTTGCACTCTGTGGTGTAATTTAATGCTTCCAGTACAAGAGGTTAAACAGTGATTTAAAAATAAAAAGGGAAAAAAAGCCCCTCAATCTCAGAGTGACTTTTGAACTAACACAGGCAGGAGAAAATCCCTGTGTGGATTATTTGGTCTCTTGGGTTTTGGTCTTGTTTCTTCATTGGCCCAAAAAAAACATCCGGAGGTTAAAATTAGAATAACAAACATTTACGAGGGAATTTTCTACAGCCAGCTTTCACTTAGCACTGAAAGCCCTGGAAAGCTGTGTCCATTTTGGGATGCTGAAGACAAACTGACTTTTCTCCTGGGTTATTCTAGAGGTGTGTGACGGATGGGGAAGCTTGAATTTTCCTTTACTTAGTGGTGTAGGAAATACAGTCTTCAGCTGTCTTAACACACAGTCACACTGGTAACAGCAAGAGCCACTGAGCAGTGACTGAGAGACTTGTGGTATGTCGGTATTGGAAGCATTCTGTGAATCATGAAGGTCTTTGCTGCTGAAATGCCCTTGGATTTGTAACATCATTGATCACAGAAAGTCCTGTGGCCTCCCTTACACAGGACAAAGAGCCGTCTGGGGTGTATTTAAGGAAGGAATGCTGTTCCTTTTGTCAGGAGATGAATGACCCAAAACTCTGGTGAGGTTCCTGTTGGGTGAGTCTATATGGAAACTCTGGCTGGGCTGTGTTGGTTTTATTGTTGGCCATCATTCGTGCTCTCAGGGTTGGTATGAGGATGTTCCCTGCAGCTCAGTTTATAGTCTTTTTTGATTCAGGACCACTTGGAAAGTACCTGCTGGGGAACAGGTTGTAGCTGCCTCAGGTGTGATGTCCAGGCTCCCAATGTTCTTCCTTGGAGCAGGATGGAGTCCTGGCTCCCTCTCTGGACTGCTGTACTCTTTCCATATATTCTTGATTTCTTTCTCTGTGTGTGTGCCTGTCTTCTTGGTTTTATTTCTCCAATACCCACGATAGCCCTGAAGCTCCAGCCCAATATTCATTACTCTGCTTGCAGCATCACAGGCTCCTTTGGGTGGATCTCAGCCATGTGCAGGACATGCAGTGTCCCAGTTTGTGTTTGCTCTGTGAGTGCCAGATGCAGTCTGCTGGCATCGTTGTAGAGAATCCACCCTATTGCAGCAGGAGAACCTGTGCAAACCCTTCCTGGCAGCACCCAGGTGCCAGCTTTAATCAGTAAACAGCCCTGCTGCACGGTGCTCCTTGGAAATAATCTGAGGGTCAGGGGTAGCAGGAAGATGAACCACAAATGCAGAGGGCTCAGTGTTCCTTCAGGCCAGGAAAATATCCCCAGCTCATTAAAGCAGCTCGTGGCACTGTTCCACATAAACAGTCCCTCTCTGAGGCTGCTCCCCACTCCCACAGCCAAAATTGGATGGTGAGATTAAGCTGCAGATTAATTGATTGGGAGGAACCACGAGTGGTTTGCTTACAGAGAACAACCAGGCTTCCCTCTTTGAGAGGGCACATGGGTTTTGGGGGTGCTGCCACGCCAGCTGCTTCCAGGAGAACCAGATTCCCTGATTTAAGGAAGCCAGTGCTGTTCCAGAGACAGGGCTCTAATGCTTTTATGGCAGCGAGGAGATGAGTTCGGCTGTAATTAGCAGCCTCTTTTTTCCCTTGCAAGTCCAGAGAGAATTCTGGAGTTATTTCTGTGTTTAGCTGGTTCTGCTTTATTTGGTTTACTTCAGTATGAAATAGAAGCTTATGCTGCCCAAGAGGAAAGTATCATGTAAATGGGGTTTGCTGTGTGCTGAGGGTGCTGCAAGTGTAAAGCAACTCCTCTGCCTCCCTAGGATGATGAGCTGCTTTGATGTTTGGAGATGCTGGTCTAATCTTTGGATTCACAGCTGTGGGTTTGTTAAAGACAAACTTGTAAATGAGCTGAGACCAGGAGATCAGTACAGGGAGTTTTTTATTTCAGAACTGCCTCTTTGTGCACATATTCATAGAATCCCAGCACGGTTTGGGTTGGAAGGGACCTTAAAGATCATCTACTTCCACCCCCTGCCATGGGCAGGGACACTTCCCACCAGCCCAGGTTGCTCCAGCCTGGCCTTGGACACTCCCAGGGCTGGGGCAGCCACAGCTTCTCTGCCCAGCCTGTGCCAGGGCCTGCCCACCCTCCCAGGGAAGGATTCCTTCCCCATCTCTGCCCTAAATCTCCCCTCTTTCAGTTTGAAGCCATTCCCTCTTGTCCCGTCCCTCCAGTTCCTGGTGCAAATCCCTCTCCAGCTTCCTTGTAAGCCTCTTCAGACACTGCCTCTGCCACAACATGTACCTGCTTGGGGCCAGACCAGAAATCCCTGGTAACCTGGGATGCTCCCCATGGACTGGTGACCCAAGGCTAGCACTGGAAAACCCTCACAGGAAGAAACCCCAATCATGGGTGGCACCAAACCCCTGTGAACCAACACGTGCAGTGAGCCAGTTTTTGCTGGGTGAGGAGACCACAAGTGCTGTGGCCACAGCTGTGACAGCTGGCATGGCACATCTCAGCTGGGCTCTCCTGCTCCCTGCTCATCCCCCAGCCTGCTCACTCTATTTGCAAAGAGAGGAAAAGGAGGAGGAGGTGTGCTAAACTGAGAACCAGGCAAGACAAGTGCGCTAACGCTTGGGGAGAAATATGTTTTATCCTGAGCTTTCATGCAAAAACCTTAATTGTGCACAGACTCTTCCCTGGGCCTCCTTTTTAGGGTGAAATCTTGAAAGGTAGGGTCAATTTTGGACTTCCCTCCGCTGCTGCTGACTCCCACTGGCCTCTTTTTGCCAGATCACCTCCAGCTGTGGGAACAGGGGATGTTAGAGATTTTTAAAACATGACTAATTTATCTCTTGCCTTTAAATCAAAAACTTTAGAATTTTCAGTTCTTACACCAGCAAGAAATAGTTATCTACCAAGTTAATCAAGATTTTTAGCTGGTAAACCTAGAGGATATCTGTGTCTGACTCTTCTTCCTGTGTTATTAAGGAGGATATTCATACCCTGGTTTTCAGAGGTGATACAGAGCACTTGTGGAGCTGAGAGGTTTTTGAAAGCATTCATCCAAGAGGGGATGCTTAGAGAAAAAAACGCCAAAAAAGGGCCAAAGAGAAGAAAAGTTCGAGATGGAGACTGTAAGGGTGCTTTAAGGAGTCTGGTGCTACCAGGGAGTCTGATGAAACACCTCCTGACTGGCCCCAGTCTCTGACCCCTGTGTCGCATTGAGAAAGCAGGATTAGAGCCAAACCATAGCAAAGGCGAGTTAGCAAGTGCTGGAAACCGAATTTTAACCTCCAGAGAGAGAGACAGAGCCTGTGTTAGTTGTTCTGCTGAGCTGGGGTGTGACCTGTCAGGGCTGTGACACTGCGGGGTCGAGCCCTGGGCGGTGCCTTAGGCGGGACCGAGGTGCTGCTTCTCAGTACTGGGCTGTGTGTCATAAATCACACCCAGGGCTGCAAATGAACAGCATCACAGGCTCAGGGAGGTTGGAGGGCACCTCTGCAAGGTCATCTTGGCAAGCAGGGGCAGCTAGAGCTTGGTTGCCCAGGACTGTTTGCCAGACCCTCTCCAGTGTGTCCATGTCTGTTTTCCATTGAGGAGGACAGAGCTGGGCCCAGCATTTCAGGAGTGGTCCTACTAGTGCTGAGGGGAAGGAAGGGTCTTCTCCCTCAACCTGCTGCCAGCACTGGTCCCAGTGCAGCTCAGGATGCTGGTGGCCTTCCCTGGGAGGGTGCATTGCTGGCTCATGGGTTGTCCTCCACAACCACAGGTCCTGCGTGCAGAGCAGTGTGGCAGCTCCCAGCCTGTCCTGGTGCCTTGGGGTCGTTCTGCCCCAGTGAAGGACTTTGCCTTTCCTTTATTTGAACGCCCAGGGGTTCCTGTCTGCCCTTTGCTCCAGCCTGTCTGGGATCATCCAAGTGGCAGTGTGCCCCTCTGGTCTGCTGGCCACTCCTCCCAGTTGTGTGTCGCCAGCAAGCATCGCTCTGCACATCATCCAGGTCATTGACAAAGAGGTGAAGCAATTCTGGCTCTTGCATCACCCCCTGGGCAGAGCACTGGTGTCTGTCCTCCAGCTGGACTTTGTGCCACTGACCACAACCTGCTGGGCCCTTCAGCCAGGTCTCCATCCACCCCACTGCCCCCTTGGCTAGTCCATGCTTTCCCAGCTTCCCTCAGGGTGTGATCAGAGGCAAGTGTTGGAAGTCCTGCCCAAAGCCAAGCCAGACAGTGTTCTCTGTGCTCCCCTCATCCACCAAGACAGTTGTTTGATCCTGGGAGGAGGTTGGGCTGGTGAAGTGTGATTCCTTCCCCTTCATAAATCCTTGCTTGACTATTCCTGATCACCCTCTTGTCCTTGAAGTGACTGGAAGTGCTTTCCAGAATTAGCTGTTCTTTCCCAGGTACAAAGTGAGGCTGATGGATGTGTAGTCCCCCAGATCCATTTCCATTCCTTTCTGGAGGCAGGAGTGACGTTTGCTCTCCTCCACTCATCAGGAACCTCTCCCAGTCACCACATCATCAAATGTGACCTCACAATGACACCAGCCACCTCCTTCAGCACTCATGGGTCTATCCCATCTCCTCCTGTGGGCTGAAGTATGTCCAGGCTTCTGTTCCCTAACCTGATCCTCTTCTACTAAGGCTGAGTCTTCCTTGCTTGGACTTTCCTGTGGTCTCAGGGGCCTGCAGTTCCTGAAGGTTGGTCTTACTGTTGCCCTTCACCTCCTTTGCCAGACTGAACTGCAGATGTGCTTTGGGGCTCCCCCAGCCCCACCCCTGCATGATCAGCATTCCCAGATTCCTCCTGGATCACCTGCTGCAGTTTGCACTTGGCTCTGGCCAGGAGCTCCTTGCTCTTCCACACAGTCCCTCTGCCCCCTCAGCCTGGCTTGTTGGGATGGGCTGGCCTCCAGCTTGGAGGAGGTGATCCTTTAGTATCAACCGGTTCTTGTGGGTCCCTTTTCTCTCCAAGGCTGTAGCCCATGGGGTTCTTCAGGCACCTTGAAGATGCCAAAGCCTCCTCTCCTGAAGCCCTTGGCTATGGTGCAGCTTTTCCCCCCCAGCTTCTTCCTCTCCAGGTCCTGAACTCCCCCATCTCATGGTCAGTGCAGCCAACGCTTCCCAGACCTTGGCATCCCTGCCCAGTTCTTGCTTGTCTGTAAGGATGAGGTCCTGCAGAGCACCTCTGCTGGCTCCTGGATCCCCTGTGTTAGGAAAGTGCCACCAGTGTGTTCCAGGAACCTCCTCAACTGCTTCTGCCTCGTTGTGTTGTCCCTCCAGCCCATATCAAGGTTGTGAAAGTCCCCCATGAGCACTCATCCTGGTCTTCCTGAAGGACCTGTGTGTCCAGATGCTCATCCAGGTGTGTGACTTACCCCACCACACCTCAGGGATCACCCTACAGGTGCAGTCAGACCTCCTGCCCCTTTCCCCTGCTGCCTGCAGTGGTGTCAGGGCATTCAGAGAAGGCACCCAGGGGTCACTGTTCCCAAAAATGATATCATGGAATGGTTTGGGTTGGAAGGGACCTTCAAGACCATCCAGCTCTACCCCGTGCCAAGGGCAGGGACATCTTCTGTCAGCCCAGGTTGCTCCAAGCCCCATCCAACCTGGCCTTGGACACTTCCAGGGATGGGGCAGCCACAGCTTGTCTGGGCAACCCCCCTGCAGGCCCTTCCATGTCTGTGTGCCCTCCGTGGGGTGGGAGGGTGCAGGAGGCTCTCCCGAGGTGGAGCTGGAGGTGCAGCAGTGTGTGTGAGCTGCCAGGGTGGCAGCCTTGGCCGAGCACAGACAGCACATCTCCTGGCCAGAGCCTGGGATTTGTGAGAGCCTCCCTGTTCTTGGGTGCATGTGATATTTCCCACTGGCTTCGGTGGACGCTGTGCATGCAGCTTTAGGAAAATAAACGCTTTATTTCTGTCTGATATTCTCCCTACTTACGTCTTTCCTAATGTAGCCGAGCCTCTCCAGAAGGGCTGCTTCTCCCTCCTTCTCCTCTGGCTATTTATATCCCCGGTGACGTTGCAGGAGTGTTTGCTTTGGAAAAAATCTCTCTGTCTGAGCCAAACCGAAACCAAACCTGCAGGATAAAGCCTTTCTTTCTTCTCCGCTTGGTCAGAAGGGAGGCCTGGAGAGTGAAAGAAAATGATCACCTGGGAAGGAAGGACAGGAAGCCTGTGAAGGTAAACGGCCTTTTTCTGTTTGACTAACCCAGTGACAAACACCCCCGCCAAACTGTGAACTTCTCCTGCTGGGGGTGGAGGTGTGAAACACTGGGGTGGTATTTTAGAGAGGACCTGTGAAAGGAGCTGCTGAAATGAAGCCTCCAGGCTGAGGACAGTGGCTCTTTAATAACCCAGCCAGGCTGTCTCATCAGCTGCCTGCAGGCACAGCATCCGAGCTCAGGGGGTGCTGTCCCCACTCCTCAGGTGATGCAGGGAGGCTTTGCCTTCTCCTCCCTCTCCAGATATCGTGATTGCACTATGGGGAGTGATTTCATTGCAGTAAAACTGAATTTCGACCCACCTTCAGCTTTCTAAGCAAGTCAGAGCTCTGGCTCTGAAACTTGCCCAGCCTTTCCATTTTTATCGTGCTCGGTCTGAATCTAAAATAAGCAATTTGGGTGTCAGTTTTCTAAAGGTGTAGACTGAATAGTCTGTATTGTGCTTGGAGGGTGGCTTGCAGAATAAGGACATTGACTTTTGGTTAAGGGCAGGTTTCCTGAGGTCTGAAGCTGCATTTGCTGCTTTTTGCTGCTTGTGAGCTGTAGAAGACACAGAAAGTAACACTTCAAGGTTTTTAAGTGCTCAGTGTGAAGCTGAGCATGTTTGAGCACTGGATTTTTGCAGAAATGCCAATCCCTGAGCAAATCTAAGAGTCCTGCATAAATAAACAGGCAAGAAAGCAAGTCTGCCTCTCTAGAAAGTTCAAGTATTTACCTTCACCCTGGTGTACTCCCTATTGGATATTTTTAGCTCATAACAGAGCTGCATTTTTGTGAACTCTGATTGTGGGGTAAAACCTGACAGTGATTCCTCCAAAACACAACTTTGTGGAAGTCCTGTGGAAATGTCTTTGGATTAGTGCTCTCTGGGGTGGATGGGGAAGCAACTGATCTCTTTTTCGTCTCCAAAACTATGGTGAGCAGCACAATGGTACCCAAGCAGCATCATCCTCAGCTATTTCTGAGTTTGGGTCACCCACCAGGAATAATCTGAGAGGCAGCAGGGTGTCCTAGAATCATGGAATTCCACAATGGCANTTCATGGCCTCCTCTGGACTCTCTCCAGCAGCTCCACATCCTTCTTATGTTGGTTTCAAGCAGAGTGAGCCCTCTTGTCTGTGCTCCTGAGGAGGGGTTTTTGCAGGTCTGTGGTTTAAAAATGTGTGTAATGTTTCTGGTGTGAGGGGTGTCGAGGGCAGGAATGTGAGCGTGGGCACAGTAAATACCAGCCAAAATGCATCCGTGGAATGACAGGGGAAAGGTGTTTGGCCATGGCTTGGTTTAGCTGCTCTGTGTGTGCTGCAGCATAGAATATTGATGTTGTAAATAGTTCAGAAGAAGAGAAGCTGTGGCTGCCCCATCCCTGGGAGTGTCCCAGGCCAGGTTGGACGGGGCTTGGAGCAGCCTGGGCTGGTGGGAGGTGTCCCTGCCCAGGGCAGGGGAGGGCACTGGGTGGGCTTTAATGTCCCTTCCAACCCAAACCATTCTGGGATTCTTTACCTTTTGAGCCCCTTTTACCTTTTGACCTGGCTTTGGTGGGAGCAGGAGAAAGTTCTTTCAGGTCCTTATTCATGTTTGTGCTTGGCATTGCAGCCAAAGACAGATAATTCAGGTGTTTGTAGGAAAGTGTCCGTGTAAGGAATGTTATGAGTTGGGATTGCAGTGAATGCTGAATTTCTGAGGGGATACATGTGCTGGGAAGCAGAGTTTGAATGGCTCTGGTGGAAGGACCAGGCTGTTATTTTTGATGCTTACACAGAACTGATACTTGAACATCATTTAGGGACAAATTGGGCCGGAGGTCAGGGTTACAAAAACAAGGTCTAACAGGCCAGTGCCTGAAAATAGGGACTGGGAACGTTTCTATCACACTTGGATCTTTGGTGGAGATACAAGTACAGTTAGATTTTATCTGGGTTACACCAAAACCAGCCCGTGCCTGTGGTGGAATTGCTGCCTGCTCCCTCTTTTTTGGGATGAGCATAAGGGGACACACCAACATGCTTCCCCAATAAACCCTGTGAGCCTTTTGGGATTAACGCTCTGACTTGTTGAGCATCATTTCATCCTTCCAGCTCTGAACTCACCTGGTGGTATTTTGAACCCAGGTGAGCTGGTGGCACTTGAAGAGGATGTGTGCTGGAATGGCACAGCTCCCCTGTGTGTAAAGCACAGGATGTTGGGAATGCAACACCCCTGGCCCTCACAAATAGCTCCTTATCACTCCTGCTGTGCTGTTCCCTTCATCCTTGGAATGGAGGAAGTGGATATTTGAAGCCCTGCTTGGCAATATTAATTCACATCTTGCTTATTAACGAGGCCTTGCTTATTAATAGGTATGTCAGGGCTGTTTAACCTGTGAGTATCGACTTCCAGTTACACAGGGGAAAAAAAAGGAGAGCTGTAGGCAGGGATTAATCAATAACTGGCTCCTGTTTCTTCTCGAGAGTCTTTGAGTGGCATCTGCTGCCTGGGTGTGAGAGAGACAGCAGTGTGGGACAGCAAACATCCTGCTGAGGTGCCACAAGGAGCTGGATTTCTGTGCTCTGTGGCTCTGGTGACGTGCAAACAAATACTCAGGATGTGGAGGCTTGGTTTATCTTTGACAGGAAAAAGCCCCCTCCACACCCAGGAGCCCCAGTGCTGACCTCTGGCACGAAACATCATCCTGTGTGAGCTCTGGCTTTGGTTTTTGACTGGGTTTATTTCTGGGCTTTGTCTGTCTCAAGTGTGCTAATTTCGCTGGTACTGGAAAGTGTCGTTTCCTTTAGATCTTCCAGCTGAATAAGAAATCCCTTTGAAGAGCAAGAGATAGCATCAGCAAAGCCAGGCTTGAACCGAGCCAGGGTATTTTCCTGGAAGGTCCTTGGTTGCTCCTTGGATGACAGCAGCAGCTGGCAGCTGTCACTCCATTCCAAATTCCTGGGAATAGCCAGCTTGGTCTGTCAAAGGCTTTAAAGCAGCCAGAGCACCTGATTGGTGTACAAACCCAGCAGCCTCGTAGCAAGGCGTGGGGCAAATAACAAAGGAGTGAACTCTTTTAATGGGAAAATCCAGTTTCTCTGGTGAGGAAACAATCTGTTGCCTGCTTGTATTCAGAGGCCTTGGGATTAAAATTTTGGGTTTGGAAGAAATACACCCAAAACTGGTGTTCTGAGGCAGTGACTTGTTTAACCAGAGGGTTTTAACACACCTGGGTAGTGAGACTTCTCAGAGGACAAAACAAGTGGAGCAGGGATTAGGAGTGGCACTTCCCAAGCTGGGAGTGCTGTAGCTGGATATGGGAATAACACCCTGCCCTGTGGAAAAATGTCCTTTTCCTTGAGTTGGGTGAGTTTGAAAAGGGCATCTCATTTCTCTTTTTCTCATTTATGGAAAGCTTAGGTTAGAAGAGTTAAAACGTGGGATTAAACCCTTGCTCCGAACTGGGTGTGTGAGTGCCCGTGCCCCGTATGGAAGTGAGCTGCCATTCCAGTGTCCCACTTTGTCTTCCTCTGCTCTGGCCTTTGGAGCAGTGCCGGGTGCTCACTCCACAGAGCCAGCCCTGAGAAAATCCCTGTGTGTTCCCTCAGGGATCCCAAGGTCACCCCCAGGGCCGAGTGAGGAGGAGCAGAGGGCTGGGCACTCCCTGCAGCCCCGGCAGGTAGGGGGTCAGAGTGCAAACACGGGTCCAAATCCAGAGCCACATTCCCGAAGGAAGGAGCAGTGCCGGGTGTTCACTCCACAGAGCCAGTCCTGAGAAAATCCCTGTGTGTTCCCTCAGGGATCCCAAGGTCACCCCCAGGCCAGAGTGANTGTGGTGGAATTGCTGCCTGCTCCCTCTTTTTTGGGATGAGCATAAGGGGACACACCAACATGCTTCCCCAATAAACCCTGTGAGCCTTTTGGGATTAACGCTCTGACTTGTTGAGCATCATTTCATCCTTCCAGCTCTGAACTCACCTGGTGGTATTTTGAACCCAGGTGAGCTGGTGGCACTTGAAGAGGATGTGTGCTGGAATGGCACAGCTCCCCTGTGTGTAAAGCACAGGATGTTGGGAATGCAACACCCCTGGCCCTCACAAATAGCTCCTTATCACTCCTGCTGTGCTGTTCCCTTCATCCTTGGAATGGAGGAAGTGGATATTTGAAGCCCTGCTTGGCAATATTAATTCACATCTTGCTTATTAACGAGGCCTTGCTTATTAATAGGTATGTCAGGGCTGTTTAACCTGTGAGTATCGACTTCCAGTTACACAGGGGAAAAAAAAGGAGAGCTGTAGGCAGGGATTAATCAATAACTGGCTCCTGTTTCTTCTCGAGAGTCTTTGAGTGGCATCTGCTGCCTGGGTGTGAGAGAGACAGCAGTGTGGGACAGCAAACATCCTGCTGAGGTGCCACAAGGAGCTGGATTTCTGTGCTCTGTGGCTCTGGTGACGTGCAAACAAATACTCAGGATGTGGAGGCTTGGTTTATCTTTGACAGGAAAAAGCCCCCTCCACACCCAGGAGCCCCAGTGCTGACCTCTGGCACGAAACATCATCCTGTGTGAGCTCTGGCTTTGGTTTTTGACTGGGTTTATTTCTGGGCTTTGTCTGTCTCAAGTGTGCTAATTTCGCTGGTACTGGAAAGTGTCGTTTCCTTTAGATCTTCCAGCTGAATAAGAAATCCCTTTGAAGAGCAAGAGATAGCATCAGCAAAGCCAGGCTTGAACCGAGCCAGGGTATTTTCCTGGAAGGTCCTTGGTTGCTCCTTGGATGACAGCAGCAGCTGGCAGCTGTCACTCCATTCCAAATTCCTGGGAATAGCCAGCTTGGTCTGTCAAAGGCTTTAAAGCAGCCAGAGCACCTGATTGGTGTACAAACCCAGCAGCCTCGTAGCAAGGCGTGGGGCAAATAACAAAGGAGTGAACTCTTTTAATGGGAAAATCCAGTTTCTCTGGTGAGGAAACAATCTGTTGCCTGCTTGTATTCAGAGGCCTTGGGATTAAAATTTTGGGTTTGGAAGAAATACACCCAAAACTGGTGTTCTGAGGCAGTGACTTGTTTAACCAGAGGGTTTTAACACACCTGGGTAGTGAGACTTCTCAGAGGACAAAACAAGTGGAGCAGGGATTAGGAGTGGCACTTCCCGAGCTGGGAGTGCTGTAGCTGGATATGGGAATAACACCCTGCCCTGTGGAAAAATGTCCTTTTCCTTGAGTTGGGTGAGTTCGAAAAGGGCATCTCATTTCTCTTTTTCTCATTTATGGAAAGCTTAGGTTAGAAGAGTTAAAACGTGGGATTAAACCCTTGCTCCGAACTGGGTGTGTGAGTGCCCGTGCCCCGTATGGAAGTGAGCTGCCATTCCAGTGTCCCACTTTGTCTTCCTCTGCTCTGGCCTTTGGAGCAGTGCCGGGTGCTCACTCCACAGAGCCAGCCCTGAGAAAATCCCTGTGTATTCCCTCAGGGATCCAAAAGTCACCCCAGGCCAGAGTGAGGAGGAGCAGAGGGCTGGGTAGCCCTGCAGCCCCGGCAGGTACACCTGGGGAGCCAAGAGATGCTTTTTATCTCCACAAGCTCCTCACTTGTCCTGGTGGAACCTCCAGGGTGTGTGGGGATCCCAGTGCTCCTCCTGCCATCCCTTTCCAGCATCCCAGAGCTGTCACAAGGCAGAGCAGGGGGTCAGAGTGCAAACACGTGTCCAAATCCAGAGCCACATTCCCGAAGGAAGGAGCAGTGCCGGGTGTTCACTCCACAGAGCCAGCCCTGAGAAAATCCCTGTGTGTTCCCTCAGGGATCCCAAGGTCACCCCCAGGGCCGAGTGAGGAGGAGCAGAGGGCTGGGCACTCCCTGCAGCCCCGGCAGGTACATCTGGGGAGCCAAGAGATGCATTTTATCCACCTGCAAAGGTTAGGGGAGAACCCCACAAGCTCCTCACTTGTCCTGGTGGAACCTCCAGGGTGTGTGGGGATCCCAGTGCTCCTCCTGCCATCCCTTTCCAGCATCCCAGAGCTGTCACAAGGCAGAGCAGGGGGTCAGAGTGCAAACACGTGTCCAAATCCAGAGCCACATTCCCGAAGGAAGGAGGAGGCGGGAGTTTGCAGCTGGTTTGCTGCCAGGCTCTGTGATCACTGGGGTTTGCAATACACCTTGGCTCTCGCACACGTGCTGCGGCGAGGGATGCTGAGACTGGGGGGACTCTGTTCAGGGAACTCAGTTCAACTTGAAAGCAGGCTGAGCTTTTTATAGGCAAACAGAGAGGAGTGTGGTTTCCTCCGGCCCAGGCTCTGTGAGTCACACCGTACATGACACAGCATTCCTCTGGGGAATCTTAATTGCTGGGACTGATGAGCACATCAGCGCTCTGGAATCTCCCCTCCTGTTACCAAACACACCTAAAGCCTCACCCTGGCGCTTCTGGAAATGACTCCGATAACGCTCAACTGTTCACTGGGTTTTAGTGTCTATCAGAATCCCATTAAGGTCAATTTAATGTTTGTTTTCTTTTGTATCTTCAAAAACAACTGTCCATTAGCAGCCTTGCATTTAAGAAGTTGTAATGGCTGTTACTGCTGTAATACAGATTAAATAATTATTATATATAATAATAAATAGTCATGTTATATTTCAGTAGGAAAGAGGGTAGATTGGGAGTGTCCACTGCACGCCTGTTTTTATTTTTCCCCTGGTGGTCATTTTTGCATCTTTAATAAAAAGGGCTTCATTGCCCATGGCAGAGGGGTTGGAACAACATGATCTTTGAGGCCCCTTCCAAGCCAAAGCACTCTGGGATTCTGTGATTTCTGGATCATAAAGCAAATGTGCTGAAAGGTCTTTGCCAAAGCTGTTCAAAACTTGATGGTCTCCTCCATAATATTTTGCCTTTACAAAGGTATTTCAGCTTAAGAAAAGTGGTTTAAAAACTAAGCTTGCAGCTGGAAGGGATGATAATCTCGATATAAATAATCAGCAATAGGATTTGTTTCCTTGAACTGAGCAGGAAGTCACTTTGTGGTTAAGGCCAAATTTCTTCTCTCTGAAGAAAATTGCTTATATATTTCAAATAATTTAAAAAAATTTGGCTTAGAGTTGTTGTTGAATGTGATTTTAACGCAGAGTCAAGGTCAGAATACCTTTTAATGCTCCCGTGGCAGGTCTTTCTCTGATGTATCAGTGACCAGGTCAGGTTACATGGAGGAAAAACAGGCTCAGGGGGGACCTTGTGGCTCTGCAAGTCCCTGCCAGGAGGGGGAGCCGGGGGGGGTCGGGCTCTGCTCCCAGGGAACAGGGACAGGAGGGGAGGGAATGGCCAGGAGATGGTCAGGTGGCACAGGAGGAGGAATTTGTTGCTGGCAAGGGTGGGGAGGCCTTGGCAGGGGCTGCCCAGGGAGGGTTGGAGTGCCCAGCCCTGGAGGTGCCCAAGGCAGGACTGGCCGTGGCACTCAGAGCTCTGGGCTGGGGGACAGGGTGGGCATCGGGCACAGGGGGGGCTCCGGGGGCTGGCAGGGCTTTGCCAGCCTCAGGGATTCTGTATTTCTGGGCAGTTTTTTATTACTTGTACTAAACTTCCCACCTTCATCTCTAATATCCAGTTGCTTTACTGATGGGTAGGGAAGAAGGGGGCTCAGTATAATCTATCTTATTTTGCTGTTTAGGCAGATTTAAGCTGTCCAGGCAAGGACTTTTGGAGGGATGCTCTCTTGAATGATAAGAAACATCACTGCTGAAGCTTGGTAGTAGCTGTTTCTCTTTAGTGCCAGCAGTCACACCCAGATCTGGTGTTGTGTCACAGTGCTCGTGTCCTGGTCAGGAAAGGAGCAAACAGATCAACACTTGGTGACCATCCCTCTTCCTGAGGAGTCTTTGTGGTGGTTGCAGCACAGTGTGGGAAGGTGGAGGTGGAACAGAGCAGCAGCCACTGAACTGAGAGCAGGACTCTCACATATTCAGTTCTATAGAAAGAAAATGATGTCATCAGCTCGGGCTGTCCTCTGGTTCAGCCCTTGGGCTAAATATGTCCTGGCTGGATTGTGTAGGAGGGGAAAAAAACCCCTCTTTGCACGTCCTGTGGAGGGATTCATTGTGTTTGTTTGTGTTTGTTGAGGACTTTACAGGGTGTTATGTTGTATCTGTCTGGACACGGGCAGTATTTAAATGCCTCGTGGTTGAAAAGATGTTCCCAAAGCTTCCTTTTAATTACCTGTAGTACTCGTCGAACTGTCCTCCCTTCTCCCTTCTGGCCCCACCTGACTCGTGGGAAAACAGGGCTGGCTTTGTTATGTGCCTTGAGGTCACTGAACTCTACAGTCCTGGAGCAGGGGGGGGAAGTATTGCTGAGATAAGATCTGCTGGAGTAACAAAAGAGCGTTTCTGTCAAATATGAACACATTCATTGTGAGAGGTGAGTTACTGGGCTGGCCCCTGTCCTCACCAGGTGACTTCTGCCGTCCCGTGATGTGTGTGATGCCACATAGCAGGCACTGCGTAATGAGGACTGCTTTGATTCCTCGTGTATATGTGCTCAGTGGGAGGCATTTACAGAATTGGTACTGATAGAATTACATCTCAGAAATCTTTAGGTAATGAGTAATTACTAGTTTTATCCCAGAATCCCCCCTGGAAAGCAGGGTGAGGTCAGGCAGATGCATCTGTTGGGTGTCACAGAGCTCAGTTGCTGAAAGACAGCAAGAAAAAAGGCACAGGGAGCTCTCACTGGTGGCTCATCCTCTCTCCCCGTCTCTCCTTGGAATTTAAATGGAGTGGGCTGAGTTGGACTTGACTATGGGTCATTTTGAGGCTTCTGGACTTTTTTGAGGAGCTGATAGTGAGCATTTTTTTGCACTGGATACTCGACTTTCTCCATGTATTAGGAACAAGCATTACTGAAAAGCCCCAGACCAGCTGCTCCTTAAGAACACTTGTTTTCTGTGTGACGAGACGAGTGTGGAAGGATTTCTGTGCGTGGCTTCTGGAAATACTTTCCCCACCCTGTATTTCTTCGATGTGGCTCTGCAGATTCCTCGGTAATCCTGGCAACAGCCTCCCTCTCTTGGGATGGAGTTCAGAAAACCTGATGCTGCTGTTTGTTATTGCTGGTGCCTGTTACTTTTTCCCCCACATGATTCCATGTGAGCAGTGGAAGCAGGCTCTGACCTCACTCCTGGCCAGGATCTGTGTTGCATGCAGTGGCCGGCGGGCTCCGTGGGGTCCCTGCTCTCATGTAAGCTGCTGGAAAACACCCTGCTCAGCCCATCAGTCTTTCCAGCCTGTGACTCAGTGCGCTCCGTGTTGTGGCTTTGCCCTCAATTACACGAATTCCCTGCTGTCCCGAGGCCAGCAGGCATCCTCTGCCTGCTCTCAGACCCAGCTGGGATGCTTGGCACCGTCCTGTCCCGCTGGATCCGTGTGCAGGAGGCGCTGCCTGCTTCCAGTCCTCGCTGTGTTTTTTGGGATAGGGGCCGGATACCTGCCTTAAGGAGCTCTGCTGGTGGTGGCAGCAGTGGGATCCCAGAATCCCGGAACATTCTGAGCTGGAAGGGACCCGCAAGGATCATAAAGCCCAACTCCCAAAAACTTTGCTGCAAGCTTGAGGAATTTGTTGTTTTGTGTTGTTTTAGTGTGGTGAAATACAACTGTTTTTTTTTTCCTTTTTTTTGGTAGAATTGTGTCTTTTTATTAGGGTAGGACTTAACATCTGGTGTTTATATATACTGGGAATATAAATTCTTCCTCCCTGTGCTGGCACTTCCAGCTTTAGCGTGCCAGGCTGAGGCTTTAAAAAGTCGTGCTAGTCCAAGGTGTTGGTGACCCGCAGCGGGGCACGGACAGACCCGAGTGTGCGGGCTCAGTCTCTCTCCTCCTGTTTCGGGGTGTTGTTTGCACCAGCTGCAAACTGCAGCCCTGTGGCTGCGCTGGCACTCCCGGCCTCTTCCTCCTCCTCCTCCTCCTCCTCCTCCTCGTGTGCTGACGCACGGGAGGGAGATGGCCAAGGAGGGAGCAGTGGGTGAGCGCTCGCTCCGTGCGCCGCTCACCTCTCCCGCTTTCCCTTTGCAGGCGCTTCCCTGGGAGCGGTGGGAAGAGCAGCCCTGACGGAGCCAGCCCAGCCACGGGGACCTTGGAAAGGCAACTCGGGACGTGAAGGAAGTTGAGCCGGGTGAGCTCCCGGCTCTGGGAGCTGCTCTGCTGTAACACTCTCAGCGGCCGCTCCGCTTCTCCCGCTCCTCTCGCCCGGAGCGTCGCTTCTGGCTGGCAGCTGGGAAGAGGGAAAGTTGGCTGCTGTTATCCTGATTTCCATGAGTGAGTAGCTCTCTCTGGATGAGCCTGTTTTCGTTAAAAGGCGTGCTTGGCTGGTGCTGGAGGGCCGGGGGGCTGTGTTTCGGGAGCAGAAGGGCTTGGATGCAGTAAGATCTACAACGTGGCTTTTGGGGAGTCGGTTCCTTTCGGTTGGGGCTTGGTTTGGTTTTTTTTTCTAAGGTGACACTTAAGCTTGCGGTTTGTCTCTTGTTTGCTGCTTAGTTTTAGTCTCAGTTTTTAGTTTAACTTAGGATTTGTTTTTTTTAAACTGGGACAGCAGTTACCTGGCTGGGTGAGTACTCCTGTCTTGTGTCCCCTGGGATTGTGTCCAGAGTCTGGCAGTGAATGTTGATGAAACAGTAAGAGCAGGAAGGGATTTTAGTCTTCCTGTGAGGTTTTATAGCAGCTGTACCAAGGCAGTGCCACGTGAGCGTGCCACCCGCTGCCCAATAACCTCAGTGCTTTGGTTGTAGAGAGAAGGGTGGCCCTGGGTGTGGAGAAGAGCACAGTGAATCACTGGGAAACCACAGAAATCCTCTTAGGGAGCTGAAGGTGCAGCAGCAAGAGGAACAGCACTTTATCCCTAAGCTGTGCCTTGGATACCCAGCAGGCTCTTTCCATGGGCTGTGATCCTATTTGTGTGTTTCGGGCACAGCCGCCTTTCCTTCTCATCCTAAACCTCTTTGGAACACAATGCTTTAATCTGAAAGCTTTCTAATAGATTTATAGTGATGAGCCAATTTCTTTTACTTGACTGCTGAGGAAGAAACTAAGGAAACTGCTTGCAGTAGCTCGTGTGTGTGTATTTTTTGTACATATATTTGTGTGTGTGCACCCACAGGAGCTACTCCAGGCATTGGTTGTCAGTCTGTGTGTCTGTATGGGCATGTGTGTCTGTATAAAAAAATGGTTTGTTAAAGCAGGACAGGGTAAGCAATCTTAAAGAAGTATGAATTTCTTCCTGCTCTGCCTCCTTCATTTGGTTACGCAGACAAAGGCAGGAAAACAAACCATAACAAAACCAGCCATATCAAAACTAATCTGCTTACAGCGCTGTCAGGTAAATCATTAACCCACGGGCCCAGCTTGGAAAAGCTGCTAAAGAGGCTTCTTGCCCCTGAAACTCCTGTTTTCCAGGAGGTGAGGAGTGAAATTACTTGCAGCTCTTGGTTTCGTGTGTGGGTGTTTGCTGCTGCTGTGGTTTCTGTACTGGTTAATGAAGTGTTGCTGTCCAGTGGATTAATGATGGCAGAGGACCTGCTCCCTGTGCCTTTCCCTAAAAGAGCAGCTCCAGCCAAGGCCGAGGGGAAACACAGCATTTACTTACTGTGAGTACCGTAACTCATTAATGAAACTTCAGTTTAAATGGGTTTATGGCTGATGGGCTGTGGTCCCTGGATCCTGTGAGCTGAGTTTGTCTGAGCTGTGAAGACTTGCTGTAGGTCTTGCTGTGCTCAGTTCCGCACCAGACTTCTGTTTTGGCTGACTTTGGTTTCTGTAGGCATGCAAGAAATGGATTTCTCCGTGGTATTTGATACTTAGAGTCTGTACAGTCCTGTCTGCGTTTGCTTTATGCTTTGATCGATCGTGTTTGCAACGAGTTTACTTAGTGCAGGTAACTTGAACTATAGAAAATATGCAGCACATGGAGAACAGCAAGAGTAGCTCTGTTTGGGGTGTTTGCAGCCATTGGCTGAACAAAAGAAAAAGGGCTCAAGAAGGGCTTAAGCTGCTCTGGTTGCCCATGTCAGAGAGCATGACTCAAAACCTCCAGCTCAACTCTGAGCTCCCTGAATCAGCATTGCAGCTGTGCCTTGGCCTCCCCAGGCTGTGCCCTTTTGGGTGCCAGGCTCTCATCCTGGCTGTCTTATGCCAGAGGTCTGCCTGGCCCTACAAGGACATTTTCAGGCATCTCCTGATGGTCCTAATAAGACCTCTGAGGGCAGATCTCAGAAGGCTGGAGCTCGCTGTAAGGAAAACCCCAGTGCCTGGAGCTGCTCAGTGCTGTTCTGCCATGGCTCAGTGCCCTGCACAGCCTGTGCCCCCTGTGCCCAGCCTTCCAGATGCCTCTGAGAGCTCCAAACTGCCCTTGCAGCTCAGCAAAGTGCCCTTTTTGCTTGGTTAACTTTACAGCCTGGTTGCACATTACCTTTTTAAAGCTGGCCTTTTTAAAGCCGTCCTGCCACGTGAGGAGAGAGCTCAGGGTTGGCCCTGCCTCTGGGTTACACCTGATGCCAGGTGCCTGAGGGAGGAGCTATCCAAACCTGGAGCAGAAGGGGAATCCAGACCTTTCCCCAAGAGGTGGGAGTCTGTGGGAGGAGGGCTCTGAGCTGGGCACACCCCAGTAAGTGCAGTTTCAGAAGGCAGGGTGGTCCCTTTGTCCCTGCCCGGGGCAGCCAAGTCCATTTGGAATCTTTACTTCAGCATCTCTCCTTTGAGTTTTTAGGGACAAGAGGTGCTGATTGGCATCCCAGCCAGGAGGATGGCAGTCCTTGGGGCAACCAGTTTGCCATCCTCTGTGTTCAGTGAGGTGGCCACAGGGAGAAGGGAGACACCCCCATTCCCTCTCCACTGCTTTGGGAGTGCCTCTGCTCCCCTTGTGCACTTTGCCTCTGGCCTGGGGATGACTTTTTGGCAGGAACACCAGCCTGATGGGGCACCGTGTCTCCAGCATGGCAAAGGAGCTGGAGTGGGGGGATGGCTCTGGCTAAAAATAGCAAGGCAGCTTAGGAAATTGGAGGTGAGGTTTCGACACACAGCCGAGCTGCTCTCACAACTCGCTGCTGCCACCGAAAGGGGAAGGGCTCGCTCCTGTTTGTGCCCGCAGAGCCGGCAGAAACCCAGGAAAAACCCGGGAGAGGAGGGTGGGGATCCGGGGCAGGAAGGAGGGGGTGCCCCCGAGAAGCCCTGCTGGAACAAGGGCTGCTGCTGCTGCATCCAGGTGAGAGGCTCAGGTGCTTCCCGTGGGACAGGTGGGGCTTGGAATCACAGCTGGGCTCTTCTGGGTTACCGACTGAGCCTTAAGGAGGTTTACTTTGCTGCTTGAATTGTTCGTATTCCTGTTTTTTGGGGAGAGTTCTACTTGGGAAAAAGCCCCAAGAAGTAATGGGGGTGTAATTTCACGTCCTGCTCGGCTGTAACACTGCACTCTTGTAAGAGACTCGGTTTTGCAATAAGGGTGTGAAGTGTCAGGAGAAAGGGAGTCAACAAGCGAGCCAAGGGTAAATATCTTGTGCTTTGGAAGCTGCGAGCTTTTGGACTGTTGGGTTTAGGAAGTGGTCACTGCACAGTGTTTTGTCAGCAGCTCCTCAGTGCTTATCGCTATTCCTCGTGGTTTTCACTGCTCCTTGTAGCTTCTCAGGTATTTTCTGTTGCTTTCCCTAAAACAAGGGCAAAATCAAATTAGGAAAACCATTTGTTTCTTTGCTACTGATTTTTTTTTTTTTGGTGTTTTGTTATGGGAGTTTGAGTTTATTTGCTTTCTCCTTTTTTTTTTTTCTTTTAACTCTTTGTCAGCCTTGAGAACAGTGTGAGTTTTCCTGCAGCTCCTTGGTTGTGCCACACGCCAATAACCAGTGATCCACCCTGGTCACTGTTCAGAATCCCAGAGATCCTGGGTGTCCATCCTAGATGGATCCTCAGCGTAACTCAGGAATATTTAGCTATGTAATATTTAGTTTAGAAAACCTGTAACACAGCACTTTTCCTGGGCAATTCACCTGAAGACAAACGGCATTTACTCTTTTCAAGGGGCAGTACATACAAGCTGTAGATAAAAGCCTATCCAGACCTCAGTGAAATTCAGTATCAGGTCAGATTTTACCTTTATTTGGAATTATTCTGTCTTTTAAAAGTGATTGTAAGAATTGAAGTTACTCTTTCAGCCTCTGGACGGGACTCCTGAAGACAAACAGGTGGTTTTACTCAGTTAAGTTTCAAATGCTTCAGCATTATCCTGAATTACTGGGCTGCTTTTCGTAACCAGGAGTAGAAATTCATTGATCCCACTGATATATAAAGCACTGTTTTCTTGTATATTTATGAGATCACTTGAGCAGTCAAGCAGATTTTTCACCAGGAAGAATATGGAGATGTGGACTGTTATACTTTATTAACTCTTTAAACCCAAGAAGTTGAATCCAGTTAACTCCAATTTATTTGCACTGGAAAAGCTGATGCTTTGGGATTGTTGGTTTATTAAGCATCAGGGATGAGAGGGATTTAGTACGAAGACAACCAGTGAGTTTTGGTGAGCTTTGATTTCAGTTTCTAAGACTTCCCAGCTCGCTGGGTTTCTTCCTTATTATTTCCAACTCCTTTGGTGTTTTGAAATTTTCTCTTTTAATGTCAGCCACCTGCTTTGCTTTGGGGACATTGGTTTGTCTGTTCTAAACTAGTCACACCCCACCTAAATCCTGGCATTGTTCAACTCTCTGCATCGTGTTTGGATGTTGTACTTGGCTTAAAGCAACAAAGCAGAACAACCCCGGGGACCTGCCCAGCCTGGGGGGGACCTGCTGGAGAAGGGCCTGGTGGGCACCCAGCTGTGCCCGGCCAGCAGTGAGCCCTGGGGGCCAGGAGGGCAGTGGGAGCCTGGGGGGCAGCAGGAAGGGCACTGGCAGCAGGTGAGGAGGGGCTCCTGCCCCTGTGGCCAGCCCTGGCAGGCACATCTGCAGGGCCGTGCCCAGCCCGGGCTCCCCAGCACAGCAGGCACAGGGAGCTCCTGCAGCGGGGCCAGCGCAGCCCGCGGAGATGCCCAAGGGCTGGAGCAGCTCTGGGAGCAGCAAAGGCTGAGGGAGCTGGGGCTGTTCAGCCTCCAGAGCACCCCCTGAGAGGGCACCTCCCCATGGGGGGCAGTGCCTGCAGGGAGGGGGCAGAGCCCGGCCCAGGCTCTGCTCGGGGGGCCCAGCCATGGCACGAGAGGGACGGGCACGAACTGATGCCCAGCCAGTTCCACCTGCCCAGGAGGGAGAACTTCTTGGCTGGGCACTGAGCCAGCCCTGAGCAGAGCCCAGCCAGGGGGGGAGTCTCCTCCCTGGGGATATTGCAGAGCTGTGTGGGCACAATGCTGTGCCCTGTGCTCTGGGATGGCCCTGCTGGAGCAGGAGGTGGCACCAGGTGCCCCACCGTGGGCCCTCCCAGCCTGACCCACTCTGTGATTCTCTGTTCTGTCCTGGACAAACATTGAAAAACTTTAATTCACGTTAGTACAGTTGCAGTGAGAGAGTGGAGAGAGGTTTTGGGTGGTGAGGCAATTTCTGGTTCTGGGAAAGTTGGAGTTGTGAAAGGGGAATTCATAACACAAAAGCCAAACAAGAAACGAAAGCAACTTCGTGCTGTGTTAGTTTGTCTTCCCTCTTCTTGCAGCTTCAGGAAACAGAAGTGGTGTGACTGTTGGCTGGGAACAGGATTGTAGAGGGCTGGAGAAGCCCTTCTAGTGAGGTCAGAGTGAATCTCACAGCCCAGCAGAACAGTTTGCCCCTGGTTTGAATTGTGAGCTCCTCCACTTACATCAACACCTCTCTGCCAAATCAGATGTATTTTAAATGATAACAATACAACTGTCCAGCGAAGGGACTACTTGCAAACACTTCCCCCTGCATGTGGTGGCCTGGCTTTTTTGCAGGTTGTGGGGGAAAGTTGGGACAAGAATTGGCCTGGTAATTCGGGGTTACTTAAGCTAAAAGCAGTGGTTACCAAATGACATTTATCTGGGAGAAAAGTAACCGAGGCCCAGGCTTTTGTTAATGTTTAATGTTCTGTAACACTCTGCCCGGGCATAATTGAGCCATCAGCGCAGGAGTGATCCTGTCAGAGGGGTTTGTTTGGAGTGATGACAGAGCCCGCTGTGACTTTGATTTCACCGCAGCCTGAGCTAATTGATGAGCAAGGGCCATCATTTATTTACAGTTCTCGGGATCCTTTCGGACTGGTTGTCCTTCTTTTCCAAGCTCTTGGATGGGGAGGAGGAGGATGAGGAGGCTGCTGGTGCTGTGTCCATCCCAGGGATAACTGAGATCTCCTGCCCTGGTGACCTTTGATGTGGAGCGTGTGGCACTCAGCTGGGCACAGCCTGGCACGTGGCACTGGGACAGCCACGGGGGAAAGAGCGGATGCTGCTGAGATGGAATGAAAAATAAGGAAGGGAAAAAAGCCAGAGGGCACCAACACCCCTGCTGGTGGGTTTTGTCTCGGGAATACTCCTGGTTTTTCTTCCTGCTTTCTCTTCTCTTCCTGATTTTGTTTGATTCCAGCATAATACAGTTTGTCTCCATGCTCTGCTGATGAATCACGGGGCTGCATCAATAAATCCAGTTTTATGCAGAGCTTTGGAACAGGGAGGGAGTCCTGTCTATAAGTACCTTTGAAAATAGGTAAGCAGAAGGTTCTGAGAGGAGCTGTGGCTGCCCCATCCCTGGGAGTGTCCAAGGCCAGGCTTGGAGCAGCCCTGGCTGGTGAGGGGTATCCCTGCCCATGGCAGGGGGTGGGACGAGTTGGTTCCCAGTTTGCAAAGTGGAAGGTGGTTTCCAACTAGACACACAGTTGGCATGACTGAACTTTGAGGTTGTTGTTGGCCACGAGTTGTCTGAAAGCTGCTGTGCCTTTTGAATCAGTGTGCAAACACAAGGAAGGCAAGATGATGTGCATTATACACAGGAGTGTTGCTTGTCAGTCAACTGCCTGCAATAAAAAGTGTTAAGGAAAAGGAGATGGCAGTGATTAGGGGCAAGTCTTCCATAGGTAGCTATTACTCTTCCCAAGGGAAATTTGCCAAAGCAATCAATACTTGTAACTGCTAACGCTTGAAATTGTGAAGACATTGTGTTTGTGCTCTGGTGCATGGCCAGGGGCTGGGGAACAGAGACAGCAGAGAGTGTGAACAGTGCAGTTTGTAACTTCTGTCCTGGCTTTGGGCAGGTTCACAGAGAACTCTGACAGAAGGAACATTTTGGCCCTTCTGGCTTAATTTCTAGTGAGTGTTCATATGGGTGGGCAGGCCCTGGCACAGGTTGGGCAGAGAAGCTGTGGCTGCCCCATCCCTGGGAGTGTCCAAGCCCAGGTTGGACGGGGCCTGGAGCAACCTGGGCTGGTGGGAGGTGTCCCTGCCATGGCAGGGGGTGGGATGGGATGATTTGTAAGGTCCCTTCCCACCCAGACCCTTGTGGGATTCTGTGCCCTGCCATCCCATTGCAGGTGCTGTGCTGGGTGGGGAACCACACCCAGACCATCAGATGTTTGTCTCCAGGCTGGATTCTGCCTTTCTCCCATTTGGCCTGACTAAATAATACATGAACCAAAGCAGTGCCTGCTATTTTTAGGCAGTGTGGATCACAAAGGCAAATACAAATGCAACGTTTCTTAATACCAAACCTCCTTGCCTGCTGACTGACCCCAAATTCTGTGCCCTCCATTAGGGGACATAAGTCCCCCTGTCCTCAATGATTTATGCAGCATCTGCGGTAACAGGGCCTGTTGCTTACGGACATGTGTGCATTCATATTTTATGTCTCTGCCTGCCCTTCATGTTTTATTTAATGAAGAGTGTAAGGAAATTGGTTACTTGGCAAAACCTGGCTTTTAGGGAGCTAAGGAGATGCAGGTTTCCTGATCTCTGGGCTGGCACTGTGTGTGTGCTGCTCCCCTCCCTGGGCTGCCCCACCCCTGCTCAGAAGCTCTCTAAAGGTTGATCCTTCCTAATTGCTCCTCCAGAAAGCCAGGAGAGCCTTCACAGCCCTGCTGTTGGCAACCTGTGTCCTGCACATCAGGTTGTGCCCTTTGGGGAGGGCAAGACATCCCAAAACCAGCTAGGAATGTGATATCCTTGTGCTGTCTGAGAGCTGGTGGCTTTTCTGGGCTGAGATCAACAGCATTCCCAGTTCAGCCTGAGCTTACATGGTGCCATGTGTGGCATGTCTGGCATTTCAGGCTGATGCACACCAGCACAAGTTTGTCTCAGGATCAAATTAATTCCAGTCCCTACATTGTTTCACTGATGATGTGAAATAAAACCTGGAATTAGACTCTTTTTGTCAGTGCTGTTGTGGTGTCATGTAGGGTGAGCTGCATATTTCATCAGGATATCTGCCAGTACTTTTATCCCCTCACTCACATGAAATATTTGTGAATTTAGGTTATTTTCAGACCCAGTGAAAAGGTTTTGGAATGCCTGAGGACAGATAATAATTTATTTACTTTTCAGAGAATTTCATGTGTGTTTATGTTCTGTGCAATCTCCAGTAGCCCCACCCTTACCCCTAAAACTCACACAGACCCAAAAAAACCCACCTCAACACCCCCCAAACTCAAACTTCTGTGACTGCTTAATATCTTTTGGTATGAAATAGTACTTGATCTCCTTGCTTCCAGACTGGTTCATTTATTTCCCCCCTCAGCAGTCATTTTAACAGCTCTGTGCTGCTTGCAGGAGAAGCACTGCCATTCCTTGAGGACTCACAATGAATTTTCATGATCTTTCTACACAGGAAGGGTTATTTTTTAGGGCCTCTTATTAAAATGTCATATTTTTAGAAGATCTTGGAGATGTTCTTAGGGTTTACCTATAAGATGCATGGCAGAGCACAGCTCAAGGGTAGTCCTGTAGAGCGAGTCTGACCGTGGGATGAGCAGGTAAAGCAGCAGCCATGGCAAGTTGGCCCTTACTTGTTTTATACTCCTAAAATATTCTGGTTATTAATGTATTCAGGAAGCCTACATGCATTTCCCAGGCTTTGAGGGAATGCTGTGTAGTCCTGGAGCCCGTGGGGTTTTACCAGGGTCAGATCACAGAATCCCAGAATGGTTTGGGTTGGAAGGGACCTCAAAGCCCACCCAGTGCCACCCCCTGCCCTGGGCAGGGACACCTCCCACCAGCCCAGCGTGCTCCAAGCCCCGTCCAGCCTGGCCTTGGGCACTCCCAGGGCTGGGGCAGCCACAGCTCCTCTGGGCCTGCCCACCCTCCCAGGGAAGGATTCCTTCCCACTATCCCATCTAAACCCCCAGCTGACTCTCTGCAGTGCTGTGGCATCCGAGCCCCTCCTGCCCAGAGAAAACATCAGCGGAATTGTTATTCCCATCTTTTGTTTGCTTACTCAGACACACAGCAGGGATAATTCATCCTGCTGGACATCCCTAGGGAGTGTGTCTCCTGAGGATTTACCTACGGGAAGGGCTTATTCCCAGCGAGCCTCTTGCATCCTGCTGCTGAAGGGTGACGTAAAGGAGCAGCACGCTCTCCTGCGTGGCCGCTGCTTCCTTATCTGCTTTGCCATTCCCCTTTTAGCTTCAGCCTCAGCAGCTTTTTCCAGTTCTCTTGCAACCTCCTGTCCTTCCCCACCAGTCAGCAGAGCCCCAACTTCTTGGATCAGTGGCCTCTGGATCAGTGGCCAGCACTGATCCGTCTGGGAGAGGAGGTAGGTCAGCGGTGGGCTATTTTCGTGTGGCACCTCATCGGTGTCCTTGCCTTGCTCTCTCCTTAATACCCTGCTAATCTGAGCTTCACCCATCTGCTTGCAGAAACCTACGTGACTGCAGATTGAAGTCTTTCCTCCTCTCCCTCCCTCTGCTCTGGCTCACACTTAACAACCAGAAATAATGAAAAATACTTTAACCAGATGCCTCTGGAGCTGGTTGGTCATGCGATACTTCTGCACAGAAGGGAGGGAGGGAGCTTTGTTGGGGTTCCTCTTTCTGTGGCTGGAAGGAGAACCAGTACCACGGGGTTCCTGCAGTTCTTGTACCTCCTTATTGCATGTTAACTCTTTGTGTAGCAGCAGCCACAAAACCCAGCCCTGTTTTTACAGGCAAGAGCTCTGTGTTTATCCTGAAACAACAGGCACCGCTTCATCGATTCAATGGTTAATTCCTGGGATGGAATGCTCACTTTTTAAATTGTTTTTCCCGGGGTGGAAGTGGCTTTTCAATCTCTAAGCCCAGAGGAATTATCTGAGCAGTGGGATGTGCTTGCAGGGAGCAGCGTGTGGTGGTCCCTCACAGGGAGCTGTGGTTGTTCCGTGCTCCGTAAGGGACGCACGGCCATGGACACTTGTGTGGGGTGGAGAGAGGATGTGGCATTGGGTGCTGCTCCTGCCTGGTGTGCAGCTCGAGGAGAGGGAACCCAGATTCTGAGGAGTGCATCAGCCACTTTGTGGTGTAGCACTCCTTGTGCCTTCTTTTAGTTAAAAGGTTTAGAGTGGTAAGCCAAGTTTGCTGGAGGCTGAGCTCTCCTGCTGCCAGCTGGACGTGCCTCTGTCCCTCCTGTGGCAGGAGAAGAGGGTATTGCCTGACCAGCCATCTCAGGAGACATCTGACTGCAGTGTCTTTAGTGATTTCTGGTTGTGAAGGGTGAATGAACTGCTGGCTGAGCTTTGCACTCTGTTTGGAGTTGCCTTGGTACAGGCTGAGGGGCAGGAGGGGATGGCAGCATTCCCCAGGTGGGGAGTTTGTAGGGGAAAATCCTGTTCTTCCTTACAATTGACAGAGGGCAGGGATGGGTGGGATAATAGGAAAAAAGTCTTCCCTGGGAGGGTGGGCAGGCCCTGGCACAGGTTGGGCAGAGAAGCTGTGGCTGCCCCTGGATCCCTGGGAGTGTCCAAGGCCAGGCTGGATGGGGCTTGGAGCACCCTGGGCTGGTGGAAGATGTCCCTGCCCATGGCAGGGGGTGGGACTGGATGGGCTTTAATGTCCCTTCCATCCCAAACTGTCTGATTCTGTGATTCTATTTTTAACTGCAGCTGAATTTCCATGGCATGAGCACAGGCTGGTTGTACTTACCCGGTACCTGCCGCTGAGATTGTCCTGTTGGGCTGGAATTACAGGTTACTTTTTGAACTGATTTGATTGGTGTGTTCAAATCCTACCAGTTCAGCATGTGAATCTGTTACCCAGCCAGCCAGTCTGTCATGGTCACTGTGCCAGATAGTGGAGTCCCTGCCTGCAGGAGAGAGGATGGCTGAGAGCCACAGTGCCAGAGATACTCCCTGGGATCATGAGCAGGTGACTGATGGACATCTCCTTGGGGTTGGGAGGACACGGTGACACAGGCACATCTGTGCCTCAGGTGTGTCACTAGAACAAACTTTAGAGTTAATTGGATGTGTCTGCAGGAGGAACTGACTTCTGAGGCTTTGAGGTGGTTATTGAAATATTCGTGATTTCCAGAGCAGTTAGATAGTGAGATCAGAGTTTCTTATCTTTCCTTACTTCTCCTTATTTGTGAACGTAATTGATCCTAACTTTGAGCTGAGAGGAGTATTAAAAACGCGTTTTGCAGACTTTGAACACACTATAATGACTTCAAGTGATTGCGCTCGTTTGATCCACACCTGGTAATGGAACCAGGCTTGTTTTCAGTGTTGTTTTGTGATCTCAGAGTATCTATCAATTAAAAATGTTGGGGAGGCTTCACATTTCAGAGAGAGGGTGTTGGTGTTTTATCTGTTCCAGTGCCCAGTTGTCAGCAGCACCATTCCAGCAGGATTTGCTGGTGTCCCAGGCTCGTTGGTGGCAGGGACGTCACATCTGACGTGGATCGGGAGCAGCTGAGCAGGAAGAGTTGATGATGTTATAATCTGGGGTCTGATACAGAGATAAAGCTACTTGTCAGCGCTGGGGGAGGAATATCTTGGGCTCCTGGAGTCCAAATTCTGAGATATGGAGCTGGTTGCAGCATGAAAGCATCACCTTCAGTGGTGGCAGCAGCAATCCTGAAACACCAGGCACCAATCACAAAATTACCTATAAAAGGCAAAAAATGGGGGCCCTTGGAGTAGGGAAGGGGGTTGGTTGGCCCTCTGGCTGTCGAGGAAGGAGATCCTGGTGGGCTGGGCTGGGCAGGGGGAGGGCTGGAGTGTGTGTTTGCCGTCAAGGCCAAGGGTGGCAGGTCTCCAGGGCAAACACAGGGCTTTGGCATCCGTGTGACGGAGAGAGGAAGGTGGCTGGAGCCTGGCAAAGGAGCTCAGAGGGTTTGCCCTGCTGGGAGCACTAACCACAGCAAGGAGGATGCCAGGGCAGTCCATCTCAATTGTCAGGAGAGCTGGCTCTGCTCAGCCAAGTTCCCAGCGTGGGGATTGCTGGCAATCAAAGTTGTTTGGGTTTTTTTTCCCTTTTTCCAGCCTTTCCTGGGTTTCTAATTTCCCTAGGCCGACCATGCAGTAAGAGTCCTCACGCAGATCTATTCCAGACGTGCTTTATTGCAGTACAACTCTGAACAGGTACTGCTGGAAAGAGGAGGACTGTTCAAAACTCCAAACTTTGGGACTGTTTCTGCTGTCCTGTCTTTCAGACCAGGGAATACTCTGTTTTATATGAAACTAAATCAATGAAAACAAACCCCGGGAGAGTTTTGTTTTCCAAGAGGAACAGCATTGAAAGTGAATGATATTGATGGGGTTTTGGGTGGGTTTATGAACAGTAGCAGAAGTGCAGAGAACTGCATCCTACAGGAGCATCTGTAGATAGTCATGTTGCAACTCTCGAGGCTTGGAGCCTTTTTGATCTGGGTCTGATGTCATGGGCTTCAAAAGTAGGATATTTGAAATAAAATATTTATATTGCTAATGAAATATGGAAATATTATTCTAGGCTGGGTTTCCTAATGTGTAAACTTAGTGGGTTTTGTTTGTTGGTTTTTTTTTTTGCTTTAGTTGTGACTCTGGGAAAGGCATTTTGGAGGAAGCAACTGTAGTGGTCTGGCTACTGTCTACTACATATCCAGTAACAAACCCAAATGCTAAAGAAACATGACTTCAGCTTTCAGTGAGGCTTTGTTTTCACTGTGGTTTGTGCCAGCTTTCCTTTTCCTCATCTGCATGGCTGGTTGGAAATCTCTGCTGGAGTCTGCATTTCAGAGCCACGTTACCATCAGTCACAAGACTGTCCTCAGTTTCCTTGGGCACAACTTCCTTTCCTGTTTCCACTACTCTTTTGTTTTAAATTCGTGCTGCCACTTACATTCCCAGAGGTTCACCACAGCTCTGACTTTCTAACAATAAATGACTTTGAGGTAAAAAACCAAACTCACAAAATCCCCCCCCAAACACCCGCACTGAGTTAAAACATGGAAGGTGCCACATTTAGTCTCTCCTTATTTTCCTGCTCCCATCCTTCTGCACTAGGAAAAAACCCAACTCTTCTGCTTTTTTTTAGTGTAGAACTTGCTTTCCTTTGGAGATCTTGTGTTGTTGGTGTACAGAGCTAAGGAGGTTTGGGTAGTCTGAGGGCTGCTCGTCAGCAGTGCTTTAGCTCAGAGGTTGAGCGAGGACACGGGGCTCTGTTTCCAGCTCTGCCCTATCTCTGGCTGACCCAGATCCTGAGGCATCACTGGGATGTGTGTTTGGTGTCTTGGAGATGGTGGCTGGAGCTGCTGCTGCCTGAGCACAGCCCACTCACCCCCAGGGCTGCTGCTCTCAGAGCCCGCTCCGGGTTGTGGTGCCCGAGGGGGGTTTGTTCGTGACCAGGGGGTGGGTAGGTGGGTGGGTTCATCCTGCTGTAGAAAACTGCTGAGGAGTTAAAGATCCTGCTGTCTGAGCAGGTGGCTCATGAAATCAGACTGGTTTGGGTTGGGAGGGACCTTAAAGATCATCCAGTGCCACCCCTGCCATAGGCTGGGACACCTTCCACCAGCCCAGGTTAATGCAAACTTCATCCAGCCTGGCCTTGAGCACTCCCAGGGCTGGGGCAGCCACAGCTTCTCTGCCCAACCTGTGCCAGGGCCTCAACACCCTCACAAGATTTTTTTTTTTTTTTTTTTGCCCCTAATATCCCATCTTAACTCACATTTAAGGATTTGTGATGGTCTGATAATACTTTCATGCATCCCTTTGCATTTGGGGTGGGGATGTGGAAGGTGGGTTTCCTGTTGCAGCTGGTCAAAAACAAGCTAATACTGGTCCCACTCGTGTTGCAGGTGTTGAATTGCTTTAGGATTGAGACACCAGGATTGTGGAGGGGAGTACAGAAAGAGGTGGGTGCTTGGAAGGCCATGGCTGTGCCTGTGGGTGCCTGCTGGGGCTCTGGGCCTGGTGCCTCCTCTCCCTCCCACGCCTGAGGAGACTTCCCAGTGTGAAATAATTGTTTGGGACTTAAAGTGAAGGCAGGCCCTGCCCTCCCCACCCCATCCTTTCCATCCCCAGATCACTGGAGGCAGGATTTCCGTGCTATGAAAACAAAGCCCTGCTTAGCAACTGCTGGCAGGGTGAGCCTGCTGGCCAGGGGAAGCCTCCTCCAGAGTGTTTGCTGGTTTCCATAACTACTTCCAGCCCTGAGGGAAAAGGAAGAGGAAAAAGGCTGAGCAGAGGGCTGTAGGGCTTTGAATCACAGAGTGGGTTGGGTTGGAAGAACCTTAAAGCCCATCCAGTGCCAGCCCCTTCCATGGGCAGGGGCACCTTCCACTGCACTGGGTTGCTCCAGGCTCTGGTGGAGTCTCGTGAGTGCAGTGAAGGGGCAGAACCACCCCCTGGACATCCTGAGGATGCAAAGGGGTGAGGCTTCCCCAGGTTTGGAGGGAAAAGGGGTCTGGATCACCCAGCCTGCACCCATGGACATTTCCATGCCCACTAGTGGTGGTTGCCATCTGGAGATGAGCTGTTTGGGTATTGAGATGGGCTACAGGTATTTTCATTTTTAAATCCTCACTGCTGAACTCTGGGCTCAGGTTCCGAGCTGTTCTACTGAGCTCTAAGCCTCTGAGTGGATTTTCATTGCTGTTTTTTTTTTTTTTTTTATTAAATTAGGATAGGAAATAGACAGTGAGGGTTTTTTAATTCTTGATATAAAGTAATTTAGAAGCAAATGGGCTGCTCAGGGATTTATGTAGTACACAGGCAGGGTTTTTTTCTCTCTGAAGCTGCATAAGTAGCTGCTCAGGGTATGTGGGTGTTGATTTGCATATTGATCCCAGCCTCCCTTTTCCTAGTAGTAACTCCACTTGCTCTGACTTTGTGTGCACAGGATGATGTTTTCCATCTGTGTTTGACCTTGGAGCTCTGTGCAGCTCCCGAGCCCACCTTTGCTTTGTTTTTATACTTGGAGCTGTTTTCTGCTTGCATCTGTTTGTATTTACAGTACAAAACCAGCTTTACTGGCCTGTTCTAGGATTCCAACAGTTTGCTACTTGGTTGTGGTCACCCTCTTGCAAGGGGTGAGCCTGGTTGTGTGGCCAGGCTGTCCTGGAGGGAGGGGAACATTGCTTGAGAGCTCATTAGTGCTGTCCAGCTCCTAAGTGGTGGCAGGCATCATCCTTTCCTTGCACCCTGGCGTGCAGAGGTGCTTGGCCAGGACAGGATGTCCAGTTCTTGAGGTGTCAGGGTGTTATTGTTAGCCATGATAAAATGCCTGGAGAGGAGGTGAGTGTAGAGTGACTCAGCCCTGCTGTTACAGTTTGTTTTGTGCTGTGAAAAGGCAGGCCAGGAGCTCTTGCTCTCCGTGTAACTCCTGCTCGCCGGCGGGGTTGGGGAATCTGCTTGTGGGCTGGTTTATAAAGCATTACATCTTCCAGCCTTACAGCACTTGGTTTTCTCCTTGCTTATTTCTGTGCATGGATAATCAGAGCATGTTTTCCAAGGGGCAGAAGGCCGATTTTTATCTCCCAACTGTGGTTATCCCTGGACCTCAGTCGGTTTAACTCTGTTTTTCACTGATGGTGGGATCATCTCAACTTTCCTGGGGTGTTTGGGAGGGACACTCAGGGTTTTGAGGGAAACACACCCACTGCCTCTGAAAGATCTGAAAGTCTCCCTGGCTCCTGGTGAGGAGTTGCTGAAATGGCTGATTATTTTATGATTTCTATAGTGACTGTTGCCTTGGCAGCAAAGCTTAGAGAGTAAAAGCACAAACAAGGGGAGGGTGTGATTTGATTTGGGAGGACTTTGATTTTCTTCGGTCGAGTTGCAGAGTGTTTTAGGAGGAGTTTGGAGATGGACAAACTGTTTTTGGGGGTCTTTTTTTTCCTGATGAATGTAGGTTTGTCTTATGAGTGTTAATTGCAGGACTTGATGCTTTCTGCTTGCAAGAAGACCCCAGACCTAGGTCTTGTCCTTAGCAGGAGGAGCATGTGGAGCTGCTGGAGCAGGTCCAGAGGGGGCCACCAGGTTGATTAGAGGGCTGGAGCCACGCTGGGAGAGCTGGGGGGGCTCCCCTGGAGAAGAGAAGGATCCAGGGAGACCTGAGAGCCCCTCACAGTGCCTAAAGGGGCTCCAGGAGGGCCGGAGAGGGACTGGGGACAAGGCATGGAGGGACAGCACACAGGGAATGGCTTCCCACTGCCAGAGGGCAGGGAGAGATGGGATATTGGGAAGGAATTGCTGGCTGGGAGGGTGGGCAGGCCCTGGCACAGGTTGGGCAGAGAAGCTGTGGCTGCCCCATCCCTGGGAGTGTCCCAGGCCAGGTTGGATGGGGCTTGGAGCAGCCTGGGCTGGAGGGAGGTGTCCCTGCCCATGGCAGGGGGGTAGGACTATATGAATTCCAACCCAAACCATTCCGGGTTTCTAAATGAGGAGGTGTAACCAGATGGTGATTGTATGGCTGATTATCTTGCCCTTTACCCGGTGAGCTGTGTGCTCCCACATGCAGTCCTTGTGCCCAGGGGCATCTCTGCAGGGCAGTGCAGGAGAGAACAGGTCTCGATCGCCAAGGTTAGAGCGGTGCACCCTCAGTGCTTGTTTGTCCCGCTGGGGTGGCCCTGG
Source organism: Scytalopus superciliaris (assembly GCA_013400415.1). Classification (NCBI taxonomy): domain Eukaryota; kingdom Metazoa; phylum Chordata; class Aves; order Passeriformes; family Rhinocryptidae; genus Scytalopus; species Scytalopus superciliaris. Next base: position 122,713 of record VXBX01003824.1, on the reverse strand, counting down.
AATTACAGCCACATACGGATTGAAGTGGTGGTGGCAATTACTCCCTGTGTGTTGAGTTAGCACTTGAGTGTTTGCTGGGAACAGGGGGGAAAAAGGTCATGTAAACACGAGGAGGTGGGGCCTGGAGCCCTTGATGAGGTTGTTTCACCCTGCTTGGGTCTTGTGCCGGTTATTTTGAGATACCGGTTCTACACCGGCAGCATTATCGCAGTGCACTTGGCATTATTATGATCATCACATTGTTATTTATAATTCCTTAATGAAGCAGCCCTGCTGCACATGGAGGGAGTGTTTCAGTGGCCTGGCCCAGCCCAAGGAGGTCATGGCAGAGCTGGGAGGGTTTGTTTGCCCATCCCCTTGGGACCAGGCTGAGCCCCGTGCATGTGGCCCGGCAGCAGCCAATGCTGGTCCTCAGCTTTTGTGGAGAGGAGAGGACCTTTTGTGGAAACCAGGGGGTCAGTGATGGCTGTTGGTCTCCTGTACAGTATCTGCAAACCTCACCTGATGAAGCTTTCATGAATACACCGCAGGAAACGAGGAATTTTTAATGTGACAGACTGAAAGGTGTTGTTATGCCTGTTCCTCCTCCCTTAGACAGGCTGCAGAAAAGAGGCTTGGCTAATAGGTGGTGTTAGAAATTCTAGTTGGTTTTCCTCATTTTAACTCTCAAGGAAAACAGCTCCGTGGCCTGTGTCCTCGGCAGGGTATTGACTTTCCTCTGAGCCTTCCTCCCATGAGTATCAGTTACTCTGTTTTTACAGGAGGTGCTTGATAGTGATTTACGTGCTGGCGGTGCGAGAGCAGCGGGCTGGGATTGCAGCTGGCTCGTGCTCCCTGACATGGGGACTGAACTGTGTGCTCAGGAGCTCCTGGGTGAGCCCCACACCGAGGAGATGGGGTGGGGTGGAATTCTGTGCCTCTGTGTGCAAGGTGGGATTTCTCATTTTTAAAACCAACTAAGACTCTTGGGTGATAGATTTGTTTCACATCCCGTAAAGTCACAAAAATTGGAGTCAAGCAGCCTTTACTCTTCTGTGTAGTACCTTTAATAGCATCACTGGGGATGAGTTTAAAGCATGAGCACAGTCCCCACGTGCCACATTCACATGTCTTTTAATCCCACCCGGGATGGTGACACCCTAACCCTGGGCAGCTGTGCCAGGGCTGACAGCCCTTTCAGTGAAGAAGTTTTTCCTAATATCCAATCTAAACCTTCCTTGGCTGTGGAGATTAGTTTGAGGGTTGGCTACAGGCTCCTGAATGCAGTGATGAACCTTTGCCCCGTGTCTTTGGGCTTCTGAGTCCTCAATGTTGTCAGGGAGTGGACAGGGTCAGGGTGTGTCGGGAAGGTGATGGTTCAGGGTTTGCCTCAAAGCTGGGAAAGTGGGATTCAGTCACTGCAGCCTTCAAAGCTGAAAAGGTTTAATATTGCCCCACCTCGTGGTGTACACAGGGTGCTCTGGCAGCCCCAAAGCCAGGCTGGGTTTGTAACACACAGCTTGGAGCTGTGAAACAGCACAGGAGACCCAGGCCCTGCTCCAGACCAAGAGCCCCAGGTGTTGTAACAGCATTAAAAGACAAATAACCTGGGTTTCAACAGCATTGTGAGGCATCATCCTCGGGAACAAGAATCCCATAGAGAAGTCTGTTAGGATTAGTTGGGAATTTTTGTGCCTCGGGACAGTGAGCACAGAGAGATGGGCACAGTGGAGAGCTGAGCTGCTCTCCTTCAGTGCCAGCCTTGTAGGAGCTTCTAATGTGGGTTACTATGAATAATTCAGTCTCTTTTTCCATGTTCAGAGCTCTGTAACTAAATACTGATTTGCTAAACACAACTTGAATAATGAAGCAGTCTGTGACTGAAAGCCTTGCTCCGTACTGGAAACAAGAAAGAAAACAGAGCTGTGCCCTCTCTTCTGTTTTAAAACAACAGATATCCACAAGGTGGAAGAGTCATCTCCATTCCTGGTTGCCCCATGGATTGAAATATGTGCACATCGATAGCATGCCCAGCAAGTGAGAGGTGGCCTGTTCAAAGCACTGCCAGTCCTTCCTTCCCAATCATCATGATTCATTCCACAGAAAAACAGGCTGAAATTGCACCTCTTTGTTGCTGAGTTTAGAGGGAACAGGTGGAAAAAAAACCACATTGGTGTGCAGTGTGGCCTCATTTGTATGTAAAGCTCTGTATCTGTTGTGAACCACTTTAACTCAAATTGTGCCAGTAGGGTAAATTATTTGGGCTTTCCTCAGTCACAACTTTGCTCCCTGCAATGAAACACAAACACTTGGTAGCCTGTAAGAGGCTAAAAATATTCTTGAAGCTGATAAGGGCTTGATATGACTTCTGAAAGCATGAAGTGGTTTTTTTCCCATGCTGTTACTTTCTTTTTCACCTGTGGTCTGTGGGATGGCAGGTTGGAGAAAGGGGTTTCACTGGTTCTCTCTCTTTGCTCTGGGGAGGCCCAGTTTTGGTTGGTTGGTTGAATAAATGTCTCAGACCAGGAGATTTCCTGGTGGTGGTCACTGCCATGGGATCGGCACATTGTTTGCTGCTCGTGCCTCAAACATTCAGGCGGAGGTTCCAGCAAGTAATGTCTGTTTTTTGTAACTTTTGTATTGGAAGTGACCAGCTTTTCAAAGTTGTTTTTGTAATTCACTGGCTGTAGAAGTTTCTTACTTAGTTCCTCTTTGTTTTGGTTTGGTTTTAAGTTCCATTTTCCTCCGTGTTCCTTTTTTCGGCTGATAGAAAACATTGCTCTGAATTGTCGCAGTGTACCATGGAAACAGTAAAATTTACCTCAGAGCTGCTAAACACATGCAAACCTAAATGCTTTGGTTTATTTTCAGGCTAATCTGCTTGGACATGGATTTTTCCTGCTGGCCCAGAGAGTAGATCCTTGCTTATCTATGTCATTTTTTGGGTGTTGGTGACCTGGTGCATTAGATATGGCAGCTGGAAGTGTCCGAGGCCAGGCTGGATGGGGCTTGGAGCAACCTGGGCTGGTGGAAGGTGTCCCTGCCAAGGGGGTGGAACTGGATGGGCTTTGGGGTCCCTTCCCACCCCGACCTTTCTGGGATTCTGTGACTTTTGCCTTACAGAACAAAAACCAGGCTTCATATTCAATCACTGGGGGCAACACACTGCATTAAGGTACCGGTCTGTGAGGGGGAGAAAAGGCTTCTGATACAAATAATACTGAATGTTCCCCCCTGTAGATCCTTAAATCCATGAGTATGAGGGTTGTAAGAGAGGTTTGGATGCTGGTTATGGACCAGAGCTGCATAGTAATAGGAAATTCCCCAAATGCAGAGCAGAAAGGAGCGGTGTTAAAGCTCTTAAGGAATCAGCAGCAAGCCTGGGAAGGACAGTGCTGTGTGTAGGAGGTTGGAGCTCCAACCAGTTGGCCTTTCCCATGTAGAACCTGAGTGTCCTGTAGGAATTGCATCTCTATCCAAGAACTACAAGCCCGGTGCTGTCCTAACGAGCCATTTTGGGTGTCTCTCCCCGCAGGAAGAAGAATGCCAACACGAATATGAAGTGAAGCACCTCCTATGCTGTGCCACGGCGCGCCGACGCTCCCGCGGGCCGGTTGGAGACGGGCACCTGCCTCTGGCCACGCCGCTTCCTCGGGGGAGATGAAGCCAAGGAGGAGCTTCCCGGCGCGCCGGGGTGGCAGGGAGTGCTGCCCGGTGTGAACCCCCATGCCAGACCGTGCCCCCGCTGCCTGGCGAGATGAAAGAAGTGGTGCTGTGGTCACCCGAGGAGGTGACCAGCTGGCTCACGGAGAATGCCGTGCCGGAGTACTGCGAGCCCCTGAGGAGCTTCACCGGGCGGGACCTCATCAACCTGACGGAGGAGGATTTCAAGAGGACGCCTCTCTCCCGGGTGTCTTCCGACAGCGGCCAGCGGCTTTTGCACATGATTGAGACTTTAAAAATGGCCCACCACATGGAGGCTCACAAGAACGGGCACGCCAACGGGCACATCCGCGCCGGCGGCGCCGCCGTGCGCGAGAACGGCTTCGGCAGCAAAGCCAAGCTCAACGGGATGCCCAACGGGTTCAAGAAGGAGATGATAAAGATCCCCATGCCGGAGCCGGAGCGCTCGCAGTACCCCATGGAGTGGGGCAAGACTTTCCTGGCTTTTATTTATGCACTTTCTTGTTTCGTCTTCACCACGGTGACTATCTCAGTCGTTCATGAACGAGTGCCTCCCAAGGAGGTGCAGCCTCCCCTCCCAGATGCATTTTTCGATCGCTTTGATCGGGTGCAATGGGCTTTTTCTATTTGTGAAATCAACGGCATGATCCTTGTAGGACTGTGGTTTGTTCAGTGGCTGCTCTTAAAATACAAGTAAGTAAAACCACCTGAAAACGGAGTGCTTCTGACAGCTTTTTTGAGGGCAGAGGATGGGGTGCATCCAGATGAAATGAAGCTTTTTGTGATCTTCTGATTTTCGGTTTCTGAAGCTGAAATAGGTACCCTGCAGTGTGAGCTGCTTGTGCAAAAGGCAGAAGTTCAGTCCAGCTGTTCCCTAAGAAACTAAACTGGTTGTGTTTGCCTGCACAATTAACTGGAGCCCTTTTTATGTGTGAAAAGCCCAGGAATTGGGTGACATGATGTTCTGAACTCAGTTTGTTGTTCAGTTGGCTTAGAGGGAGCACAGCTCACACTGTTGTGAGGGCAGCTGTGAACCATGACCCCAGGGAAGGGCTGGGGCTGTGCCAGGGCAGGGCAGGGTTGGATCTCAGGGAAAGGCTCTTCCCCCTGAGGGTGGTGGGCGCTGCCCAGGCTCCCCAGGGCAGTGGGCACGGCCCCGAGGCTGCCAGAGCTCCAGGAGGGTTTGGACAATGGGACAGGGACAAGGGGGGATTGTTGGGCTGTCCTCTGCAGGGACAGGAGTTGGACTTGATGATATTATGGGTCCCTTCCAACTCTATATATTCTGTGTCTTAATGTCTTTGTGCTTTGCCTGATGTAAAGCCCTACCCTAAAATGCTGATACTCCTGTACAAAACCTGCAGGCAGGGGATTAGTCCATGCAATATTCAATTGCTGCATGAAAAAGAGCACTGAAGTAGGTTTTCTGCTTGCCATTGGGTGAAGCAGGTAATGTCAGACACAAAGGATGTCAAAAGCTAATCATAAAATAAGCAAAAGCCTAGATAATCAATGGATTTGCAAGCTTTCAGTGTCTGTCTGCCTGTTGCTCCTGCTGGTTAGAGTTGCAAGAGTGGACTTGCCTGCCAGGGGAATTAAGCTGCCACTCACCCCCCTCAGAGAGCAGGGGGATGTTCAGTGTGAGGTATTTATAGAGCTGTAAACACACGAAGCGTTCAGAGTCAAGCAGTAAGAGGTGGCACCACACCTTCCCTTCTGACAGCCAGGCATCACTGACAGCCCCACAGCTGCCCTGAGGGGCTCCTCTTCTCCTCTGCTCCTACAGCATCTCCTTGTTCACCTGTTCACTGACTCTTTTTGGTGACTCTTCCGTAGAAAACTGAGCAAGGAGCATAATTTGGGCCCCACCATGCAGAATACAAGATCTTTTGGCTCGCAGGGCTTGGTAGTGGCCTTAAAATTAAAGATTTCCCTTTTTAAAAGAAATAAAAACAATGGCCAGTGAATCACTTGCCCTTGTAATGGAGAACATCATTAAAACTTAAGCAGGTCGTTCAGCCACTTAATGAGGTACAGATGGGTTAAAAAGAGGGAGTTGTTGACCTGGGGCAGGATGTGCAACACAGCTGTGGATTCCTGGAGGAATGTGACAGATTAATCCCCAAGACTTGCATGGTGGTTCGTTCATCCCTAATTTATTTCATCAGGTGAAAGCTCCCCCTGTTGTACACTTGTACAGAGTTCCTTAAAGGGAAGCTTCAGCTTCAGTATCACCCTTATGTAGGTAGGTGCAGTGCTACCAGCTGTGCTTCAGCTCCTCTCCACCAACTTCCCTGGGGATCTCTGAGCATAAATGTTCCCACCCAGGGCAAATGCCTAGAGAAGGTGATGTGGGATCGCCCTCGAGAATGAGGTGTTGGGTTAATGGGGTGATGTGAGGGATCAAACGCCCTCTGATGGAGCTGAGCAGAACCTTTGGGTGAAGAACAGCAGAATTCCTGAGGTGTGTGGAGGTTTTGAAGCAGTGAGTTGTGGGTGGGCTTGCTATCACTGACAGATGTGAAGGTGCTCCCCCACCCTGTCCCCCGCTTGCTTTGCTGTGTCCATCGTTACTTGCTTTATAGAGTCACAGGATGGTTTGGGTTGGAAGGGAACTTAAAGATCATCCCATTCCAACCTCCTGCCATGGGGCACCTCCCATAGAAGGGCTTTTTCCTGGTGTTAGGGGGAAGATGTCAGGGAGTCACAGAGCTTTCCATTGCCAGTATCAGCCTGGGAATAGCTGATCAGCCCTGGCCAGTGTGTGGAGTGGTCACCAAATGGTGTATGACAGCATTTGGTGCATAATGACACCAAAAGCCTTCTGTCCATGAGCAGAGGTATGGAAGTCTGAGAGGCCTGAGCTGTGGCTGAGCAGCATGAAGGGAACAACAGGAGAGGTGCTGTTGGGAACAGGAACCCAGTGGGGTGGCTTTATCTGGAGGACCTCATTCTGGTGGCTTTGGATGTTGAACCACCACATGGGTGGTGATTCAGTGCTGTGAGAAGAGCGGAATCACTTTTGGGGTGTGGGTTATCACTTCCCTCTGAAACTTAATTAGAGAACAAAAGGAGGGCATTAGGCCAGATGGACCTTCCTCCCTTGTCTGACCTCTGATGGCATCAGGGTTAACCTTTGCCACCCTCTGATGTGAAGATCAGATGTGCAGAGCCCTGATGACTGGGCAGGATGAGACCTGGTTCCTCACCTGCTCAGGTGACAGAAACACCTCTCGTGGGTGTGTCCCAGTGCAAGCCCAGGGTCACTGGTGAAGCAGCAGCTTTGTTACCTGTGAGCTGGGTCAAACCCTTCACCAAGGGAGGCAGCTTCTGTGTTTCACATTCTTTTAAATACTTTCCTTTGCCAAGAAGTGGAATTCCTGTTGGTTATCCCACCAGATCCATTATTTGCTGTTACTGATTCCACCCAAGCTGAGCCTGCTGCTCTCCCAAGCCATGAATGGTGACAGATGTGTCACTCATGATACTGGTCACTCAGGTCCTCCTTGTTCAGCCCAGGGATTGCGTGATGGTGTTGGATACAACCTACGCATCTTCTTTGTGGGCCTGCAGATCAGGGGCCAGGATGGAGGGGGTACTGGGGCTGTGTCCAGCTAACCAGGGCTTCCCATGGCCCCTGTCACAAGCACAACTTGCCCAGAGAAGCTGTGGCTGCCCCTGGATCCCTGGGAGTGTCCAAGGCCAGGCTGGACGGGGCTTGGAGCAACCTGGGCTGGTGGGAGGTGTCGCTACCCATGGCAGGGGGTGGGATGGGCTGATCTTTAAGGTCCCCTCCAACCCAAACCAGTCTGGGATTCCATGATTTTAAGAGTGTCCGTGGGCTGGTTTCTCCCCAGGGAGCAGGAGGGCTGTGCAGGTCTGGGCTGGGGCCCCTGTGCTGCCCAGGGCTGTTCTCACAGACACCACGGGGAGCCCAAGGAGCCCAGGCGAGCTGCTGAGGCACAATGAGCTTCTCTGGGAAGCATTCCCAGATGTTCTGGGAGAAGGACAATGCTGGGCTTTGGCCATGCTTGACATCTGATTCGCTCAGGGGACTGAAAAAGCTGCGTGTTCACTGGTGATGTCTGGAGAGCTGGATGTCTGGGCCAGTAATGAGCATAGAGGTTGTGCTGCCCAGCTGGCTCTAACTCACACACGCACATAAATCCTCTGGAGAAGGGGAAATAGGAGGCTTTTTACAGTTTTTTCTTCTTTATATTACAGTACAGAGCACTTTGACACTTTCCCAAGCTAAAATATGCCAAATCCAGCTAAATCAAGCGGGTCTGTGGGTAATTTTAATTAAAAATAGAAGTTCAGTGCTTGATGAAACGCTGCCACTTTTTGGTCTCTTAAAATACGATGCTGCTCAGTCTTTTAATCCCCAACTGCCCCTATTTGCCCTTAGGCCAGGTTATAAAGAAAAAGCAGGTTGATGTCTGGTTGTAAAAGCCAGCACAAGGGTGAGACCTTCACTGGATCACCCTTGTGGGAGAAAAATTCTGCTCTGTCCCAGTGGCTTGGTGCCTTCCATGCTTAAATTTCAGTCCACGGAGCTGCATCAAGAAGTACAATTTTTAGCTCCCAGCTTTGTCCATGTTTACATCAGAGGAGGGAAGAAAAAAATCTGGAATACTGTGTTATAGCAGTGAGCACTCCAGGGCAAAATGTGTTTACCCTGTAAGAGTTGATGTTTTTCTGATAAATCAAGGCACTCGAGTTGTTATTAATCTGGCACTGCAAAGTCATCCTCCTTTGAGAGCGGAGCACTCCAGTTTTAATAGTTCTGCCTAAAGCTATTAAAAATTTAAAAGATGGCCAATTTTGAGTTTCAGAAGAGCTCAGCTTTATAGGAATATTATTTTTTAGAAAGCGAATAAAAAAAGCAACAAATGAATTCCAGTACCTGAAGGGAACCTACAAGAAAGATGGATAGAGACTATTTCCAAGGGCCTGGAGGGACAGGACACAGGGAATGGCTTCCCAGTGCCAGAGGGCAGGGGTAGATGGGATATTGGGAAGGAGTTCCTGGCTGGGAGGGTGGGCAGGCCCTGGCACAGGTTGGGCAGAGAAGCTGTGGCTGCCCCAGCCCTGGGAGTGTCCCAGGCCAGGTTGGACGGGGCTTGGAGCACCCTGGGCTGGTGGGAGGTGTCCCTGCCCATGGCAGGGGGGGGGATGGGATGGGCTTTGGGGTCCCTTCCACCCCAAACCATTCAGTGATTCTGTGAATACCAGAACTTGCAGCTTGAATTGCTCATAACTGCAAGTAAGGATTTAAAATCCCCCAAGCCCAGCAGGGTGTATGACCAGTAGAACACAAAGGGGTGGTTAACTGCTGTAATTGGATTGCCCTTCATTCCTGGAACCCTGGCAGTGATGTCCCCGTAGGGTCCCTCCCGAGGTTGCTGCTGTCCTGGTGGCTGTGCCAGCAGCAGTGTGGTTGCTGTAGTTCTTTCCTGGGTATGTTCTTAGCCTCTTTCCCCCCCCTGTGCTCATGCTGGGTTTGCAGAACCACCTCAGTGCACCCCAAAACTGCAGCTGCTCTCTCTGCATTGGCCAGTGGCTCACTGGCAGCTCTCAATAATCAATGTCTTTGCTGCTGTGGTCGCTTAACCAGAGAAGTGGCTTCCCCTGCTGTGGCCAGGGCAGCTCTGCAGTTGTGTTTCAGAGGTTTCCTTGCTGATGTGAATTGCTTCCTTTATAATGCTGCTCAGGAATGATGTGTTCTCACTCCTTTGCGTTATCTGAGCTCTTTCTTCTCAAGAGACCCTTTGTAATTACTAAATGTGTGTGTCAGCTGGAATAAACTTCCTCCTTTTCATCTTAGAATGAAAATACTGTAACTTTATCCCCTGCCTTGATGAGGAAATTAGCGAGGGCCCGCAGCTGATGGAGGGGTGTGGGGCATGAAATCCCCTTTAATGTCTTCAGCACCCAATCTGCACAGGACTTGGAGTTCTAATCCGTAGATTTCCTGTAATCACCTCCATGGATAATGTTAGTTGAGTTGCTCTTGTGTTTCTGACCTGGAAAGCGTGGGAATGTTTGTGAAGTGGCTCAGTACTCTCAGGTGTAAGCCGACACTGTCATGGGTTTTAAAAGCTCCAGAAGAAAACAGTTGGTGGTTTGTTTTATTTACCTTTGCGTGTTTTGTTTGCCTGAAGTGACCTCTTTATTTTCCCCTCCCTTTTCCCCCTCCCAGGTCTATAATTAGCAGAAGATTTTTCTGTATAGTTGGCACACTATACCTGTACCGGTGTATTACAATGTATGTGACCACGCTCCCAGTACCTGGAATGCATTTCAAGTGTTCTCCAAAGGTAAGCTGTGTCTGCCTGCCTTTCTCTGGTTTAATCTGTGTGTTTGCCCCTCGTCCTGCTCGTCCCAAAACTGTGAGCAGCACTTTCTCAATAATTGTTACCGGTGGTTACTGAGGGAGGGGGTTCTGCCCCCTCAGGTGAGACCCCACCTGGGTCACTCTGCACAGTTCTGGTGTTCCCAACACAAGAAGGATGTGGAGCTGTTGGAGCGAGTCCAGAGGAGGCCACTGAGCTGCTGAGGGGACTGGAGAACCTCCCTATGGAGACAGGCTGGGACAGCTGGGAATGTTCAGCCTGGAGAGCCCACAGCACCTTCAGGGTCTGAAGGGGCTACAGGGAAGATGGAAAGAGACTGTTTCCAAGGGGTGGAGTGACAGGACAAGGGGGAATGGCTTCAAACTGCCAGAGAGTAGGTTTAGGTTGGATGTTAGGAAGAAATCCTTCCCTGGGAGGGTGGGCAGGCCCTGGCACAGGTTGGGCAGAGAAGCTGTGGCTGCCCCAGCCCTGGGAGTGTCCAAAGCCAGGTTGGATGGGGCTGGTCTGTGGAAGGTGTCCCTGCCCATGGGATGATCTTTAAGGTCCCTTCCAACCCAAACCATTCTGTGACTGTAATTTGAGAACACTAGTTTGGCATGACAGAGACATCCTTCTGCAGATCATCAGCTCCCTCCCAGCAGAGGTGTTGACAGGTGCTTCGGGGCAGTGCAAGCATTCCCACCCTTTTCAAAATGCTCATTTACACAATTTCTGTGGCATTTTCAACTAATTTGCATGATCAGCAGTTTTCTGTCTCCACCAAAGCAGTTGAGGGTGTGCAGCCTGTGCAGGTGCCACGTGTGACACATTTATTTCTAACCACCTCAGCGTGTCAAATCCGAGTATGATTTTGTGTTTCAAAACTTTTCTAAGGCTGGTGGAACTCTGTCTCCTGCCTATATTTGTGCAATTGTAGCACAAGGGTTTGTCACCTCCTCCCCAGTGTGGGTTTGTTGTGCTGAGGAATAAACTTGGGTGGGTGAAACCAGGCTACTGGGACAGAGGTGCTTGGACAAGGCCCTTGTGGTCAGCCTGGAAGGGTAATTCGTGTGCTTGGGGTGGAGATGGGGCAGGGATGGTGGTGCTGCATCCAAGCATTGCTGGAAGCAATGAAGCCCATGGATGTACTAACAGCAGGACTTTGCCAAGCCACGTGTGGCTTTTGGAGGGGCTTTTGGAAAGAGAAATGAGCGGGACAGAAGTCAACACTGTTTGATCAGTCACCTGTTGTGAAATTAAAAAAGAAAGAACACAGGCATTTATGGGCTGCAGTGAATAAATCTGCCAGTTTGGGGGATTTATGGCGTTGGCAAAACCTTCTCATTACTCAAGTAGAGACAGGCTTGTGTTGTGCTCCTCTATTGCCCTGCTAAGACTAAGGATTAGCTGGGTTTTCTTGAAAGCTATAAATATACTGGTGGGAGAAGAATAACCTCTCAACACCTTATAGAGTTATATATGGTTGTAAAGAGTGGGCTTGGGGGAGCACTTTAATGATTGTAAGGATCAGTTAGCAGGGCATGTTTAATTCCTGCAAGGAAGCTGCTGAAATCTGTCAGAAATTATTAATTTCCACTTCTTCAAGGCAGCACAGAAGTTCAGTACTCTGCTCTGACAGACACCAGGGTGTTTGTGTGGGACTGGCAAGTGGAAGGGGTTCATTTTGAAGATTTTCCAGGGTGGCCTTAGGGTTTGGAGTGAGATATTCTTCCGTTCATCATATCTTGGTTTTAGCAGATGGATGTACCAGTTCATCCTGGTTTCCCTTGGTTTATCATCAGTAGGGCCTGTGCTGCTAGCAACAAGGTGAATTAAATTAATTTATTTTAGAGTGCCTTGCCTCCTGAACAGAAGGAAAACCTCACATGAGCACCAGCTATAATAGGTACAAGGCATCAACAAACTCACATCTCACTCCCAGTCTTTTTCCCCCTAAGAATGTGCTGCCAGATTTTGGGAATTGTTTGCTGACTGATTTTGTGGATCAAGGCAGAAGGAGAGAAGTACCAAAAGGCAGAGTTGCTGGCTCAAACTCTGCAAGGCTGAAGCTGATCTTTCACTGTGCTGTTGTGTTTTCCTCTTTCCCCCAGCTCTTTGGAGACTGGGAATCTCACCTGCGAAGGATAATGAAACTGATTGCTGGTGGAGGATTGTCCATCACAGGATCCCACAACATGTGCGGCGACTACCTGTACAGCGGCCACACCGTCATCCTAACCCTCACATACCTGTTCATCAAAGAGTGTGAGTTCCTCGCTGCTCCTGGGGTGTAATTCCCTCCTCATTGAGGCATTGTTGTGCTCATCGTTAAATGCAGTTGAAGTTAAAGTACCTGGATGAGAGGAAATGGCCTCAGGTTGTGCCAGCGGAGGGTTGGGTTGGATATTAGGGGAAATTTCTGTGCCAAAAGGGTTGGAATGGTTTGGGTTGGAAGGGACATTAAGGCTCCTGCAGTTCCACTCCCCTACTGTGAGCAGGCACCTTCCACTAACCCAGGTTGCTCAAACCTGGCCTTGGACACTCCCAGGGATGGGGCAGCCACAGCTGCTCTGCCCAACCTGTGCCTGGGCCTCACTTGGATCCCTCACAGGGATTCCTTCCCAATATCTCATCTAAACACAAATTAATTAATTTGACTCTCCAGGTATATTAAACCTTTCTCAAAGAGTTCATAACCCTTCTCTTGTCCAAGGGTCTCGTTACCCCACGTACAATTTTAAATTACACCTTAGAAGAGTGAGACTTGCTTTGTGATCTCAGCATTCCTGCTCTTAATCTCCCTGCAGGTTCACAGTCCATGACCTCTGCTAATCACACCACTGGTCCTGATAATGCTGTGCTTTGAAGTAACCGCTGCTTGTGCTTCGTTCCAGATTCCCCGCGGCGACTCTGGTGGTACCACTGGCTTTGCTGGGCACTCAGCATGGTTGGGATGTTCTGCATCCTCCTTGCTCATGACCACTACACTGTGGACGTGGTGGTGGCTTACTACATCACTACAAGACTATTCTGGTGGTACCACACGATGGCCAACCAGCAAGTGAGTTCCTCCCGCTCTTCGGGTCTCTCCCCCCCCGCCGTTGGGTTTGCAGGACAGAAAGAGGCATCTTTGGTTGGGTTCTTCTTGTGTCTGCCCAAGGCAGGCAGGTCTCTGCTTCCCTTGGGCAGCCTCAGTGTTTGAAGTCCTGGATTTGGGCCAGGATTTGTGATAGCAGAGCAAACCCTTCAGACTTGGTGGGGTTTTTTGCCTTGTTTTTTTGTTTGTTTGTTGAGGCTAACTGGGTTTTCCTTGTATTCTGTGGCTTGTGCCCTTTAGTTAGATGACATCTCTCTTGAGGAATACTATGAGGGCCTCACTAAAAATGTTTCTTATGTGTTTCCAAGTTGTGGGAAGTTCTCCTGGCCAAGGGAAATGTTTTCCCTTTGGAGGGCAGTGCAGCAGAGAACAGGCTGCTCCTGTCCTGAGGCCCATGTGTGGGAAAATAGGGTGATGAGGGAGGTACTGAGGATGAGGAGCTGCTTAGGAGGAGACAGAGCCCTTGATGGTTATAGTCAGAGAGGAGCTGTAACAGACTCATCCAAGGTTGAATGAAGAAGTTTAAATGGCAACTCATATTTAAAAAGGACCATGATGGGAAAACGGGTTAATACTGTAACAGTACAGATTTTTAGATTGTATCACAGAATCAATATTGAAGGGCCTGGATTGGAAGGGACCTTGAAGTTCATCTAATTCCAGTCCCTCTGAAGGCTTTCTGGCTACTGGTTTTGGTGCCACTTGAAGCAATACACCACAGTCAAACCCTGAGTAGGTTTTTTACCCCAGAGTGCCCGGTTGCAAATGAGATGCACGTTGATGTTCAGTCAGTTTGGGAGCCACTGTGTCTGATGGCAGTCTCTGCCCAGGCTCCCTAATTCTTGTCATGTGACACCAGATGGGCTTGATGCTTCGCATCTGCTCCTGGGCTCTGCCAAAACAGGTGCTGAGTGGCTGTGCTTCCAAGCTGGAAGTGCTGGAGTCAGGATTGCCTTGAGTCCTGGTGAGGACTTGCTTCAGCAAAGCCTTTGCATAGCTCTGTGGAAACCTACCTGTTTTGCTGCATGGTGTGACTCAGAAGGTGGCTCGACATTGCTTCCCTAAGCTGCTGAGATGTTGGGAAATGCCAGTCCCTGGATCCTTTCCTGAGCACACCTTTGTGTGCTGGTCTCTCCTTCCTTGTGCAGAGGGCTGTGGCTTGTGTCTGAGCTTAAGGTTAAAAGGAAAAGTGGATTTATTTTACATGTGAGCTTGGCATGGAGATAAAGCTCAGTGTACAGCTCTGTGCTTGTGCTTTCCCGTGGGCAGATTCGGTGATTCCTGGCTCTGGGATTGAAAATGTGCAGCAGGGGAGTTGGATAACTCCCTCAGGGCCTGCCCACTCTGTGTCTCATGGCTGAGAGAAGGAAAAGGGTGGGTGGGAGCAGTCTGGGAGCATGTGGAGGGCAGAGCAGGGCAGGGCTCCTGACCTCCTCCAGATGGGCTGAGGTGTGCCTTGCTCATTGCTCCATGGGTTCCAAAGCCATTCTTGAGCTGCATGGAATTTCAGAGGTACTCAGGGTAAAAACCGTGCTCTCTGGGTTGGGTTTTTCATTCCCAAGAGGGAGGAGAGACTGATCTTTGGGCTGTCCATTTTTTTTTTCCTGTGGGCCTGTCGAAAAAGTGAGGTCTTGGAAACGAGGGTGTGTGTGGGGAGGCTGTGGAGGAGTAGCCTGGCTTATCCTGATCCTTGTCTGGGAGATGTCGGGAAGCAGCAGTGAGCGGGATGTCCCTGCCGGGCGGCGCCGCTCTCCCTTAATTCTCTCCTTCCTGGTTTCCTCCACGCAGGTGCTAAAAGAAGCTTCCCAAACTAACCTCCTCGCAAGGGTCTGGTGGTACAAGCCCTTCCAGTACTTCGAAAAGAATGTGCAAGGCATCGTACCTCGCTCGTACCACTGGCCCTTCCCCTGGCCGGCGCTGCCGCGGGGCCGGCCCGTCAAGTACAGCCGCCTGGCGAGCGACACGTAACGCCCCAAGTGCTCACAACTCCCCCCACGAGAAGATGCCATACAGGAAAATCCACCCTTTTACTTTTAAAACAGCTCCCTTGACTTGACCTATTCAGTTACCTGGTAAGCACTGTGATCTTTTTTTTTTTCCTCTCCAAAGGATCTGCGTTGGACAACAATAAAGAAAAATTTAACTTATCATGCACTGTTACACATTTCTTGTTAAATAGATTTGGGATTTGCATTGACCCCCATCGCCATGTTCCTTTGTATATGATGCGACAACATAAAATGAGAGCTTTTATATCATGAGTTCTGGTCTTTCCAGTCACGTCTGGGAACAAAGCATATTATTTTCTTGGGAAAACATACTTTTCATATCTCTTGCCCCAAAGATTGGGCTGTAAGCCATTTTCTAGCAAATGACTATATGAAGGTTTCTAAATACCTGCCTTGGGTGAAATCAAGAAATCTTTCTACCTTGTTGCACCGCGCTACGAATAAGATGATAGACGCAGAAAGGTTTGGTAATCCTGATTTTGTAGAATCTGCAGTGACTGACTGTGTCAAAAAGTGCAAAAAAAAGAAAAAAAAAAAAAGAAAAAAATGTAAAGTGATTTTCTAAGTATTTCCTAACTTTATTTTTCAAAATGTGTATGAAAAAGAAAATTAAATTTAAAAAGATTTTTACATGTCAGAGAATAGAGAGTTAAAATTTAAAGAAAATGCTTCTTGGGAGAGAGAGATTTGTCTATGTTTCTAGTGCCTTTCTTGTCTTGATTGTATGGTCAGTAGGCAGTCTTAAATGTTTTTATTTAAAATAAAGTATTCCATGAAAGCAGAATTATATATACTATATAATTACTAATTTTTGCATTTATAGCTAAATTAAACTGGAAATTTGCTTATAATGTTGAAATTGCCATGTGTAGGGAAAAAACCACCCCACCAAATAAAAAGGGTCTGATCTGGCTCACACATTGTGGGCAGGTCGAGCTAAAAAGTATCACTTTATTCTTGGTAGCTGGATTTTAAAAAGCAGAACAGCCATGAATTCCTGTTTTTTAAGAATTTTACAAATGATCACTGAGTGAACTACGAATGGTTTCTCCATCCCCTATTGAAATGTTGTTGAAAAACAACAAAGATAATCTATTTCTTTAAAATATTTGTGCAGAAACTGCATGTAATTCTAAGTTTCGCTCCTACCATACATACTGTATGTTTGGGGAAGTATCCTATCCTAAACTTGCCAATGTGCAGAACANATCCATTCTGTATTTTACGTGAAGCAGAGTTATCTTCTGTAGGTTTTTTGTGTATTCACAAGGTGATATTTGTATTGTAAAACAACAATGGTGAAGGAAAAATAAAAAGGCTTTTGAAAAATGTAGTTTCCTTTATCTTTTTAATATTAAGTTGAAATTTAAAGCTGGGTTTATTCTTCCAAACCTTGCCTTTAAGTTGATGTTATTGCACTGTGGGCCATCCGATTTGGACTGTATGGAAACTGCATTGATTTGGAATTGCTGTTGGGCAAAACAGTGCCTTATCTGAAATAAATGCTATGCAATCGATGCCGAGCGTGCGGGAGCTGGAGGGGGGGAGGAGGAGGAGCCTTCCTGGGAGCCATCACCAGGCCTTGAAAAATCTACCCCCAAACTGCTGGGACGGAGCACACGGCGGGGGGAACGTCCTCCCCCTCGGGGTCTGCCACTCCTGGCTCTCACACCAGGGCAAAAAAAAGAAAAGAAGAGCCAATTCCTGTGCGTCCGTGGTGGTGAAAGTGTCATTTCTGTCTTCTTTTCTTTTTTTTTTGGTGGGGGGGGGGTTTGTCTCGACTTCTCTGCCCAGTTCCTCAACCTTGGCCAAAAGCTTCCTTGAGGAGCTTTTGCTGCTGTTGCTTGGGATGCTAAACAAGACCGACTGGTTCTTTATCGGGTCTCTGTCTCCCTGGGAGGGGAGGAGGGAGGGGAGGGGGTTTCTTGGCCAAACCCTTTGCAACAGCGTTCGCAGAGCTGTCTGAGAATTTAGGGCTCAGCTCTGTGTGCTTTGCCTTCAATTCACAGCTTTATCTTGGCAACTCTGGGGTTAAAAGTCAATTTTTAAAAGGCCCAAACCCACCCCAAGGTGATTTTTTTCTTTGAGAGAGTGAGAGAGAGAGAGAATTCACGCTCCCAGATGTAAACCGAGTAGATTTTTCAAGACCTGGCATCACGCACATCAAAACCATTGACATAAGTAAATGTATGGATATATATGCACATGACATTAAATGGAATCTGCTGAATTCTGCATTGTAGTGTGTGAGTTACTGCATGGATCCTGCTCGCCATGGTGCCATCCGTTCCCCAGCAGAGCGGTGCTTTGGGTAGAGCATGTTGCCTTGGGCAGGGAGCCTGGGCAGGCGGGGACAGGGAGCTCAGCGGTGTGGCTGGGCACTCAGGGAATGGGCAGGGGACAACCCTGCTGTGCCTCTGTGTCACGGTGCTTGTGCTGCCTTGTCCTTCTCCTTCCCTGGGAGCACCTGCCGGGTGTTTTTCGGGTGGGTGATGGCTTGTGATGGCGCTGGCGCTGCGGCCACTCGTGCGGCATTGCAGTAGCAGCTGGGGATCCCAAATTTCCCAATTCAGCTGCCTTTCCCCCAAATCTCTCAGGTATGGGACATCTACAGTGACTATTCAGCCTCTGCTTTCTGGGGAGCATAGCCAGGGGGTGCTGGTGGTTCTCTGCAGTCTTGGAACAACATGCTTGCCTTTGGGACTTTGCATTCCTGGGCTGAGATCCTTGGGCAATTTCCAGGGACAGTCCTTTTCCCAATTAGAGGCTGAAACACTTCCCCTTCCCATCTGTTAACTAGGGAGAATTTAGGTTGGATCTCAGGGAAAGGCTGTTCCCCAGAGGGTGGTGGGCACTGCCCAGGCTCCCCAGGGCAGTGGGCACAGCCCCGAGGCTGCCAGAGCTCCAGGAGGGGTTGGATGATGCTGTGGGGCACAGAGTGGGATTGCTGGGGTGACTGTGCAGGTCCAGGGGTTGGACTTGATCTGCCCCATTCTGCATTGCTGGTTTTGAGTCTCAGGAAGGTTTTCCCAGTCTTGTGCTGCAGCTCTTTCGCTTTGCACTTGATGCTTGGCTCTCCCTCAGAGCGATGCTTCCCTGGGCTCTCCCACATCCCAGGTAAGTGCCATGTCCCTGGGGCTGCTGCTGTGCCTGTTTGAACAAAACATCCATCCCGGGCTCAGGAAGGACTGGGACAAATGCTGCATAGTGTTATCATAACCACTGATTTTTATTTTCCCTGGGAGAAGATATACTGGCAGAGAATTTATGTGAGCACTCCTTGGTTTTGGAGTAAATTGGGTCCATCTGAGCTTCTTCCAGGTGGAGCAGGTCAGGCACGATGAGTCTGAGCTGCAAGTCTGAGTACAGACAAGGGACTTGTACTCACTGCCCTCTGCCCAGAAACAATCCTCAGCTCTCCCACCAAGGTGATCTTTTCACGTTCCACTTAATATTTTACAGTCTTAAAGGAAAGCAGAGTGGGCAAGGAGCACAGGACACCACCCATTTCTCTGCACTGTCTCCCCCTTGGCTCCAAGGTGCAGCTCTGCACCTTCTGTCAGTGAGAGACACTGGTGTATGGGGCAATGATTTCAGACTGGCAGAGGGCAGGGTTAGATTAGATCTTGGGAAGAAATTCTTCACTCAGGGGGTGGGGAGGCTCTGGCACAGGTTGCCCACAGGGGTTGTGGCTGCCCCATCCCTGAAGGTGTTCAAAGGCAGGTTGGACTGGGCTTGGAGCAACCTGGGGTAGTGGAAGGTGTGTCCCTGTCCCTTCCAACCCAAACCATGCTGAGATTCTGTGTTCTTTTTTTAGCCCATGTACTTCCTCACATCACCTGCATGTTGACAGAATGATTGAAACATTCTTTCCCCTTCCCTCGGACAGCCAGAGCACTTTTATATATGTTTATATATATTTAAATCCACAATCACCTTTTTAGTAGAGCTTTTGATACTTCCTCCAGTACTGCCCTCATCATCCAGTCTGTGCTGCTGTTCAGGGAAATGAAAATCTGGCACTTTTCCACGTCTGTTTGTCCCATGGAAGGGGTGACCTCCCCGTGCCTGGTCACAAGATCTCTTCATGACATCATTCTGCATTTTACCTCGTGGGAAACCTCAGCCAGGCTGGAGGGGCGGGGGGAGCAGCTTCAGTTTGGAAATCAGTAACGTTATGTATGAGGCAGAAAATGCCTCTTTGGCTTTTTCTGCTTCTTCACATGATGGATGGAGAAATATTTTCCCCTTGTGGTGAAGCTTTAACCCATTTGCATTTAGTCTCTGGGCAGATCTAAGGCACATCATCTGGGGAATTTTGGGGTGTTCACAGGGCTGAATGTAAGTCATTAGCAGCAAAATGTCACCATGACTTGGTTGTCCAGGCAAGGCAAGGGTGAGGTTGGCAAAGCAAGGCACCCCAGCACAGCATTTAAATAATAACAGGTGGGTATCCCTTCAGTTCAGCTGTCACCCAGTGATCTGTGCAGTCCTTCTGAGTTCAGAAACTCTAATTGTTCCAATGTTGCTACCTTTCCATTCAACCTGCCCATCCTAAACGTTCCGTGCATGCTCCCAGGTGTGTTTTCCAGCACAAATAACTCTGATCCCATTTCCAGGAGCAGCTTTCGGCCCCTCTGTGCACTTGTGGCATTTCCACAGCACGATGGGCAGCGTCCCGACCAGCTGCAAGTGCCCAAATGCCAATTCCTGCAGAGCTTTGGTGTCTGCTCTGGAAATGCCCTCCCCTCCAGCTGTTCAGCACAGGTGTGTGTGAGGCCCGTGGGTGCTGGGTGGGACTGCCCTGTGCTGGGACTGCTGCTGGTTTTGGTTGTGCAGCTCTTTATGTGGCTCCTTTGCTGGTCTCCTGTCCCTTTGGCATCATTTTTGCCCTCTTGTTTCTCCAGTGAAGTTTTAGGTTTCACCAGGAACTGGTCCTGAGCTTAGGTGATGTATTTAGAGCCAGCTTTAAGCATGTGTTACTGAAGCCCAAGCCCAGGCAGCTCCTGTGAGCAGGCAAGAGGGCACATCCACAGCCAAAATTCCCTGTTGAACCCGAGGGGACAGGCACACCCAGCTTGGGGGTGGCAGGCCGGACTTCCCCAGAGGAACCAGAGCTTCCCAAAGCAATTGAAAGCAGCTGCACCAACACCCACCCAGGCTGGCAATCTATCCATCATGCTCAGGCTTTCCATAACACCTGAGGAGCTTTAAGCCCAGCTCAGACCTCGATGGAAGCACCAGAATTGCTGTGCTGGCCACGGGAGGCAGAAGATGCTCCAGAAGGGAATGGGTGTGTGTCCCAAATGTTGGCCAACCCACTGGGGAGCCGGGGACAGACCTGGAGCTGCGGTGCCTCTGGACCAGCCCGTGTGGCCACCTTGCCCTCCACCCGAGCCTTTCTCCCCACGGACCCACCGATGCTGCCTGCAGTAGGTCTGTGTGTGTGTGTTTGTGTGTGTTTTGACAGGGAAAGGTGGGGAGGAAAGTCCACGTGGTGCTGCCGGGATCGTGCCCGGGGTGTCCTTGCCGAGGCACCGGAGGGATTTTGCTGACAGCTCCGCTCCAAAGCCTTATCTGCTGCCATCGGGATCCGGCGTCCCCACAGGGAAGGACTTTGGCCGGCCTTTGTTTAGTGAGCAGCGTTGTACAGGAGGCCTTGGAATTGTTGTGGGGGCTGTGAGGGCTCTGGGGTCTGTGGGGGCCATGAGGGCTGTGAGGAATATGGGGGTCTGTGGGAGCCATGAGGGCTGTG